>WEIV01007307.1:228450-351037 GCA_013390005.1 Calyptomena viridis
CATTGTTCCGCCGGGCCGGTGTCCGCACACAAAGGTGGCGGGGGGACGGACGCGGCACGGAGCCGGCCGTGGGTCCCCCGTGCCCAAAATGGTGGCGGCGGGAGGCGGGCCCGGCCCGGTAACCCCCCACCTTCCCCGGGGGTACGAGTGGCTGTTGTTGGGGGGATTCCCCAGCCCGATCCGCCTGTGCCACACTCGGCCCCTTTTGTTGGCGTGGGGGGTGTCCCCACCTGGCCGGTGCCGCCGCGGGGTGGGGGGCGTAGCTGGTCTCGCCGAGCCTTTATCCCGCATCCCGGCGAGGCCGGGGGGCTCCGCGCCGCTCATTGTGCGGCTCCGCGGAGCCTCGGGGGAAGCGACGGTGCCTTCACCACCGCCCCTGTCCCCCACGGAGGGAACGCTCTCGGCTGTCGTACCTTCTTACCCTTTTCCTCTGTAACTTTCCTGTGCGGGTCGTTGGTTCTGTTTTTTTTTTGTTGTTGTCGTTGGTTGGTTGATCGGTTTTTTAAATTTATTGAATTTTAATTCTTATTTTCGTGTGCGCAGTTAAGGTCCCGTAAATATTTTGTGCGCTGGCTACAAATGTTACAAACAAAGTGTGTCCTGGTAGGAAATCTTTTGTGTTTGCTGTGAAAAGCTATTCTTGCCAGCGCGTTGGCAATAAACCGGGTGAATAACGTGGTGGCGTGTGTTTTTTAAAGACAGTAATTGCCCCGTGAATGCGAATTCCAAAGATGCTTAAAAGTTCAATGGGATGCGCGAAGCCCTAAAGAGCAAAACTCCTCGAGCAGGATGTGAATTTCTGAAGAGGGGGAATCCCTTGTGCGGTACGAAATCTTGAAAGGGGATAAGGTCTCTCAATGATGCAACTTCTTGCGAAAGGGAACTCCCCTCCCCCTCCTATTGATGCCAAACCATTAAAGGGGGAGGCTCTCCGGGCCCAGCAGCGCAAAGTCTTGAAGGAACCTGAATTTACAATGATAAAAGGGCCAAGGCACTAGCCTTTCACCTTTGGAGGCAATTAGCATCTGGCTTGCTTCACAAATGAAGTAAATGTGGGCTCCCCTTTGGTTCCCGGAGCACGCTTAGGTGGGGGAGTTAACATCATCACTCGGAACAAATTAACTTGCTTTTTTGGGGGGGATGCCCCGGAGGAGCAGGAGTGCGGGCGGGTTGGTGCTGGGGGTGTCGCAGAGCAGAAGCAGCACACCGAAAACGTCGCCAAAAAACTCGGCGCGCGTGGATGCCCTGCGGCTTTTGGCAGAAAAGAATTAGGTTTTAAAGAATGGCGTTTGTCCGAGGGACGGTGGAGACCGCGGTTAAAATCGGGATGCTGCGAGAGGGCGGATGCGGCTGTCAGAACTCTGCGTCTTCAGGCACGTGGAGTAAATGTCCTTTCGCGGCACAGTGTGAGCAGCCCAGCACAGGCAGTTTCAGAAGTTGCTGTTCCTTGAAGCGCTCACCATGTTGTTACCTCTTGCCTGGTGTCGTTGTTCCGGTCTCATCCCTGGTTTCAGGGATATGTGGGAACAGAGCTTTGCACAAAGAGCGTGCTCAGACAGTCCCTGGAGTGAAGTGACCAGCAGTGGGACTTAGACTTTTTCTAAGGGTACTGCTCTGTGTGATTTTTTTTTAGCTTGTACTTTATTTGGCTGTGTAAAGAAGGCTTCTCCTGTGGTTTTGGACCTAATAATGCCAGTGTCCCTTCTGGCTGTCTCTCTGCTACATCTGAGATGTGCTTTTGAGTTTCAGGGGTAACATGGAGGTTGCTTTTCTTCTAAGTTCTTCTAAGGGAGATTCTAGGAGGTGAGACACGTGTTTGGGGGAAATAAAACCCTAGCCAGCCATCAACAATTGAAACTGTGGTCGTTTACAAATGGTATTTTCTTGCCATAGCTTTTGTTATTGTGGGGACGTGTGCTTGTGGCTGAACACCAGCAGTTTGAGAAGTGAATGCCTTTTCCCTCAAAAGTTACTGTCCCTCATGGGTAACCCAGGGGTGACTGCTCCAGTTCATTTGGATGGAAAGTAAAAGGAGTGCTTTGAGTGAGTCTGTGTGCGTGGAAGGAGAAATGGAGATCTCGAGCTCAGAGAGTTTCAGCTGGAGGATGGTCATGGTCAGACTCCTTCAGCTTCACAGTTGATGCTTGTCCAACTCTGCCCACTATCTCTAAGAGATGGCCTCACTCTGGATGTAGCTGGCTCTTCTTGGAGGATATTCACTTCTTCCTAGGAGGTCTCAGCTCCTCTGAACTTAAACCGTGGTTGGTGGCTTTTTTTTCCCCTTCTTCTGATACCACTGTATCTCCAGTGGAGAGTTTGGTACTAAAGTCCTACAACATCATTACAAAAAGCAAAAGTTTTAAACAAATCTTCATTCCAATTGAAACAAATATCCCCTGGTCTTACGCTCCCTCTGATTGCAGCAGGCAAGTGAGAGTAAGGTTTCACTGCTACATTCTCTGCAGTCCCCAAACCAGACAAAACCTGCTAATCTGATCTTCCAATATGTTTGTGTTCTAATGTGGTATTCTGTTGTGGTTTTTTTAAAAAAAACCTGTACTTATTTTTTGTTTTTCTCCCCCTCTGCCCCCTGCCCCTCCCCGTGATATTTTTTTCTTCTGGTGGGTCTGTCCACAGCTAACTGGAAGGCTCTGTAATGATAGGCCATCTGGACCCATCCCTCCCATGCCGAGCAGATTTGCTGATGGTATTTGAGCAGTTTGGGGTACACAGTGGCAGCATGGAGCTCTTTCCCCCCCCTTTTTAAATGCAAACCCTTCACCCTCTATTTACTGGCCCAAAAGAAGGTGAAGCTTCCAGATGCATCAGCAGCTGGATGGCAGGAACCTGGGAAGCAGATGTTTTGATTTTTTTTTCTTTTTGCTGGCCCAGTGTGCAGCCACAATGTGCAGAGCCTGTGGGGAAGGGGTGTCCAGAAGGAAAGAAGCGCATCCATCAGGCCGGGCCGGGCATTGTTCGGGGAGGGGGTGGGCACAGCTGGCCCTCACGCTGGCTCTGGCAGATGCAGGCGCCTGATGAAGCACAGGGCTCCTCTTTTCAAACTTGTGCTGCAGCATCACCCGGCCGTGGGCTCAGGAGGGGTTCGGCTACCGCCAGCAGGTCAAAAGTTCAGTGAGACAGGAGCGGGTGCTCCGGGACGTGTTCAGCTTCATGCCTCGTTGATGTCGTGGATATGAGGATGGCAGAGAGCACTTCTGCCTTCTGGGGTGGGTTTTTTCCCCTCCTCCTCTTCTAAATGGCTGCCTTGTCAGCCATCTGCTGTACAAAACTTTCGGGCCACTTCAGAAGTGGGCTTTTGGTTGTGTTGGCTTGATTGCTGTGCTGTGTTTCTAGGTGGTTTGTAGAATCACATAATCACAAAATGGGTAGGGTTCACAAGGGACCACAGTGGGTCATCTGGTCCAACCTCCCTGCTTGAAAAAAATGTGCATCAAGTGGGTTTGTCTTTACCTACTCTAAAAGCACTCCAGTGGGAGAAGGTGTGGCTGTGTGTGGCATGTCATTTTTTTTGGTCGTCGTTGCCTTGATGGACAGAAACGATGCTTTCCACAGTGAGGTTAGTGCAGGTGATGATAGGCAGTGATTTGTTCCCCTCTTCAGGACTGGACTGTAATGTGGGACACCTCTCTTGACAGTGTTGCCTGGCCGTGTGCCCTCCCCTCTGCAACTGAAATCTCCTCCTGGCAGCTGTAGGGATTGTTTGTATCGAAAATATCAGGAAAAAGTTTAACGTTTTCCACCCTATTGCAGTACAACTTGAAAACACTGGAGAGGAGCCAGTGTGGCTCGGCCACCCAGCTCTTTGGCATGTGCTCTTTAGGAGCAGTGGACTCAAACATTTAGGAACTTCTGCCTGGGTAGGTGGAGGGGAGGTGACTTTCTAGAACGTGCTTGAAAATAGTCAAAACATTGTTGTTAACTTAGTTTATTTGGAAAAGGGGGAAAAGCCACATTACACAGGGAAAACATAAATCTTTTCCTGTGGTTTTTAAAAGCGCCTTTGGGCAAATTGCCTCTGCTGTTAACTTCACTACAACTTTAAGATGCTTTTCTTTACCTCTTGCCCCTTCGTAGGGCTCTGGCTCTGTCTTTAGGTACATTCCTCCCACCCACAGTCAGGGCATTGCTGCTCTTGCCCACCTTTTCCCTCCTGTAGTGTGGTATCTGCCATGTTGGTTCTTGAACAGGCTCTTTCTGTCAGGAATATTATGTGGCTGTTAGAAACCAGTGGCTGCTACTGCTCCCATGGGTCCCCCAGAGGAGGAAGAGTGTGGAGAGAGAGAGAGCGAGCTGGAGAAGGAGAGAGCAAAGAACAGCTGCTTCTATCTGTGCAAACCAGAGACAGCTTTAAAAGAGGAAAAAAATGTGTTAAACAGTGCGTTAGAATTTGAATACTTTGAAAAAAATCTTCCTGCTGAGGACAGGATGGCCAAATATGCTTTGACCTCCACTGTCCTGTTGTGTAGGTCCTGCTGAAGTTCTCAGAGGAACCCCTTCAGAGATCCCCTTCTGCCCTTCAGGTGTGTGTTCCATGACACCAAAAAGGCACAGCCTTCCTGTTCTGTCAGTGTGGGGTTAATTGCAGACTGTGATGTAGTACCTGAGTGCTAAGCCTTCACCCCTCTGTAGCTGTTTGGGTCTGGTGCTGCATTATTATTTGTAATACAGTAGCATACCCAACATCTCCTGGTGCCTCATCCCGTTCTGGGATAGTTGGGATGGCCAGGTAGTTTCTGATTAGAGGAATTTAGAATCTAATTAAGATCAATGCAACAAAGTAGGTGATGCAAGCTGGTGAAAATGTTGGTGAATTCATGTAGGTTAGCTCTGCTTCTTGAGGGTAATTCTGAGTTGCTTTAAGTGCTTTTCAGTAGAAGAGTTCAGGCATTAGGATGTCCATTCCTTTTGCCATTTGCCTGTTCTTGGAAGGGAGCAGGCAGTGACCGTGTGAAACAANCTGCCATTTGCCTGTTCATGGTGGTCAACATTCAAATGGAAGGTTGCAGGCAGTGACCGTGTGAAACAACAGCAAACAGACCTGCTGGCTAACAATTCACTCTCCTGTGAAGCACCTTGCTTTAGAAAAAAAACAAATTGTCCAAGGAAAGGTAGAGTAACTGGCAGTGAAGGGAGAGGTCCTGTACAGTGAGTAGACAAGGCTGCAAAAAATTCTGGAATTCAAACATATTGAAAAGAAATTGTCGATCCCGTTGTGTGGAAGGAGCCGTTTCAGGACTGCTGTGTGAATTTGGGTTATATGCCACAGTCACTCTGGGAATGGCCCTGCTTCCCCTGAGCACCATCAGCTTCAGCAGGGCAGAGGCTGTGAGCTGGGTGTTTGCTGTTTGAAAATCAAGTTAAAAACCCAAAATTAAATCAAGGGTTGATACTGTTTTTATGGTTCTTTCTACCTGTCCCATCCACTGTGTGGTTTAGTTGCTTCAGTGCCCCATCCCTCTCTCCATGTCTGTTCCAGCACCAGTCTGGTCTTCACTTTTGCTGCCTTAATTATTCTGTTCATAATAGAATCATTAACACTCTACATGTCAGTGTTGGGCTCTAGAGTTCATTGAGATTAATGGAGGGGGGAGGCAGAGGGATACTTCTCAGAGCTGTTGTTTCAAGTGGTCTGCAAATTGGAAAGCATTGTATCAGTTTCCATTTTAAATGCAAGTCACATCTTTCCCTACTGTAGATCTTAAACTTTTAAACAAGTGTTTACATTTTATATAATGATACTCTAGTGTAATTGGATACAAAAAATAATAATAAAAAAAGGAATAGGAGGCTGATATGTGAATCAAAACGTTATCTAAAGCCTATGAAAAGAAACAAGAAGTGATTGCATGAAGCCAAAGGGTGTCTGAACAATGGATAAGGAAGGTTATTTTGACAACAACATTTTGAATGGATCCGAGTTAGGTGATGAGGGAGTTGGGGAGTGCAGGCAGAAGAGAGAGAGGAACACGATAAGAATTTCAGAGATGTGGATAGAGCACATGGGGGTTGCTGTTACAGATTTCATGTTAGTATAGGCAATTCTTCTGCCAGCACAGCTGACACTGAAAATCATGCCTGGTGTTAGCTGCTGTGTTTGTGCACCCACAGGTTTAACCGTTTAGGCTGAACGTATTTAAAAACTGATATAAGATAATCATGTGCAAGTCTTTCCCCACTGGAAAAAAAATGTTTTGTGTAGGAGCTTAAATATGACTTTGCAGTTTGCTTTGTTTAAGAAGACCCGAATACCACAAACCTGTGCCAGTTCAGTCAGACGACTTAAACTTCTGCATAGTGCATCTTAATTAGGACTCAGAAGTTTGTTCCTTTTGCAATTTGCTCTGACCAAACCAGCTAAAAGTAACACCTTTAAAGTGTTGCAGCTTTATATGTAGACCTGCTTAACTGTGGTCTTTCTCTCCTAGTGCATAATGCCGGCAGAGCTGTGCCATTCTGCCCCTGGCATCTGTTAAGTGCCTGCATGAAGGGTGAAGAATTAACTTTTGTAATGGCAATGGATGCTTTCATAGACTTCTTTCAGGCAAAAATCTCCTCAAGAAAAGGGCTGTGGGTAGAAATGACAACAGCCAAGGAGTTAAAATTCCCGAATTAAAAGTTTATCATCTAAACCTTATAGTAGGTAGGTATGATTTTTTTTTTTTTTTAATTTCCCCCCCCCCCCTCCTTGTTACCAGAAGCAACAGCATCTGCTGTGGTGGTGGGAACAATGCAGCCTAGTGATTCCTCCTTCCTTACAGTAGAGAATCCTGTTAAACACACAAGGCTGTGCCTCAGAGTGTATCCTTTCAGCAGGCTTGTTCCTTTTAATGGGTGCCCATTCCTGGGGTCTCCATTGTTTCACCAACAATAGCACTAGGGGCAGCTGATTTGGTTGACAGAAAATGCGTTAATTTAACAGATCTATTCCCTTTAGCCGGTCTCCTTCCTATTGTGCCCCAGTTCTCCCCCAGTTCCTGGGGAGGAGGGCCTCGAGAGCAGGGTCTGTTAGGTGGAAGGCTCCTGCAATTAGGAGGGGTTTGCAGCCTTTTGTGTGAGGAACAGAAAACAGCTGATGGGGAAAAGTGGTGCTAGTGCAGTTTGCTTACTGCCAGAACACTCATTTTTCTGCTTTTTGGGGGGGCTTTATAGACAGCCTTCACAAGGGATGGGGGGATAACTCGACATTATATGCTGATGGCAGTCAAGGTCTCTGCTCAGAGGTGGTCTTGCAGCCCAGTGTGGCAACTCCTTTCAGAGCTGGCTCAACTTCTTGACAAACTCTTTATACCCTATAAATGCTTAGCTGAAACACCAGCTTTCCACTGAGAAAGTAAAGCTGCTGGTATTATGCAGGATGGGACTGCTGAGGGCTGGCTGGAGAACACAGTATGTAACGCTAATACCAAATTATTTGAAGCATGAGGGGCATAATGGTCCTCAGAGACCCCTTCTCAAGCCCAGGCCACCAGTTAGAGATTTAAACTGTGCAAGCTCTTCACTCTAGATGCACTTAGACTGGTTTAGCTCTTCCCTGTATTAATGTACCTTGCTTGAGCAGTGGAGGGGGGATGCCTTTGTTGGTTTGTACACCAGTGTGTTCAGGCTGGCATGTTCAGCCTGGTGGGAAGGAGGGCACAGGCACTGCTGGGGGGGCAGGGAAACCCAAAGCTTTGCTTTTGGGGGCTGCCAGCTGCCAGAGGGCTCTTGGCTGCCAGAAAGAAGATCTCACTCCTTTGAAGCCTTCTCTTCAGCCATGTCTGACTGTGTGGTTTGCCCCTTGCCTGGCACCCTCCCAGCTGCTCGCTGGGTTGGAGTTCTGTGGTGGGAGTGGGACCTCCTGCTCTCTGTGACCTCATGGGTCAGGCCACTGTGGCTCTTGAAACTCTAGCCTTGGCTTAGTTCTGGGTGCTGGGGCTGGTGATGTAAAAGGAGCTCTGGAGGGTCTTTTTCCTCCTCATTGGTAAAGCCATTCGTTCTCTGGCTCTTCCTCTCCGGCTGAGCTTGCTGTAAGGGGCTGGAGCTTTGTATGGCCATAGCCTTGGAAGGCAGAGCTAGTATTCTCCTTCCTGGTGAGCTCTGTAGGGAGTTGTGTGGCAGCAAAAATACTTATATATCTGTAACACAAAGAAGATTGTGGTTGGAGGTTTTTTTCCTCGCTTGGTTTTTTTTTTGTTTGTTTTAGGAGGCAAAGGGTGAGAGTTCACTTAAAGAGCTTGACTCTTAATAGAGCTTGTCATTGTTGCTAATATAAAACAAATGATGAACATGGGAGAGGATTTAAAGGCTCCCTCTTCTGGTGTGCTGGGAAGGTTCAAATGCTGAAAAATTGGCGAAGAAAAAGACCCCTTCCCTGCTTTCCTGTAGTATTTTAAGACCTCACTTAGGTCTAACCCTTACCAGCCCACCACATAAGTTTCTTCATGTCTCCTAAATAAGTAACATTAAGGAGTCTCTGTAAAAGTGAAATGCATTTTCAAATACAAGCTATATTGTACTTGGAAGAAGTGAGTCCTGGTTTCAGAAGGGTTCCCAATCTGAACGTGGAAGGTGGCAGCCCTGCAGGTCCTTGCATCTGACATTTCTCAATGCTGGTCTTTGCTCCTCCTCTTTCCTGCATCCTTCTCTTGCAAGGATCATGTGGTGTCCCATGCAGCTCCCAGGCCACATGTGTGCACTGCATGTAAACATGTTTGGGATGATTATGGGGGGCACGTGTGCTGAGCACTCTCTCTTCTTTAGCATGTCCAAGGCTCCAGCACTCCTGTTGCTTTAGGTTGAGTCAATCCAGAATTCAAAACTTATTAATGATTGATCCATGGGGAAAGGTGCACAAGGAGTAGTACTTTGTTGGGATCTTTAGATGGTTTTTCTAACAATCATTGTATAAAGTGCAGTACCTCTGAAATTAATAGAATTTCAGTGTGTTAGAGAAGCCACTTTTTTTTTTTCTTTCATATTCTCTTATTTTTCCCTGGAGAGTTGGACATCACGTGGCCATTTCCCTGTGTTGTTAGTGTGGACTCGCCAGTAGTGTCTGGTGGGAAGTGAGGACATCAATTCTCAAGCTGCCTTCCCATGGCAGCTCCTGCCACCATCAGGGATGGCAGTAAAACTGCTCACCCGCATTAAAAACCACAACACTTTTTTTCTTTAAAGTAGTTATGTCTAACCAGAAGCAGTTCCCCCAGCCAGCTCCCTCCACAGCCCCACAAAAGGGTCGTGCCAGCACGACTGAAGCAGTGGCACAGGAATGGAAACGGGCAGTGGAGAGGGGAAGGGCTTTTTATAGCTGACACTTCTGGTGAAAGAAACGCTTATCACACTGCAGCCCTGGGTAGCAGGTGGAGTGAGCCTGCACAGGTAACAGGAGCTCGTGCAGCACTGAGGGCACCTGGGGAAGAACCCTTATCAGCCTCTGCAAAAGGAATTCGGGCTGTATCAAGCCTTGCTGTATTCCTTTTTTTTTTTTCTTTTTTTCAAGTTAACATTCTGGTTAGAAAAAGTTCAAATTGAAGCTGGACGGTGAGCCTGCAAGTTGTTCCTTCCAAAGTCAGTCTTCGACATGCAGTTGAAATCGGTTAAACTTCGCTGTAGCTGACGGTCTTGCACAAAAACAAAATAGCACAAAACCCTTTCTTAGAAATTCAGGCTTTTCTTTAAAAAACAAAATAAAATAAAGAGCATTCCCCCCCCCCCAAAAAAAAAAAGTTTCCCCGAGGCTCTGGTCACTCAGCAATGCAGATATCTATCCATCAGGATTTGTTTGCCTGTGCTGAAGAGGCTGGAGCAGCTTCCCTTGTCGGACAGGGCAGCCATGTAGAATAAACAGGGAATAGCAGTCTCGGTTTCCTTTCTTTCAGCCCAATACAAGGTGCCGAGGCACTGAAGACTATTTTGCCCTTAAGATAATTGTGTGTTGGAGAGGATCAAAGGGCTTGAGGGGGTTTTTTTGGTTGAAAGGGGATTTTCTCCATGGACAGCTGCAGCAGTGCATTAGTAGTGCAATGGATTATCTTTCCACGATCTGTAGGATCTCAACCAGCTATCGAGGGGCCCCGCCGGAGGCTGCTGCTTGGGGGAGGCAGAGTGAAAGTCTCCTGGAACAGGGAGACCTGTGATGCCTGCGAGCTCGGACCACTTGACTCCCCCTGCCCCAGCAGGGCGGGTGGTGCTGGATATTCTTAGGCTGCAGATAGTGCTGGGAGCACGGGGAAAGGGAGCCCAGCTCTGGGTTATGACTAACTGCATCCACCCTGCTCTCCGATTGAAGGGCTTATTCGGGAATGTGAGAAACGAGCTGATTCCAGCTGCTGTGGCATCCCGTAAAGGGCAGTGTGTAATTTGGGAGGGTGTTGCAGAGTCCCTTGGTGGAACAAACTACTCTCTGTGTAGTAAACATCTGACCTGCCAAATGCCCGGACTTTCTCATTTTGGGAAGTTTTGGATGATGGCTGATCTGCAAATAGCTATGGCTTTGAGAGGATGTCCCTTCACACGCCTGGATGGGTATCTGTATCCTTGCTCTGTGCTTTTCCCTGGGGGGAGGTGACGCATCTGTCCTGACTGTGGTAAGGGTGGCAGGAGGGGATGGGACAGGGCTCGGTGCTATCAGAGGTGGAGATCAGGTCATGCTGTGCCTCCCTGACCCGATTTCAGGGCTGGGGGATGAGAGGGCTGGAATGTGAGGGGTGGCGGAGCTGTCAAGGAATGCGGGTCCCCGGGTGGCCGCTTGTGCTTAAATTGGGCTCAAATTGCACCTATGTGCTGGTTAATGGGTGCTGGGGCAGCTCTGCCCTGGCAGGGTCTCCTGTGCTCACATCCTCAGGTAGAGGAATGCCAGAAAGAGAGGGGTGGCAACAGTATCTTCGGAGGCAATAAACTCACCCCCTCAGCGTTTTTAGAGTTTTTTGCTAACTTTAATGATGAAAGTTTTATCACTTTTTGGTTGGTTTTATTTTTGTGACTAGCAAAGCATAGGCTGGGATGAACCCGGCTTGGGATTTCAAGGCTGAGTTTTTCTTCGGGACAGGCAGTTAAAAAGACTTGTCTTTTTTTGTAAGCAGGACTGGTTTCAGAATTAAAGGATGAGCATGGACTGCCATATGATGTTGTGTTGTTTTTCCTCGGAGTAGAAACTACAATTTATAATCATTGCCTAGTCTGCAGCCAGTTGGCAGGAAGGCTGTTGTGAAGGGATTGATTATTAGTGGATGCTTCATTATGCTGTCCAAGCCTGACTTTCTTGATCTAACCAGTTTCCTTCATTTGCAATGGCTGTAGTCAGCAGAGAGAAGAGAGGGAGATGTCTTCCCCCTCAGCAGCGCTGTTTCTTGTTCATGGGATATACTCAGGAAAAAAAGGGTCAACAAAAAGTGTCAACACTTGAGTGTTCTCACAGAAAGCCAGCTGGCTGGCTGGGGACTGCTCGCAATTTTTGTTTCCTCTTGTGACTCTCTCAGTTATTTGCTTTCAGAGTGGTGACTTAAACAAAACTAGTAGTGTTTGGTGTTGAGCATCTTGGAGGCTCTGCTCTTTTCCTGGGAAATGCACCGTCAGAGTGGAAACATCCCCAGGAAGTGCTCAGAAATGCGAAGACACGCTGGCAGCTTCAGCAATTGGAGCCGAGTTAGCATTTAAACTGGCAGTGAGGACACACAGCAGTACAGATGCAGCAGCACAGGCTGGAACTTGGACAGCAACATCTGCTGGGCTCCTCGGGTGGATGCTGGGATGGTTTGGTTGTGCTGAACCACATCCTGCTGCAGCTCCTCTGATAAACCTGGGCTAGCTAATGAAGGGTTAGCACGTGTGCAGCTATGCAAACAGCAGCCGTGGTGTAAAGGAGTAGCTGGGGCTGCTTTTGGAGAAAAAGGAGTTTGAGCTGGGTCTGAGCAGGAGCAGTTGTGCAAATAAGGGGCCGATGGAGGACGTGGTGTTGGGCCTGAGCTGGGCTGCACATCCCGGCTCCCCCGCCTTGCTGGGCTGAGGTGAAACGGTAGCAGTTGGAAAGGGGCAGCTGAGCTAATACTTAAAAGGCAAAGGGGTGGGAGACTCCATGCCAGGTCTTGGAAGTATGATCCTAACCCTCTGTCTCCTCTTTTCCTCCCCCACTCCCAAAGCCCCTCTTGGGCTGTGTGGAAGTGTCCCAGTTCTTGCAGCTGTGTTAATTGTAATGGGTCATTTAGTCCTGAAATCCCTGTTTAAAAGGGGCAAGTCCTTGCCTCGTGTGACAGCTGCCGCCTTGCACTTTTCCCCAGGCTGGAAATAACTGCATATGACACAGGAGCAGAGCGTGGCATGGGGGAGGGAGGAGGGTTTCTGGCTTCCTCTTAGTGCTATAATGGCTTTGCTGTGTGACTTCTCCCATGTGGACCATAGCAGAGCCATGCCTCACATATTTAGCAGATCTCTCAGTTGGCAGTGCCTGGGCAATGCACTAATGGCCTGGTGCTCTCCAGACTCTGGTCGACTGGAGTCTTCCTGTGCCTCTGGTTGGGACCAGAGAAGGGAGGTGAGGTGGTGATGCAGGGCCCTGGCCTGGGGCATCAGGGAGCCTCGCTGGAACCATCTGGAAGGGAGAGTCTTGCTGTTCTGTGCAGAGGCAGAGAAGGAGAGGAAGGTGGGAAGGTTTCTGCTCCCTGCTCCCATTCCCTCTTCAAAATCCAAAGCTTTGAGCCCATGGAAACCTGGCCAGCTTTTCCTTCTAGCTGAAGGGCTGTCTCCTGATTGGAATGACAGCTTTGAACTGGAAGACATTATTTCATTAGCGTGCTAATCAGATACAGAGATTACCTGATTGGCTACTTAATAATTAAATGAAGTTGCCTGTAATTCTTTGAGCACACACAGAACTAATTAAATTAACCCTTCACTGCCCTGCATGCCTGGCATGCACTTGTGTGAAATGGAGAGGGCAACTTCCCCAACGTGGGGACTGTGAGCAGAAGTGGGTGGTGGTCATGAAGTAGCCAGTGCTGGACTGCCAGAGTGGTCTGATCAGGAGAGAAGGTAACACAGTCATACCCCTTCTGGCATACCTGGTGTATGTGTTCAGTATGTCTGGCAATGCTCTACCAACAAATCTTACCTCCGAAATGCCCAGAGAATGCACTGGGCTTATGGAAGTTGCTGCCAAGGCATGTGCTGTAAACCAGCCCATGGCTTACTCTCACCTGCTGAAAAGCAGAGTTTTAGTGAAGAAGGATGCATTTGACAGTTCTTGTGAAGAAACAGTCAAGCAGAGACCAGAAGATGTTCTTCTGTTCCTTTGGAGCATAATTCTTGCCTGTCCCCACTGGCACACAGCCCCAGACAAACCAGGTCGTTTCCACTCATTTGTCAGGATTCCATTAATTAAACTTCTTGTTGACCAACCTATTTCTCTCTACTGCTGCAGTGTCTGCTTGAGGAACTGCATTTTGCACATACTCAAAGGAGTGCATTTCCTATAGTTTGAGGAGGACACAGAAGTCATATCGGTGCCATAACTTTCTTTTATTATAAAGTTTTAAAAAAATGTGAATGCAGAAAGTGTCCTTGTGTTTTCCAGCCCCAATGCTGTGCCCAAGTTTTCAGCTTCTGTAAAGCTAGAGGTGTGGCAGTTTGAAATTTTAAGTGAAAGAAAACTTTTTATAGTGTGTGAGAATGTTGTTACTGTGTTGAAGACACTCTGTGTTTGATCATTTCATTGCTAGGGTGAAGAGTCAGCATCTATAATTTTTTTTAATCCATTTTTAGTACTAAGCACTGGGTTGAGGCAACAGGAAAGCTACCTTATAATAATCCAACTCTCTTCCTTTGCTGCTGCCACCATCTCCTTCTAGACTTTGCCCATACATGTTAAAATGAAACTGTCAAATTAAGCACATTTCACTGTCATCCAAAGCTAAACTTGGCAGAGAAGAGCCCTTGGACCTTCTGGCCTGAGTTAACCACGGTTGGCTTCAGCTACCCCAGTGAGGAGTTGCTGTGTCGTGCAGAACAGCTTTTCCCTTACCCCTGCTCCCTGTTGCTGAATGTGTCCTCTTTTCCCCTGAAGATTGGTTGTAGCAGCAGTGCCCTTGGAGTCAGCAGAGGGATAAATATCTTGAGCCACTGTTTTGTCTTTAAAATCTGGCTTCCACATGACAGGCAGCCTTCGAAAACAGGTCGGGAGACTCGAGAAAACAGGGAGAATGGGAAACAAAAGGGCAGCTTTCAGGGTAATTAGATGGTTTCAGTGCTCCCTGTGGCAGGGAGCATTCGCTGGTGAGACATGACCCCCTGTGCTGACTCTCTGTGGATGTGGGTATCCTGACAGGGTTTGAAGGAAGAGCAGGGGGAAGAGCCAGCCAGCCTTGTGATCGAGTGTCCCTGTTGATCCCTGAGATGTAGCATCTCCACTTCCAAGGGAAGCCATCAGACGTGCTCTCCCCACAAGCTGGCCTTTGCTGGCCTCCCTGCACACCCCCAAGCCATCCCGCGGCAGACCTGGGGCTGTGATTCCCACCTCCCACTCTCTGGGAACTGCTTGACCCTATTTTGTGAGCCAGTGGGCTCACATAGGTCTTAAAAGTGTGGCCTTGGGGGGAGCAGGGAAAGTGCCTACAGCACATACAAGGTCAAGCTGGAGCCCAGCCACAGAAACTAGTTAGGGTTTAGTATTCTTAATATTTGATGGTGGGTTGTTGTGAAAGGGCAATAAGTAGGGCTAGCAGGTCTCTGTCAGGCCTGTTGCTGCAGTAAAAAGCTGAGTTTGGAGATTTCTGAAACAAAGGATATTCCAGTGTGGGGTGGAAATGGTCATTTAAATGTGTCTGACCATAAAGGTGCTGCCTGCCAGCGGTTTTGATATCGGAGGTTGTAGGACACACTCCTACGGGTAGAATCATGCTCTGTCAGACCGAGCCTGAATGCTGGAGATTGGGTTTGGCGATGGAGTTCAGGGAGGCTTTTTACCTCTTGTGTCTTCCCCTTTGTTTTTGTTTATGGGTTTACAAAGTCAGATTAGCATTTCAATGTTGGAGGCGAAAGCCCTGGGGCTGCGGTGGAAGGTGGCCTGGTTTAGCCGGTTTGGGATTACTGCTCCTTTCCCAGCAGCCGTCCTTCCTTTCCTTCCCAGCTCTGGTGAGGAGCAAAGCCTTGAGGCTTCTCCCTGTTGGGAATGTGCCCAAGCTGCAGCTGCCCCTCCAGCGACTCTGAAGGTAGATGGGCAGTGGCATCGGGAAGAGTAATTAGCCTTGTTTTCAGGCAAGGATAATTTTTTTATTGTTTTAAATGGTAGCACAAGTTCTGAGGCAATTAAAAAAACCCACAAAAACAAAACAACAACAAAAAAACCAAGCAACAAAACCCCAAAACCAAACCAACCAAGCAAAAAACCACCAGCACCAAAAAAAACCCACCAAAAAACCAAACAGCTCTCAGTGCAGAAGCTCTTCGCTTTTTCTGGTTGTAGCTGCTGATCTAAGAGGTGTTGGCTGTCCACAAGCTTGGCTTTTCTTTAATCACATGAATCTCACATCCACAGTCCTATTACTTTAATAAAGAAGTCCGTGCCCCTTTCCCCTCTCCCTGTCAGGCATAACTCTCTATTCAGTCACAGCAGTGTAAATTTAGGGCAAGTCCAGTGGGTTCAAGTCAACATACTCCAGACTTACACTGTAATTGCAGAATGCAGTGTCTCATCTGAAATCAAAGTTTTCTCTTTGGGGTATCCTGTGTTTGATCACTAGACCTGACTGCTGCTTCATGCAGTAACCAATCCATATGCTGAATATGGAGAGCTATAGGAACAGGCTTACAGGCTCCTCTATTGCAAGACTCTTGGATGTGGTTGAACTCACAAACTTACATTCACACAAGAAGCTTAAAGAGGAGGAAACTTAAACAAAAAAACTTATTTGTGTTTATTCTTCTTTATTCTGAAGATTTTTTTTTATATTTCCTGAGTCGTTTAGGGTTTTTTTTTTCCCAATTGCTCATATGGCTTTTATGCCCCTGTGCCAAGAGGGCACTGTATTTTTTGTTGGAAGACTGAAAAGTCTTCTCAGCTTGTAGCTACTAAAAGAAGTGTTTTGAGTGTGAGTAGAAAATATTTCTGTAGACTAGTTTCACCTTCTCAGCTGTCTCAAGTCAAGTTCTGATTTTTTATTCTAATATTTTATGACTGCTGGTACTTTTCCTCTCATGCTAGGACACTGCACACCTTCATTCCTCACTCCCCTCCCCATTACTGTTTGTCTGCTGTCTGGGAGAGGAGTCGTTCCGAGTGCCAATATGTTAAGCTGTTGAGAGAATGGAGAGAGGTGAGATGAAGGTATTGTTGTGCTGGAAGGTGTTAATTGGTGCTATCAACCACTTGTTTGATTTCTAGACAATTACAGCAGTCCTTGAAGTTGTTCCTGAGCCAAACAAATGGCAGGGACTCTGCAAATTCCCCATCTTCTCTTTTTTTGAGTGCTTATTTCCCCACTGCCACTTAGAAAAATTAGCAGGGCTGTCTATACACACTTGAGCCGAGAGGATGTGATCTTGAGGAGATAGCTGGGTGTACAGCTAAACCAAAAGTTACCACATTGCATGTGAGCCCTGGCCTTGGCAGAGTAAGGGTATGGGTAGGAGATACTGAACTGTGTGGGGATATTTCTGGGTGCTTTAGGAGCATAGGAACTAATGCACTTGGGTGACATTTTCTTCTGTGATGTTTCCTGTTTAGGAGGCAGATGGTTGACATTATCTAGGGCAGCGTCCTCTCGTAGGACTAATACCCAGCTGCCAAATAGAACCCCTTATTTGTCGTTTGGGATTTCTGCCCAGAGAGAGGGCAAGGGAGAGACTCCACTCCTGCCCCTGCAGGAGGGGCAAGGTCTGACCTGTGGCACCAGAAGAGTGGCTCGCTCCTCTGCAACCAAAGAGGAGCAATCCTCTCCACTGCTGCCCTTTCTCCTATAGCTGAGAAGTAAGAAACCATCCTGGTTTCCCTGATGTATTTTTCTACTTTTGTTTGGATGCCATAAGAAGCGAGATGGGGAGTAGCACCTGGTGAACATTGGAGACAGGATACATTAATGCCTCCTTCTTCCATCAAAAAATCCAAGGCATGTTGAACATTACTCAGCCATACCTTGGTGTGGACCTCTTAGCCTTCATAGAGACACAAGAATCCAGCCCCAAATGCTTGTTCATCACATTCCTTTGGTTGTGATGGCCCTACCCGAGTGTCATGGCTTTGCTTGCTGCTCTTCCTGAATGTTGGTGCTGTGCCTGGTTTTGTGCTGTGTCTACATGGGGAGGAGTGAGAGAGGGCACCTGAACAGAGAGAGGTGATGCTAAAGGGAGACTGAGACCTTGCAGGTGTAAATGACCTGTGAAGCCCATTATGAGAGGAAAGTCAGTCAAGAATTGATTTCAGAAAAAACTGATAAGGAAACCCTAATATAGAATCACAAAAATAGGTAGTCATAATGAACCTGTGGGAGTCCCTTGGTTAGATTCAGGCTGTCACTAACAATAGGTCAGGTTAACCGTGGTCTGAAGGAGTGCAATGTGTTTCTCTGTTCTTTTCCCTTTCCCCATTCCTCCCAAAAGAGAGATTATCAGAAGAGTTGTTTAAAGAGAATGCATGGTCTAAAACTATTTGCTGAAATTCAGCTTGGACAAAAGGGGAGCTGTTATTTCTGAAACAGGGATACACCTTTTGCTTGTGTTTTTTTTTTTTAAACTCCACTCAAATTGTGACCAGTAATAAGGCAGGGTTGGAAACTGCCAGGTCTTTTTTTCATTGTTTAGGGAATAGTTTGCCTTTGAGGGATGATTGTTGCATGTGCACAGATACCTTCCTTCAGGATTCATTATGAAGGCACTCCAAATGGGACCTGTGGGTTAACACCACACAAAATAGCAGCTGTTGACCTGAGAGAAATGCCTTAGGCCAGACAGGAAGATATTTTTAATTTGTTTTATTGTTGAGAAGAGATAGCCAAGAGTTCTGGCCTTTTATCTTTTAATACATAGCTTGTTTTGTGCCTGAAATCTATGTGACCATCTAGTTCCCACATCCCTACCAGCACATTCTCAGGTGTGCCAGTGCAACTCTTTCTGGGGCTAAACTGAAACGGGTCAGGCAGCTGATCTGAACAGTGGACTAAAAAAACCCCAAAACACCTCAACTCCCATTCCCTCCAGTTATTTTTTGCCTGGATTAGTTTTATGAGCTGGCTCATAGAGTGGCCTGGCAAATAGTTGTGCCAACCATACTGTGGTATTGAGTTGGAATAAGTGGTGAGGATGGGCAAGAATAATCTAGTGTTCAAAGTGGACTGTCATGTCAGACTGATCATGCAGGGGTTTATCACTGTCAGTGGAAAGAAATTGAACTTTGAGAGGTGAGAGGAGTCTGTTTTAGAATGACATGAATCACTCTGAAGGTGTTTCCCTCTTTCTTCCATGGATGATGAAAAGGAACTGAGTGTACCAGCTCAGACAAGAGATCGAACTTAAACCTCACTTTTTGACTCTTACATTTTAATAATGAAAATATTGGCATGTCTGATTCAGTGCTGTTGTAAACATAGAAAATGTCAGGAGCTAGAGGCAGAATCCCAAACTTCCTAACAGGGCAGTTGTGAGCAATAGCAATACCATGAAAATCCAGCTACTCACCATCATGTAACTGATCAAAGAGCTAACCATTAGCTATGGGGGAAAAAACCCACTTTTAACCTTGTAACTCCTGCCCATTGCCCTACCTCTGGGTAAGGTTGTCCATGAAATGGTGGTGCATACTTGTCAGCATTTCTGCCTGCAGTGGTGGCTTCAAAGACCCATATCATTTGCTTGCTTGCTCAGGTAATTTGTACTTGAGCTCAAGTGGTAGCAATGGTAGAGAAGGTGGCTGCTTCAAACCACCAACATGATAGTGGGGAGTTTATCATCAATTATTGTTTGGGGTTTCTTGGTGGGTTTTTTTGTTGGGTTTTTTTTTGAGATTTTTTGTGTTGAAACTGATGCTAAATGATTACACGTTCAATTGCTTGACAGGAAACTATAGACTTACAGTTGTCTCTGCAGGCTTTAATTCAGCACCTTGTACCTGTAGATGATGATTGGTTTTAATTACATATGCTTTTTCTGTGGGCTTGCTCTATAGGGCAGATGGTGCTGAGAGTATAAACCGAGGCTGTGCACTGAATGAAGCTTTTGGCTGTGTGATTCTCACCTCATTTCCTAAAGAAGTTTGAAGGTGGCAGGATATGAGAGATGGAGATGGGAAGAGAAAGGATAATCTGTTGGTTGTGTGAGGGTATAGTGCTGTATCTATTTAGCCAGTGGCAAGACAGACACGAGGTCCATGGCTCTCCCCTCTTCTGCCCTAAGAGATCACAGCTTCTTCCACCAATTTAACTTCCTGGGGCTGTGCTTGTGCAGGGAGGAGGAGAAATGATCCAAGTTTCAGAAGCTAAATTTTGGAGGGGTTTGGGGTTTTTTAACTAAAATTATTTTCATAATAATTTAGGGCTTACAATAAAGCCCTAAAATTAATGGACAAGGAATAGAGGAATAAGGATGGGTTTTACCAGCATAAACATACTGGTGTCAAATTGCATGTTCAGTGTCAGCACTCGTGTTTGTTGGAGACACTTACAGTTCTGGGTGTGTTGCTTATGCCTCATTTCTCACAAGAAGCCTTCATTTGCCTGGCTTGGTGGCAGTGCTGTCCTCCAGAGCAGCTCAGGACATGTTCCTCTCCTCAGCTGTGGCCACACAATGGTTTACAAACTATTGTAGGAGCTGGGAAAGAGCATAGGTGAAGCCAAGGGAGACTGGCATGAGGTCCTAGATGGCATCACAGGCCCCACAAATTGCTGCCTTGGCTGAAGCACAGAGGGCAAAGACCCCTCCCCACCCACTGTTTGTGCTCCAGAGCTCTGGCTTGGGCCCTGGCTCCTTCTGTGTGTCTCCATTCCCAGCAGCTGGTCATGCAGATGATCCAGATAAGAGGGTGTTTTTCATTTGCTGCATTAGGCAGCTGAGGAAGAGCCGTGGGTGCCGGCCAGTACCGAGCCAAAACAGGGAGCTGTGTTAAAAGTGATAGAGTTGGGTTTATGCTCAGTGCTGCTTTGTGGCATTCCTGGTTCAGCCTCAAGCTGTCTTAACTGTATCACCAAACTTGAGCTTTACAAAGTGCCGAATTTGAGATTGGTAATGATGCAGCCTCTGCCACAGGTTCCCTCAGTGGCTTTGGCCAAGGCACCTTGTTCTCCCTTGCTCTCCCTGCCTTTGGGGTGTATTGCTATCCACGTTCTCCCAGCCCTGGGAAGAATAACAAATTTCTGTTGTGTTCTAAACGCTGCCATAAAAATGCCAAGGATGGGGCTTGTTGGATTTTTGGGGGGGCGAGGAGAATGATCTCAAATAGAGATGCAGCAGCCACTGGATGCGTAAATGGAGTGGTGAGTTTTGCTAGTGTTGGTCAATTTTTTCCCCACCAATTTCTCATTTGTCAAATCAGATTAAAAGTCATTAACTTGTAAATAGATTGAGAAAAGAGTTAATGCTTATTGGATTGAGATGCTACATGGAGGCCACCACAGAAGAAGGTCTGTGAAGCGATTAATAGCTTATTTGGTGGCCAGGCTCGGAAGCAATGTAGCAAATTAGGCATAGGGATGCATAAAGAATAAGAAGCATAAAAATCAATATTGAGCAGCTGTCTTTACTTCCTAGTCTCACACTCCCATGTACTGAACGAAGTGTAATGGAGATGTATGTGATTTACTCATTTTATAACTATTACAGTGGGTTTGGGTAATGGGAGAGACCTCAGGTTGGTTTTACAGTCCAAAATGTAGCATTTCTCTCTTCACGTGCTGTCACCTGAACCATCTCAGAGAGTTAGCAGTCTGCATGGATGAATATATGAAAGAAGTATTTAAAAGTGAGGCTGTGCAGCAGTGTAAAATCTGAAGTACACCAGTTAACAATGAGTGAAGAGTGAAATAAGGGTTTGGGTGTCCTTTTTGGGGTGAGGACAGAAGGGAACAGGGGGGAAAATGAGCTTTAAGGCTACTGAAAAGAAATGAGAGTGGAGGGAATTGCCTGGATGAGCAATATGCAGAGTGCCATACTGGTTGTAGGTCTGAAGTGTCCTGGTATCAGATGGCTTTGTGACTGTGTGATTACTGGCAGACTCAAAATTGTAGGATGTGCAGCTCTGACTCAGATGATTTTTCTGATAGACATCTGTAAGACCGAACTTTTTCTTTTTAATAACTTAACTGTGTGAGTCACGAGAGATCCGTGTTTGCAAAAATGCAAATTTCTGTGTGTCTGATGAGGTGGGCTGTAGGGAGTGGATGTTGTCAACAAGCTGGCTGGTGGTGCTGCTGCTCCAGTCTCTTCGGGGATAATAGAATCTGGGAACAATTAAGAGGCAGTGTAATCAGTTCCTGGGGGCAGGAGTGTACCCTCTTGCTTTTCAGCATTCCCTTGGCTGACTCATGAACTCTGTTGATTGACTTGGGAAGCAAATGAATCCGGCTCTCCTCCACAAGGAAGAGTTATGGAGGCAAGGTGGTGAGAGGAATACATCAGATCTCAGGCAGCTCCTGCCCTCTGTTCTGTGAAATGTGTGGAATTTACAATGGCTACTTAGCTGCTAAGCAAGTAGGATTTTTTTTCCCCTTTAAGCTCTATCCATCCTTTAAACTAAGAAATACAACAAGCTGTAGCTGGGAACTGCTCACACATAAGCACAGAGGACAGTCTTGGCAGTTTGCTGGAAAAGAAACTTTAACTACCTGTAGTTGTCCAAAAATATACGCAGTCATCAGATTTTGCAAGCATTTTGCATGGGCTTTGGTAAACGAAGGAAGTGGTGTGGTTGGATTCACATCTCCTTGGGCTATCCTCGTTATTCAGCTGTTCCTAAGCAGGTAACTACAAGAACTTTGTTTTGGGGTGCAGGTAGACATCTCTGATGCCCTCTGGATTTCCACCTCCTTCCACCCAGGACTGCTGAGGGTGTTAATGGTTGGTTAATGTAATGTAAATGGCAGGGTCTGTGGAGCTGGGCAGCAGCGCTAAAACCTCTTTATTTTGATGGCATGATGCAGAGGGATGAGGTGATGTGCCCCAAGCCTGCCGTGTGAGCGTGGGCAGTGTGCAGTACAGACCACATCAGCTGCCTCCAGTCCTACATGTGGGAAACACAAGAGCGCTTAAAGCGTGAGACTGCTTCAAATGGTTCTTTTTTTCTTTAGTGTTGCTTAGTTCTTTTGCCAAACAGTCTCTTATTTTTTTTCCTTTTATTTTAAAACCTCTTTATTTTGATGGCAGTATGCTCTAGATGGTTACCCATCTCTCAGGCACGTGGAGCAGGGGTATAAAAGCTTGCAATACACCAAAGCACTTGAAGGAAGAGGTGGACTGCACAAGCAGGACTTGTCCCTAACTAAATTTGGTTTATGGTGCCCTTATATTCAAGGATGAGAAAAAGGCCAATGTTAAAAAAAAAACCTCCCAGAGGCTGAGTGTGCTGGTGACAGGAGAAGCTGCTGAGGGAGGGATAAGAGACAAGCACATGGAAAATAAGCCCCTGCTCCCTCAAAAACATGCATGCAGAATGATAGCGGGGTGGGAGTGGGGGCGTGTAAGCAAGTAACATCCCAGAAGCTGGAAGAATAAAATGAAAAGGCAGCAGGATCAGCCCACAGATGAAAGGCAGCCCCTTTAACATTTGCTCCTGGACTCCGGCAACTCTCAGCAGTTGGCTGGAGACTAAGCTGGACGGTCCTGTGGAGCTCCAACAAAGGGACGAAACAAACCCCCGTCCCCCGGGGCCCCCCTCCCCGACAACGCGTGAAACAACTTGATAAATGATTGCTCTGTCAGGGGACGAGGGGATGGAGACGTCTGGAAGCACAGGGGGAATGTATCTAATTCAGGCGTGAGGGGAGCACCGAGGGGCGGTGGGATCGGGGTGCGAGGGTCCCCTGCCTTGGCAGCAAAATTAATAAGTGTGGTGAGGTGGGAAGGGGCGAGGGGCTCTCCGGAGAGGTTTCCGGGGAGCAGGCTGCCAGGGCTTGGGGGGCTGTGCTCTGCCTCCAGCCCCCATGCTCGCATTACCTCATTTACTGGGGATGGCAGGAAATACAAACCTCCCCCCGCCGGCCCAGCCCAGCCCAGAACGGGCTGCTGATAGCATTGAAAGCTGCAGAAACAGGAGCCCATGCCCTGGCTTTATTCAAGGGAACATTAATTACCCTAAAACAAAAACAAGAGGAGTTCACAGCTGGGGCCCAACACTTCAAATTCCCCCCCTCCCTCCATCCCTCGCTCCCTCCTTCCCTGCTGCTCCTCCGGAGTGTGTTCACGCCAGCTATTTATACAGTCTCCCCTTCTCAATGACTGATACTGGGCCCAGAGCACCCTTGGTGCTCAGTGCTCTGCCACAGGGGTTTACAGGGGTGGCACAGGCGTCTTGCAGGCAGAGACAGCCCAGGGGCTCGATCTGTGCTGCCAGGGAAGCGGCATGGCACCACCACCGACCCACACCAGGCCGTGTAGTTTGTGAAAAGCCCTGGCAGCTGGAACAACGAGCAGGCATGCATAGTCCAGAGGGCTGCCTACAGAAACCTGGACTTGGGCAGCTTATCTTGGCAAGGACAGGAGGGAGCATGGGGGTCACTTCAGCGAGTCCTGCTGGAGAAAATAGTAATTTGGTGGTGGTGTATTTTTCTCCCTCTCCCTCTGTGGGAATGGAGCAGAGAACTTAATTTAGAGCCCTCCTGAGCTGCTGGTTAGTAGACGCTTGATCCAGGAGGCAGCTGCTGCCACCACTTACAAGGTGACCCAGAGCCCTGTTCCAGCGTGTCCCAGGCCACTATGTCATGAGCACCAGTTGCCAGGAATAGAGAGTGCGGCAACATGTATAAATAAATAAAATAGGGGTTTGAGTGCACTTCTGTGTTCGGCTGATGATGAGGAAGGGCCCGGCTTCTGGAGAACTAAATACTGAGTTTTGTTGTTATATTGGTTGCTGTCGCCCATCCAAAAAGAAATTGGCCCCAAGCCTCACTCTTGGGGCACATTGGCAGTAAATATTAACAAAAATAGGTAAAACGTGAGGAGGAGTGTTCTGAAACATGTAGAGGGCAGTGCTTGCCAGCTGTCAGCTATGAGCAGGTCTCCACAGGAGAATTTGATCTCCCCTGGGTATTGCCCTTCCCTTTCTCCTCTGTGCCCCTGCTCCATGGTCTGTGATGAGCTTAGCAAGTGCTTTGGCACAGGGTAAGGTGGCTTGCCTGCCGTAGAAGCATTGCATTCATTTAGGCTGCTAACCCTCTGACTGTGCAGTAAAGTCTAGAATGCCTGAGTGCTCAAAGCTCTCTAGAACCTCCCTCAATTCATGTTGTGTCTCTAGAAAATTAACAAATTCCCCCAGAGTTTGTTGGAAAGTAATTTTGGAACAGCTACAGTTAGGGTGTGAGAGCTGTGAGGAATGCCTCTGCAAGTCTTGGTGTGAGCAGCCCCTGCAGGACCACTTGCACTCATTTTGGGTTAAGTGAAACGGTGTTCAGCTCAGTTAAGCACACCTATTTATAGTGTGGAGTGGTTCAAGCACTGCTGCAGATTAGAAGGACAGCAGACAGAGAATTAGTCAACCCTGTTAATGCTTTACTTAGCAGTGAGGAGGAACTGCAGATGGCTGTGCCTGCTCTTCTCTTGGTCATGCAAAGGCCCTCGGTGCTTTGGTTTGTTATGGAGATGGCTGGCAGCCCTGGTGACTCCTTTGGATTTCACTTTTGGAAAAGAGCAGGTACAGTTTGCCAAAGCTGCCCTGTGTTAGAAAAACCTGATGTATAGAAAGACTCTCTGTGCTATTTGGTTTGGATTCTCAGGAAAGGAGGGGAGAGTAGAAAGAGGTTTCATGGAATATTATCTCTATACTCTTTCTGTGCTTTATTTCTTGTGGACCTGAAACAGTGTCACTAAACCCACAAAAAATAATAGTACAAGCAGGGCAAAGAATGTTCTTTGTGATCATTTGCACTGGGTTTCAGCACCTAAAGTTATTAAAGTATACCACAGGATGCTTTTTAGAATGCAAGACCCTTTCTCACAGTCTAGCAGGGAACAAATCCTGTCTTGTAACAGTGGATTTTTACAAGTGTGTACAACAGTCAGGAATGTAGACAATCCATTTGTTTTCAACTTACTGCAAGCTGCCAACTCATTTAGGACCATAGTCCACCATCATCATGTAGCAGTCCACCAGCAGCCTTGCCTAGTAGTCTGGGCAGTAACCTGCACAAGGCCAGGGAGGACAACTGAATGTAGTAGTTTCTTTTAAAGCCCCTGCAAAACTTTACCAGAACTTGTAGTCTTACATAGTGATGGTCGGTGGTTTTTGGAGAGGTCTTTTTATGTTTTCTTTCTTTTAAGGAAGTAATTTCCTTCACAAAAGGGAAGTATTTTTTCATGCAAGACATAATTAAACTGGAATTCATTGCCACAGGATGTTGTGGATGCCAGAAGTCGAGATAGGTTCAAAAAGCAATTAAACAAATTCATGGAAGCGAAGTTCATCCAGGGCAATTAAGCACAAAGATACAATCTCTGGCACAGGAAGTCTTAAGCCACAGCTTGCTGGAAGCTGGTAGGGGGGAAGCCTTCTGGTGTGCTTACGCCATCCTTACGCACCCGCCAGTCCCTGTCTGGGGCAGGATATGGGGCTCCATGGACCTTTGGTGTGACCTGGTCTGTGGGATACATCCATCTGGGGTGCTTTAGCCCAGACGTGAGGCATCCCATGCTGAGGAAGTGCTACCAGCACTTAGAGATGCGTGTGAGCCTTTGGAGTCCCTTTTCTGTGTGTCTTTTTTGCGTGCAGAAAGCAGAATTAAGACCAGGTCTGCTGGTGGCACAGAGAGCTGAGCACATAGGGGAGGGAGGGAGGCAGTGGGCAAGGAAATGAAACTGGGCTGCTCCACCACTGTCCTGCTGGCACATGACGTGGTCTGCAGAGCTCACGGTGTGGTGGTCGTGGATGAGCTCCAGACACTTCATGTGCTTCCAGAAAATTTGTCTGTGTGAGTCCTGTCTTCCAGCAACCTGCCCTCATCAGCCAACTGCTTTCTCTGGTATGCCCAAAACATGGTGCCTTTGAAAACGGACTTAAAATAAGACTTCATGCTGATTAATACCATGTAAATAATTCATAGCATGTAAATACATAGAGATAATAGCATGTCAATACATAGACAATTAATAGGATGTAAATACATAGATAAATTCTTCAGATGGAAGACAACTTGACTTTTAGCCTTTTCTTTAGTTTTATGCTTCCTGTCATTTCCTTTGTTTCAGAAATGTACATGAAGCACTGTTAACATGACATTGTATTGAGTGCTGTCATTCAAGGTAGATAACACACGATTACAACTTAGTAGAAAACTCCTGATTTATCTCAATTGTGCCTCTTAATCTATATTGAGAACTGTAAAAGCAGTAATCGAACCTGCTCAGGTCTTCCTTTCCTACTCTGGGCAAGCTTGTAACTAGATTGCAGTTTAGTATCTGGAGAGGATATGTATCAGGGTGCCACAGGGATCAGAAGTAGTTTCTAGCTCAAATTCCCTAACAAGTTAGAGAAAGAAATAGGCAGTGTATTAATTCATTGATGTAAATGAATTAATTTACTGAAGGGTTGCTACTCAAAAGTACAAGAGCCTAGAAAGTGACTAAAAGTATGGATGAAGAAATTCAAGTTGGAAAACGCATGCTATCAGGTCTGGACATAAATAATCTAAACCAGAGCCAGTTGGTGGGAACAGTCTGGGTGTGAGAACAAGTGTGCTATGTCTTGTGACTTTTGGCCAAAATCATCATTTCATATTTTACCTGAACCTTCAGTTCTTGAAGATATTTTGAGAACGTGATCCAGGTACATTCCCAGTTCAAAGAACCAAATTGCACCCAGTATTTATTATAATTTTTAAAACACTATGATTCCAATGGGTTGTATTTGTTGTGTGTCCAACATCATGTTCTGTAGTTATAGAGAATAAAGCAGAACACTATATCAAAGGAGGTGAGAGTGGGGTATTTTCTTCTGAAATGTAGCCCCTGTCCTTTTGTGTAACCTTGTTTCTGAACAGCTTAAGACAAAAAAAGATTTAAAAGGAAGTGGGGAAGTCACAGAGTATCAACCAGAAAACAGCAAGAAAATGATCCTACTGTAAGGAAACATTGAAAGGCCTGAATGTATGGGACACTTACCTGTATGTGTAGGACAGAGACAGCGTGTGTTCCATGACCTCCAGGGCAGATGTGCAGCCCCTGGAGCATCACAGCTCTGGCCACTCCAGGTTTTGTACATGTTACAATTCAGCAACATTCGATTTTACTTTTAAGTCCTCTCTCTAATCTGAATGGATAGGAAGGTGTTGGCAAGACCTGCAAAAAAAGTCTTCTGTTTGGTTTGGGTGGAAGGATTGGTGGTAGTAGCTGTAGAGTTGATATTGCCTCCTACTACTTTTCAGAGAAAACCAAATGTTTTCAAGATGAAAAGCTCTGTTTCTGGGCATTTTTTTTCTGCTATTCTTGTGGTGATTTAAAGCATCTTTTCCTTGAATGCAACTCATACAATGAGGTTAAAATCATGTCTTCCCCGTTTCCTTCCTCTTTCATTTTGAGCTACTTTCATGTACAAACTGTGCACTGCCTCACACTGAACCCTCTGGGCAAGTTCTGGACGAGGCCACTGGCCCAGCCCGTTCTCAGTTCTTGTCCCAGTCATGCCTAATATTAGATGCCTTGGAAGAAAGAGGAAAATCCTGCAAAGACAAGTGGGAAAACTGCAGAATTCTCTTGACTCCAATTGCTGACACTGTTGATGTTTTGTGGTTTTTAATCTTATTAGGATTATTGCTTCAATAAATACCTCGCAGGGAACAGTTCTCTGGGTTAGTTTTGTTAGTGTGACTGCAGCAGTATTTTCTTTCATCACTTCTACATCTATTGTCTTTTATTTAGTTGGACAACTCCCTGCTCCTGTCTTATTGGGAGGAAAAGAGGGTGGGAATGGACAGTAAGTGCATCCAGATGGCTTTCTCTGCCAGTTTTGTGTTATCATATGCTTGGATTGTTTCACCTCTTACCGCTGCTTGAACATGGCCCAGAAATTTGAAAATCATTAGGATTCCTCTTCAGCAAACTTTTTAATGGCCATCCAAAGTCGTGCTAACTGGCTTTCAGTGAGTCTGGGGTTTGTAATGTGTGTATTTTGTAACTGAGTTCTTAGCTGAGCATCTTTCTGAAGCTGAAAATTTATGTCAGTTCTTTCTGGACTTTTAAGTTCCTGATGTTTTGTTTTGTTACAAAGGCAAACGGATTGAACACAATGTTCGAGACAGAAATTGTGTTTTCCATATTATTCTTTATCTCTCTCTAATACAAAGCTCCACATCTGGTTTGTGGTTTTGACTATGACTGGAAACTAAGCAGATGTTTTCCCTGCGCTGTCCACGAGGGCACTTAGATCTTTCTCTGAATGGTTACAATTAATGTGGAACCCATCCATGTCTACAATTAGTTCAAACTCTCCTTGCCAATTTGCATAGCCTTGCACTTCTATGCACTAACATTTATTTGCTGTAACTTGGGTGGATCCTTCAGATTTATTCTTTTAGTTCTTGCTGGTTTTAACTAACACATAGAGCAGTATCATCAACAATATATTTTTTTCCTGTTTCACATTGTATATGCCCCTTTCCAGATCATTTAATATATTAAATGTTGATCATAGTATCCACCCCTGGGACTTCCCCCATTAACCTTCCTGAAAACTGGCCATTTATTCAAGCGGTTCGTTTTTTCTAAATTAGCTTTAATCTATTGACAGATGTTTACCTCTCACCCCATGACTAGTTTCCCTAATAGGCTGTGGTGATTAATATTACCAAAGGCCGTTTGAAAATTCAAATTAATTATATCTACCAATTTTTCTTTAACCACTATCTTGATGCTCCTTATAAAAAATACAGAGGTGCCCGTTTTTCTTATGGAAACACCATGCTAACCTGTGCCTGCTGTATGGCATTAATGTCCACTTTCATAACTACCCAGTTGAGCCATTTTACCAGGCACTAAAGCAAGGTTTACAAGTGTCTGTAATTCCCAAGTTCACCGTTGCTTTTTATACACAAATCCACGGTATCACCTGCCCTGCAGCTTTGCCACTTCCTATTTAATTTTAATGACCACGCTGCCAGCAAAATGCAGAATACACTCCTTGGCTCTTAACCTTGTTTGAAACTCGGGCGAGCGCTACCCGGGCCAGTTTGTTTCCAATTTAAGTTAATTTTCTGTGACTGCAGGCATCAGTGGCAGGCTGCCCTGGGTTTTACAGCGCCTGCTCCTGAACTGCTCGTTACCGACAGGGCCCCTGCAGGGCTCTGCTCCCTGTGCTCCTGCTGCCCTCCTGTCCTCCTTGGTGTGGCCACTGCGGCCTCTCCTCCTGGACACAGCCTTTGGAAAGGTCTTCCAAGTATCCTGACAAGCCCCTACCTTCACACTTATGGGAAGCTTAAGGTTTGTTAAAATTGGAGATTTTAACTTTTTGATTCAAACAAGCAAGCAATAGAAAATCGTTTAAATACGATTTTAGTACTTTTTTGCCTCTTGTGTTAGTTAAAGTTGGAATATCTCTCGATCTTGCTATGATTTACAGCAAAATTCAGTCACTATTCATTCAAGTCATTATTTTCCTCTGTACACATTTGAGCAATTTATGTCTTTCGGGTACATTTGCTGGAATTTGATTTAATGTTTTAAGTTACAAAATAATAATTGCTTCTTCCTGTTTACAGACTAAGCTATTTATGACCTGTACTGAAGTGCTTTTGGTTGAAAAATTGAAATAAAACGATGCACTAAAACTTTTTTAATTGGTTTGAAGATGAAGTTTCACATTCAGTTGTGTTAAACGAGGTGCTTTGCACCCAAGACCACTGTTAGCCAATTGTCCTGGTTGGTTTCTGATCTTTGGGTTGTCTGTGGCTCTATGAAGCCAACATCTCAGCATGTCACATAAAGGCTTTTGTTTTGATAGAAGAAAGCAAGTTTTCAGCCTGAGGATTTGTGCTCAGGTGGGTGCTTGGCAGCAGCCGTGTCCTCCCCTGTGCTGGGCCATGTGGCACTGTGAGATGGACAGAGAAAGGCTGACCCACCTGCAAAATCACAGGGCAAAGGAAACGCAGCTGGATAATCAGTTTTAGGATTAAAATGCCTAAAGCTCTCTGCAGCCTGGTCATTTATGCCTAGGGTTGTGAGTGAATGGAAGGGGGACGTGGGCAGGTGAGCTGGGCACCAGCCTGGCAGTGTTGTATAAAGTTACCAGTGGAATTCCATGCAGAGGGAAGGGAGTAAAACAGAAATGAAGTGTGTGTTCTTCTTTGCTCGCAGATGGGCTCCACACATGTCAAGGCTCAATTTATCCTATCAGTAAGGTCTGTTCTGGGCTCCTCTGTGTTTTCTGCCGGTTCAGTCTGGGAGTTGTTTTACACCTCTTGGCAAATATTTGGTTTGGATGTTTTTAAGTATAATTTAAACAATTGATTAAAAATAAGAGAAAGCTTCAGTGCTCTTGCTGGTTAGAGTGATTTCAAATTTACCGTTAGATAAGTTTTAAAGGTGTTAGTGTCTCTTAAGTATTTAAGAGTGAAACTTCAGTGGATCCAAACAGCTTGTACTGCTGTTCATGTAGACTTTGTGCTGGTATTCCATGTCAGAACCTTTTTATATCTCCTTTAGTGATACAGTTAATATTCAAATGATTCAGAATTTATATTCCTGATAGCAAAGGGAGGAAGCTCAGTAGAAAACACTGAAAATGTTAGGCTAAGTATTGTTTCTTCATTTCTGACTACTCAAGTGCATCTTGGATGTAAACTCAGATATTGCAGTACTTGGTACATTATACCAAATCGTCCTGTTCATCCCCCCACCCTTGTAGTGTCATGCTGATTCCTTCCTATAGTTTGCAGCTTGGTTCTTCAGAGGCATCTCAAACTCTTCAGCTTCTTGAGCACACTTCCTGCCTCTTATATTTTGACTGGCTTTGAAACCTCTTCCCTTCACACCTTACTGGGTTTACTTTCCCTGAGCTGATTTCCTGAGATGGAATTCTTTCCCCTGTCCCTGTGGTTACGTCCCAAGCTGTGTCTGGTCCAGCAGCCCCTGAAATGTGGTCCTTGGCATGTGAGTGCTTGGTGTTTGCTCCCCTCACCGTGCTCCTCCGGGCACCACGGTGCATCTCAGAGGTTTAAAGAGCTCAGCCTCGCAGCTTTCCTGTGCATTAAGAAAAGAGTTTCTCAGTTTTATGGAGCAACAAAGTGAAATGCCCAACATGGTGAAGGAAGTCTGTGGCACAGCTGGGAAATGAACTCTGATCTCCCTGTGTCTGTCCAGTACTTTAATTACGTGATCATCTCCACTGCCTCAGCTCAGATTCGTCTCTTGAAGTTGAACGAGCATGTCAAACTGCATTTTTCATCTCTTTTCTCTTGACTGCTTATAGCTTGAGGCATTGGAGGAGAGTGGAGTTTTTACATGTTGGGAGTCTTCTTCAATACTGTTCTTTTATCCCCTCTTTTTTGCCTTCTTTTCTTACATCCCAAGTTGTGTGAAATCAAGTCTCTATTCCCTTACGCATGTGAAATGCAGTTTTCTGTATTCATGCACGTACTTGCCATCAAAAGTTTCATCTCAGTCCTCCGTTTTAATGCTGTAACAAGATTTTATTTTTTTTTTAGGACTCTCACACTTTCCCTCCTCTATGGCATTCAACTCTAGGCAACCGCTGTTTTCTGCCTTTGCCATCTAAATCACGTTCTTTTCTGTTCGAATTTTACTGTCCCCAGCCTGATTCAGCATGGGATATAAACCCTTTTCTGCCTTGCACGCGAAAATGGGTGTACAGGGTTAGATCAAAGTTCTGCCTAGCCCAGCATCCTGTCTCTTGTTGTACAGTGGATACCCAGGGAAGAGCATCAGTTCGGGACAATTGAGCAAAGATACTTCCCTACACTACCAGCCTCTGGTTCATTTGCAGCTCAGAAACTTCATTTTGTGTTTAACAGCTGTTGACAGATTCCTCCCCCCCTCTCCAGCCTTCTGTTAATTTGCCTTTCTTCTGTGAACCCATGTAATCTTGTAGCATCTACAATATTCCATGGCCAAGAGACAGACAGAAGAATTACTGCTTCTGCAAGGAAGTGTCTCCTTTTTGTTGTTTTTATCCTGATAATTTTGGTTGATGTCTGCCCATCCTTTTTTTGGAAGGGACTACAAGCACTCATTCATTCTGCATGCCATTTCTGGTTTTGTTGTCTTTTATTGTTTTGCATAACTGTTTTTCCTGCAGAAGCTGTTTCATGCATTTGATCACTTTTCAGTTCTTCTGTATCTTCTTTTTCTCCAAATGTAGAGTCCAGGACTGCATGTAGTGTTCAAGGTGTACATTCACCCAGCATTCATACAGAGGTGTAATGATGTTTTATGTTCCTTTCCTCAGCATGCCTACTATTATTATTTCATTTTTGGCAGCTTTCACTATATTGCTTCTACTTTAAGGGTTCTGCACGCTGCTGCCCAAACTGCATCTCTGCTGAGCATTTCCCTTACACTTTTGCTTATAATCTGGACCCTGACAGATACTCTTGCTTCACCCGAATTTTCTTTTTCCTTTCTTCTCCCTTTTTATGCTTCCACCATATCTGAAAGGGCTTTCTTCCCCCAGTGCTCCTACCCACCTTGATCTCTAAATTTCTGTTGAAGAGTCGTATGACAAAGCCCTTCAAAAGCATCTGCTCTTTTTTCCCCTTATCTAGTGTACCAGCACTGTCAGGCAACTTTCTATTATGCTGGAAATAAAAAATGCCTCTAAGATGTGTGCCAAGCTCACAGAATGTAAATCCACATATGTATAACCAATCCACTCTCCTTTTTTTCTTTTTTTTTCTTCTTTCCTCTTCACCATCTGTCTTCTAATCTGGTTTCCGTGGGCATTAAGGTATAATTTTACACCAGTCTGGTTAATTCCAAGTTTAGTTCTAGTTTGTACTGTTCAAAAGTGTCTCATGCTAATAGAGCTTAATCTGCTCACACCGTGCACAGCATTGCAAGGAAAGCAGCTCTGGTTTTAAGAAGCAGTCCAGGAAAGTCTGGGGCCTCCCCTGTTCCTGTCTGGGAGCTTTTGGATAGAAATCACTCAGATGATCTGTGTAACTTCTGCCTAATAAGCCTGATGTTCCTTCTCTGCTTCGGACCCACCGCACCACTGCTGTGCAGATGTGCAGCCTGTTTGTCTTCCAGACGTGTTGGATTGTACACAGACAGACTCTGTGATCAGGGAACACGCACGTGGGAGCTTGGAGACACAACAAAGAGCATCATGTTTGTTGCTTATGCTGTACTCTGGGTCAGCACGTAAGCATTTGTCCAGAGTTTTCCTGGGTTAGTGCTCCTGACTGAATCTGTGAGAAGAATCTGCCATTGGGTGCCTTCCTGTCTTAGGTCCTTGTATTGCTGAGAGCTTTAACCACAACCGAGGTATTGTGGGGGTACTCTTTATAGCAATATAACCCATAGTGGGTATATCACCATTACAGAGCATTAAATTACCCTGATTCCCTCTCTCTGCCCTAGGAGTGTAGAGCCTCTCACAGAGAGGGGTTGTTACGGGCTCTGAGAATTTGAAAAGTTGGATACTGTGCTCAGTCACTCCCATATGGACTTTGGACTGTGATCTGAGGTGGGGATATACATCCTTTTGTGGATGCAGTGATGAAGGATCAGTGTCTTCCTTCCTGTCCTCCACAACCACAGAGTTTAGCTGCAGAGTGGTTTTGAGGGTCAGCAGCATTTCAGGTCCCCTAATTGTGGAGGTGCTGAGGATGACTCTGTCCTTAAGGTTGCATCATTATATTTACATGTAGAGATGTGATTCACAGAAGCCCAAATCTCTTCCTCTAATGTGTAGCTCCACACCACGTAACGGTGGGTTGGCATAAATCTGTAAGATGAGCATGAAGCTCAATTAAACTAAATTAGAAATGGATTAATGCAGCAATGGTCAGAGGTTGAGCCTGAGTGTAGTTGTGCTCAGGTTTAATGCTCTGCATTTGGCTTCCTGTGTGATCTTGGGCAGGTCACTTAGCTTGTATGTGAGAAGCCCACGTGCGTGGCTGTCGTGAATTTAAATGCCATAAAGGTGCATGAAGTCCTCTTGTGTGTATGTTGCTGGGCTTATACAGAATTTGAAGATAAAGTTAGCAAAACCAATCCCTCTTTGTCAGCCCTTTCTGTATCCCAAATGATCTCTGTGGTTGGAAAAAGCCCCATGCTTAAAAGTGGCTGTATTACCAAATTTTACAAATATACTTGCATAGGCTGTACCTGAATAAATGATGTCACACTTAAATGATTAGCTGTTGAATCTGATGTTGATAATGCTATAGGCAGCGTGATCAGCTTCTGTAGTGAGTGTGGCTCAGAGCCATTCTGATGTTAAAAAAGGGACAGAAACAATCAGTAACCCCCGCTGCCAGGCAAAGGAAGGATGAGGGCTGGGGCAGACAAAAGCTTAATCTTTCTCTTTCTCTCTGTTTTTCTGAGTTTGAGCTAATCACTGATAACCAGCACTAAAACATCTGAATCATAAATCTGTTCAGCTGCTGTGTGACTCACAACAAACAGAGTATGAACTGTTTGTGCCTTAGCTCTTCGCTTCCCTGCTGTGCTGTGCCTTGAGTTATCTCACATAAAACCCCTTCTCGTGGTCTTTGCAGGTCTAAAGCAAGATTCCCGTAACACTTCTTACATTTAAGTCATTGGGGCACACTTTCCATGGTAGCTCCCTTTTGAAGATAACTTCTGGCAGAAGATAATATCACAGACCAGGGATGCAGCCTACACACTCATCCTTCTCCCCCACTCACCCCCCCCAAGAGCCAGGACTCCTGCTTCCCACTATTGTGAGAATTAATCCTTCAGTGCTCCTTGCTGCTTTACCTTCCATATAGCCAATAAGCACAGAGCCACTGAAAGATTGGATCTGTGTCCCAAGGAATGAATAGCAATGGATCAAACTGCTCTGGCTCTCTTGCAAGGGCTGTTAGCAAAAAGGAATCATTTGCTTTTCGTTTGAAAAATAATTAAGATATCTCTGTTTATACAGAAGTGAGTGAGCATTTGGGGATTTTTTTTTTCTTCCTTCTCAGACCAGTGGACAGCTGGGGAGGAGGGGGGAAGGAAATTCCTGGCTTTGGATCCCAGCTGGAAGTCAATACAGAGGTAGTCCTGAATGCTGTTCCTTGTGCCTGTGCTCCTGTGCTGACTGAGGCTGCCCACAATAAAAGCATAGGTGGACTTTTTCAACACCTACATTCATTTTGGAGGAAAAGGAAGTGACATTACTTTGTTGTGGTTGAATCACTGTGCTCTATGCAAGAAACCCTGGAACAAGCAAATTTTTGTTTTTTCTTCTATTTCGACTGGGTAGAAATGGTGTGGAGGTTATTGAACTCGAACGACTTCCTGGGATTTCTGCAGGCTACAAGGGAAGTTGGGAAACAGTCTTTGGAGTTCCTTTTGCTGAACCTTTATTAGCAAGGCTGAGTCACAGGAAATATTACATGGTGGGACTGAGTTCTCTGGGACTGACCAGGTCAGAGTCACCTGCACTCGTGGGCAAGTAGATTTTTTGAACAGTAGCAGCATGTGAATGCTTCCATCAAAATGCAGTGGTGTGCAGAAAAGAGCTGTGCTCAGTCTTGAAAGATGGGAGTCTTTGAAATGTTGCAGTACATAGCACAAGGAAGGCTCTTGTTTGTACTCATTTTATTTAAAAGGACACTTCTATATGGAAAATAAAATATGAAGGATATGTAACTATGGCTGTTAAGGAGGAATGGCAGGTACCTTTTGAGAGAAGACCGTGAGCCAGTATTGGTTTTCACAGTGGAGATGCCTAGGATGAGTTTGTTCTTGGAAGGAAAGGAGTGACCATTACTCCCAGCACTAAATTTTTTGCATCATTTCACGCTCTTGGTACATTTCTGTATTTTACCTTTGATATACTTGATTGTTTTTTTTAAATTGTTGTTATTTTGTTGTCTTAAATTGTTGTTTTTAACATTCAGTCGGATCCTGCAGAGGAAAGCTGTTCATTGACAGTTGACTAGCCAGCAGCATGGCTTTTCCTAAACTTGAATTTTTCTTAATTCCTCTTAATTGCTCTTTTTGACCACCTCCTCTGGACAGAAATGCAGAACAGGATAAGGCATTTCTTTGCTGAAAAAAATATAGTTGGTAACGTTGTAATTCAGGCCTGTTGCCTGTATGAAGTGCCCGGTGCAGGTGTCCTGTGAGACCTTCTGTTTGGAGAGGTTTGAGCAATGACCAGCCATCAGCTTCTGCTCTGTCAAGGGTTAAGCTGGTTCTCTTGTCTTACAAATACTAAACCTCACGGGAGGTGCAGGTATTTGTCTCTGTGTTGTGCATATTGAGAAAGAGCAGAGAGTAGTCAAGTGAGTTGCCTGAAGTCACCCAGCCTGTCAGAGCTGGGAATAGGTTTCCTGGCTCCCACTACTGTACTTTAAACCACAAGATTAGTCTTTTTTGAAAAGGATAATCTCTGTGTTCAAAGAAGTCTTTATAAAGCTCCCATTAACCCCGGTGCTGTACCTAGTGAGGAATCTAATTTATGTTCTGGCAAATGAAAGCAGTTTCAAAGACCTTAGTGCTGCAGGTCACTGTCAGACCTTCAAGGTTCATTGCCACCAGTTTAATTTTTCTCCTACTTGGATTTGACTCTGTTGTTCCTGAGAAAGGAGGAGCAAAACTGTCCTCCTGAGGAAACATTTTCTGAGACATCCAGTTGTGTATAGCTGAGAACAAGCTCCATGCAAGGTTTTTTGCTATGCTCAGTTAATGTACAAAATGTCTAATATTCCTATTCCTTCCTTGAAAGGAAGAGATACCTTCTGGCAAATCTTTTTTTTTTTTTTCTTGTTGCATTTTATCACTTAGTCAAGATCTGAAGATCTGAATTCCAGTAGCCAGTGACTGGAGACGTCCTTTCAAACTAAAATGTTGAACTTTAGAGTTTACCCCTGAGTCCTTGAGCTACCTTATCTGAAGGGCAGAGGAAATTTTTTTCCCGTTTTCTTCTGTTATCAAGGTGGAACACAGCTTCTGAATGTTAGAGAAGTAGCAGTACATTAACCTCAGCCCTGCTTTGGCTCAAAGATTTCAAGTGTTTTACACAATTGGCTAAAAATTATTTAACTTTTGGGTGGGAGAGGAGAGAGAGACGGACAGAGATTTAGCTCTCATCACTGAATGCATGAAGTGAGAAGAAAAGCCAGGGCTTTCCTGATCCCATGCTCTACTAATAACACTTTTACAAGCTGGTTATGTAATTATCTGTTACCGTGAGCTTTTTTCCCCCACTTCAGGCAGATCAGCTATTTCATCCAACCAGAGTGTTTTGTGTGGATCTTTGGATAATCCAGTGTCATCAGTTCTGCACTGAATTGCAGAAACAAAACTGGCTATTACAGTTTACAAGATGTAACAGACTTTGGGGAGGTTTGTTGTTGTTGATTTTAAATATAATGAAACAACTCAGGTTTTTTTCTTTCTTTTTTTTTTCTTATTCTGGATGGCTGGAAAGAATTTAGGAGAAAAAGGTACTCCAGGCATGTATGTGGAATACGTGTTACAGCAAATAGACCTGGTTTCCTCTGTGTCTGGGCAATAGTTTACTGCCCTTCTCTCAAATTGCAATGCTGTTTATAATATGTGTTTTAAGAGTGTAGTTAGCATTAACATTTATGAACATCATAATAACAATTTGCCGTTTCTGGCAGATATAACTATTATTGTGTAAATAGCCAAGTGTTTGTAGCAATCTGCAAATTTATTGCCTATAAAGACGACATTAAATTAAGCTAGAGAAGAATTCCTGTATGGCGTGTGTGTGGAAGAAGATATTCATCCTGTGCTCTGGAAGGAGAGCCACGAGCACTCCATCACCTTTTTTATGGAGCAGCCTTGCCAGATGTGGAGTGAAACGTGGAGTGTGTGTCTCCCAAAGGCTCTGTGTTGTTTCCCTTGGCAAACACATGTCAGCCGAGCTCCTTCCAGATGGGAGGGGAGGTGCTGGTTCATGGCCACCTCGGGCCCAGGGGCCAATGTCCAATTACTTGCAGTGTGTTGTGAGAAGCAGCTCCTGGGATTTTATGCTTTAATCAGCCTCAGAACCCTGGGACTCCCAACTTTTTGCTTTGGGTTTGGTTTTTTTGAGCAGATCCTTCTCCCCTCTGCCTTTCCCCAGCAGCAGGGAAGGGACCAGGAATTCCCATAGGGCTCCCACCTGCTTCCAGCCCCAGAAGCAGTTGCCTCAGTCACCAGGCAACCCTGTTGGCTCCTGTTTGGGTTTTCATTAGGGCAGATCCACGAGTTCCACGGGACATCCAGAGAAGCACCAGATGAGGAGGTGAGTTAGGTAGCACGCACTGGAGTAAAGGCTCTGAGCCCCTACCAGGCTTTAAAAGCTGTGGCAGGGACTGCCTTCCTACATCCAGGGAAGTACAGGTTTTTATGGACAGGGCTGAAGATAGAGTGTGAGTAGGAAGAGAACTTTGTGTGTTTATTTTGACATTGGATCCTGCAGTGACGTGCATTAGGAAGCCAGGTCTGTGTAAGGAGCTGTGACTCTAATTACAACATTCGACTGGCTTGAAATACCATTTCCTATTTCAAGCCTATGCCTTAGTGCATATACTTCTCATTAAGGTGGTAGCATCTGTGCTTCTTGTAATAATAAAAAAATTGTAAAAAAGCCATTAATTTCTATATTGGAATATGTCTGGATGGTGTAAGCTTGGAGAAAGTTCAGAAGGTCTGATAGATAAACAAGGTGATGCTTTTGGCTATCCAGAGTAGTGCAGATGCTTACCTAAAAGTATGAAAAAGACCTGTTAGTTCTACAAACGTGGGATAGATGTGTGTTTTTAAAACTTATTCTTAAATCTGAGACTAAGCCTGTTGCAAACAGGCACCCATCCAAGCAGCTGGCTGGCTGCTTCATCACGGTTGGCAACCAGTAGGCAGTTATTTCATACTTTTGTGGATCTTTCTTCGCTAAATTAGTAGAAAAAAAGGTGCTGGAACTTGGATTTCACCGTGGCACTGTGGTGGATCTCCTCTACCAGTGGTAGAAAGGCATGGGGTACCTGTGTGTGGCTGCAGGCTCTCTTGGTGGCTTGTCCTTTGTGCAGCCCAGGGTGAGGAGGAAGAGTTTTCAGTGCCAGCAGCACTTTAATACCAATCTCCCTCCTGAGCCACCAGCCAGGCCTTGTTTGGTGGGCACAGGGCTGCACTCCACACTCTGCACAGCATCCCAGGGGAGGCAGGGGAATGGCTGGCTGTGGAGATCAGATTAAAGGGAAACAGCAAGGCTTTACAGGCTTTTTCTATCTTAATGTATTTTACTGTTTCATCCTGCTTTTTCAGGCAGTGGTGAGCAGGGACCTTTCTTCCCCCTGTTCAGAAGCCAGGTCGTTGTTCTTGTTTGAGGGAAAGAGGGGATGTAAGGGAATCACTTGACTCCTTAGGGGATGATTTGGATTTTCTGTTTATTTTGAGGCTCATGAAAATAAGTTATTTCATGGCTTGCTTATCAGCTGGCACCTACTAACATCCTGGAAGAAGGGCACGATTCAGATGCTGGAGGAGCACCACTCGTTGCTGTTACAGGAGAAGTTTTGTCAGGGAAGTGCAAAACAGCTGCACAGCTTAAATGGCATGGTGCCTCAGGAGTGCATGATGGCACAGAGTAAATCCCTCATAAGTTTTGGCCCGTGCATGACCTAGAAAAATGGAGGTTGGCTTAGATAGACCAGTCGGCTATATCAAAAGCAGTAAAATTTCCCTTTAAAAAATTATTCTCCCAGTAAGTTTTGAAATGTTTGCAGAAACTTTAGCCAAGCAATCCATTCCAGATTTTGGCACTCATCCTTTCCCTTCCCCGTGCTCATGCTGAGCAGATGAGCGCAATGGCCAGACCTCAAATGAAGAGCATCTACAGTCTGATCTCATCCTCCCTTGCTGCCTTTGGCTGGAGAGGAGGAGGAGCTTTGAAATCGGATTATTACTTCGAGCCTCTTGGCTTTGGAGCTACAGACTGTTCCCCACGTTGCCAATGGGCTTAAAAGCTTAGCAGAACTCCCACTAGGTACCCAGGAAGCCTCTTACCCGCAGGAGATGGTGACACGGCAGGATCAGCTGTTCTTTATTTATCTGCAGCTGAATTGGCTGGGGAGGGACCATCACTAACCCTCTGGTGTTGTTTCCAGAAACAACATCAAGAACAGGTAGAGCCAAGTTGATGCTGTTCCCCACCAACACGTTTGTGCTCACCCAAGGTGCTACATAAAACAGTTGATAATTTTTTTTGTCTTTAGCTGCTGGTAGTACTTAACCCATAAACAGGAATGCTAAATCCAGCATATGTAGAGAAGGAGAGTTTGGGGTTGTTTTGGTTTGGTTTTACTAGCAAGGTACTGCTGATGTGGGACTGTGAGAGCTTAAGATATATAATTTATATGATACTATGGGTTAGATTGAAAATGGTACTGACTGCTAGCTGTCTGCTCACCACCTTCCTCAGCCTGTCTTCCCATTAAAAAAAACCCAAAAGCCTAAACCAGCACAATCTACAAGTAGTTTAATGATCTGAATGCATCCGATCCGAATGCAGCTACTGGGAGAGGTCCTTTCCAGGAGATAATAAATGATACCTTTGTGAGGGTGAGGCAAACAGGATGCAATTCAAACAGACTGTGTTTCCTCTCACACCGTTGTGTTTGGAGGTTGTTTTCAGCTAGAGGAGTTGAACTTGTTGCTTGGGCAATAGTGATCAGCCACTGGGTGTGGGGACTGGGGGTGTTGGTTTGGGTTTTTTTTTAAGGGCACGACCTGAGTAATTTTCCAGTAAAGGCGCAGACCCCTGATCAGAAATTGAAGCACAATGGTGTTAGGCTTGCTTTTCTTAATTGCCCTTCACAGGCCTCTTGGAAATCTTCCATGGGGTCCGCAAGAGGTCTGCAAACCACAGGCTGGAGACCATCAGTTCTGCTGAGCCTGAAATGTCATGTAAAGCCATCTCAGTGCCCAGTGCGATGCTTGCCCCTCAGCCAGCATAACTGGCTTATGGTAAATGGTGTAGATTATCTGCTCTGAAGGCAGAAGGGATTATTTTGAAAGGGAGAAATGATCCTTTGGGGGGGAAATAGCACGATCTCCAAATGCTTTGGCCGCTAATAAAACTGCTGAAAAAGAAAGATGATTACAGTGGCATCAAGTGTCAAACCTTGTGGCTTCTCTCTCGGCCTCCCCACTGAGTGAAGCATGCCCCTGGTGACGATGCTGCAGCTTGGGTTAGTTTCTCCATCTGTAAAATTGCTCTGCATGTGGGTGTGTGCCTCCCCTTCCTTCACAGGTGCTCCAGGGTTATAGTGAATGTTCTTTAAATGCTTTGATGCTTTGGGAGGAAAGCTGCTCTAGAGGCATAAAGGACTAATATCTATTAAACAGAAACTAATCACTTGTTACTTCAGAGCTTCAAACGCCACCCTGTCTGTGTGAAGAGGCATTTTGCAGGGGGAAGAAATGGAATGAATAGCAATTTTACATGTGTAAAGTGCTGACAATGCTTAAATTCATAACGAACGTAGTTCTTGTAACGAATCACTTGCACTGCAGGCGAGATGAGCTAGGAGGAGAGGAAAGCATTATCAGCACTGGTACATGGCTATGGGGCATGAGGGGGGCTGGATTGATCAGTCTGAAATCTCTTTTCAGTACAGTTTAGCCGCCCAGCGTGAGCTACTCGTGTTTGTTTGTATTACACAGCAGTGAAAAATTCCAGTTGGAGAGCAAGCAGCTGCGTGCTGTGCAAATAGGGGAGGGTCCCTGTCCCAAGGGAGAGATCAGGCAGCCCATTAACGTAGATGGAGAACAAGAAGCCACAACTGCTCTGGTGAGAGGATAGGTGGTAGGTAGCGCAGCGCTCTCAGGGTTTTAAGCATCCTGATAGAGGCTAAAGGAGGACAAAATGTGAGTATGCCTATAAATCAAGCCTGAAACATTCTAACCTGACTAAAATGTCCATTGGCATTGCAAAGGGTTTGCATTTTCAAACCGACTTAGGCTAAACTGATCAGAACTCAGTGTTTGTAGCCGAAGGGAGCTGCTGGAGGAGAGGATGGCTGGCATTACCTGCTGCACTGCTGGCACCAGCAGGGAGCACATGGCATTTGTTCTTTGCAAACAGCCGCAATGTGGAGCCAATACGACAAATTCTCCCTGGCTTTCTGTTTATAACCAATCTCCCTCATACAAAGCTGTCATCTCACACCTCTGCTTAGCCCTGGAGTAACATCATGCTCCTATTTACAACATGCTTGAAATAGCCTTCAAAGTCTGCTCTCAGAAAGTTGGGGGAGGTGGAGATCTCAGAAGGCACTGACAGACATTAAGGGGGGACCTGAAGAAATGGAAAAAGGGAATACCTTTGCTGCTCCTCCTTCCTCCTCCTCCCCAAATGATAGTCCCCTTCTAACAGGACAGCTTTTCTCCTCTCTCGTGTGTTTGCTCTTCATCCCTTGCCTTCACACACACCAGACTGGAGGCTCAGAGAACAGCTGGGACCACTGTGGTGATGAGTGTCACTAAACCTCTTCGCCTCACACCCCAAAGCTACTGTAGAAGGCCAGCTTGGCTCTCCATGAGCTCGTGTTCCCCAGAGGGTGAGGTGAAGGTGATGATGTTTCCTTGAGGACAGCTGCTGACTTGGTCCCTCCTGCCAGGAGCACAGGGAGGGTGTTCAGCACCCACATTCCTTGCAGTGGAAAGGCAGAGTGAAGAAGCTGAGGGTCCTTTTAGCTCAGGAAGCCATAAAGCCCTGGAGTATCATAGAGAGAGTGGGCAGCATGCAGGACTGTGGGAAAGCTGGGAGAGCTGCATCCAGCTGCAGACTTGGATAACAGGTAGTGTTTCCATCTAGCCGCTTCAAATGGAGATAACATGGCTGGAAGACTCTGTCAGGACCAGGAGTCATAACTTCTTTCTGACTTTGTGGCAGCCAGCTAAACCCAGTGCTGTTTGCTCTGGTAGGGTACCCTGGCCCTAGGAACAGCCCTCGTGCCCACAGTGCCCTCCTGGCCTGTCATGCAGAGCACGGCACTCGCAGTAGGTTTCATGTGTTGAAAACTGTTTACATATGGTGGCAGGAATGCCGAGCAGGAGGAACGTGACCCTGGGCTGCAGGCAGCACACTGGCTGCTGGCTTGGTTTCCTCAGGCGTGCTGAGTGGGTCCTAGGGGCTGAGCACACTGACACACCAGCAGGCTGAGTTGTGGGGATTGGCAGAGCAACTGGCTCATGGTGGAGCTGGATCCCATCACCTCGGCTCCGGGATCACGTCCAGGGGGACACTGCTGTCCATTGCCATGACCTGCTGCTGCTGCTTTGGGTGAATTGGCTGGGTGTGTTCTGTGGCCAAAAGGAGGTTGCTACGCTTTCCTCTCTGGGATATGTTGGGAAGAGCAGTGGTCCCTCCCCAAGTCCGTGTCCCCTTGGGATAGCTGGCTCTTTGGTGAGGTGGACAGCAGGAGCTCCTGGCCAGCCACATGAAGCACAGAGACTGGATTCACACTGGCAGGGATAAGTGGCACTTTTTGGAAGCATTTCAGACCCGCAGTTGACTTCCTATCTTCTTGCTCATTCCCAGTACTTTTTGGCATGAGTTTGCCAGACTTTTGCCTAGGCACTTGTTGACTTTAATTATCTGTGGGGGGAAACAAACATTCTGACTCGATTTAGTGACTGTGTTGAAGTTTCAGGACATGGCTTGGGGCTGGCTCAGCACATCCCACTGGTAGCTCTCGGTGATCTCCTAAAGCCTCTGCAAAAGCCTGTTGAGTCACTTGGGAGCGTTGCAACGGAAAGCTGATAATGGCAGCGGTATGGAAATAGAGCTGAAGGGATTGGGGATTTTAAACTGATGGCTAACTTGGACAAGGCTTAGCTGTGCTTAAACTGGTCATGTCCATCAGGTTTGGTTATAGATGATTCAGCTCCAGCACAGAGGAAGCCTTTAAACTGTAGTCCTATACTTCAGCACACAGCCTGCTCACACTGCTCACAGCCTGTCTTCCGAAATGAAGGCCCCAAATTTGTGAGGCTGCCCCCTGAGCACACAGCTTGCTAGGACCTGAAGGCTGGCTGGCTTCTTTCTGTAGTTCAAAAAGCCGTGTGTGCAGCATCCCCCCCATCACCCCTGCACTGGGTTGGTGGCAGTGCTGTCACTGTTGTGGACTCATTTGTTTACCTTTTTCTGGAAAGTCGACTGTCCTTCCTCTCAAAAATCTGGGCAGATACTAAAAAGGCATACACTTCGTGGGGCTTGGGTCACCACACGTCCTGATGCCACAGCATTTGTGTGCTGTCACACTGCACACAACTCGTGTGTCTCGAAGTCGCAGTTGCCACAACATGCAGGTGATGTTGAGATTTAATCCATGCTTCCAGCAGCCCTAGGGGAGCAGTGTGTTTCAGAGCCCAGCCGGTGGGGTTAACCATTCCTGCCAGGGTGCCTGGTGTGGGTGCCAGCACACCCCTGGCAGCTTTTTNCCTGGTGTGGGGTGGGCAGCAGGCCCTTCTATCCCAGCACACCCCTGGCAGCTTTTTTCCCAGGGAGTGGGGAAGGACGGGTTGGTGCCCTCTCACCCGCCCTGGCTAACCCTGCTTTGGGCCAGTGCTCCTCCTGGGAGAGGTGGTCACCCTTGCTCCCACCCTTGCTCTGGCGGCTGCCTGTTCCCGACAGTCCTTGCCTGACTCAGGGGGGATTTAGTACCGGGCTGGGGGGAGGGAAAGACGTTAAACAGGCTTTTCCCTAATGAGGTGTGACGCCAGCTGGAGAGGGGGAGAATCCTGCTTTTCTCCTGTCTGTTGCTCTCTCCAGCTAGCGGAGGAGGAGGAGATGTGTGTCCCCCCCTTCCTCTGCTGATTTGCTGCCTCTTCTGTTTCCTTTCTGTGCTGTCCCCAAAGCGTTTTGGCAAGGTTCAGATTTCTGTGCTCACAGCTCAGTGCTCAAAGAGAAAAGGGGAAAAACAAAAGGATTGGAGGCGTGGGGAGGATGGTGGCGGGGAGGAAGCCCAGCCGCTCGCCCTGGCCAGGCTGGAGGAGTGTGGGGATGGGTGTCTGGGGCAGAGTTTGCCCATAGGACCAGGAAGGTTTTGGTGGCCTCTTTTCTCCTGAGAGTCCCTGGTATCACTTTGGCCACCTCTGTTCAGATGTGTCACTCGAGGATGGTGCTGCTTTGCTGGTGTGTCCCTTGTTGGAAAGGAGCACTGGGAAAACAAAGTTTATTCCTCCTCCTGCAAAATGTGAGCTGAAGTGTTAGGTGAAAACCTGAGGGGATCCTACCTCTTTGTCTGTGGTCCTGAGATACTAAGATTTGAATCACATCCTCCTGGTGTCCCTATCATTCTCACCCTAGCTGCGTGGGAAAAGTCTGGGATTTAGGTGTTTTGGGACAGGAAGCTGGAGAATTCAGTGAGACAGAGAATGGTGACACTCGGTGAAACAGGGCCAATGGAAATTAGAGTTCCTCTCACTGCTCCCACCCTATCGCAAGCAGCAATAGAAAAAGTGTAGACAGAAACACTACAGGACAATATAAATATCTTTTTTCCAGATATAATCATGGTTATACTCAGATTGTGCTTTTACTATAACCTGCTGGCACTGGATGTTCCTGTTGTAGGAACCAGAGGACCAGCATGGGCTCCAGGCAGCACCCATGGCATTGGGGAGCACAGTGCCAGTGTTTTTGTACAGACGTGCCAACAGCCTCACACCTACTAAGGATGGACCCTCATTACCTGTGCTAGGTGTGTGCTGATTAATCCTGTCTTGTTCCAGAGCCCTTTAACCCAGCATGGCACCAGGACTCTGCACCCAGCCCTGCACTGGTCTGTGTGCCCAGAGACTCACACACTGTGAGATCTCTCACCACCAAACTGGTGCTGCATCTGCCATGAAGACAAGGACAAAGAGCACCCACCTGGGAGACAGGAGGCAGCAAGAGAGGGGGGAAACTACCCAGCCAGGTGTTTTAGTCTCTGCCCAGGAGACAGCACCTTGCCCAGTGCCCCAGGAATGTCCCCCGGCTCCTGGAGTGACCTGCCAGCTCCAAAAATGTAAAGGTCACTCCCGGGCCTGGAAAACAATGACTGCAGATAGGGGCTATGTGAGCCAGTTGTGGCCACTGCTTAAGGAGTGTTAGTCAAACAGCAGGCTGAAAAGGCTCACGGGAAGCAGTTTAAATATTCCTTCCTACAAAAGGCTGTCACGTCTTAGAGGCAGACTAGTTCCTGACAGCTTTAATGCACAAGTGGATGTGGGTGAGGGAGAGGCTGAGCCAAACGGGGGGAACATCCTGGACACTCACTTTCCCCCCCTGCCCTTTTTTCTGGGTTCTAACATGTCATTTTTCACAGGTTGCAAGTTTCCTGTGGTAATGTGGTAACACACCTGGGATGTTTTAGCATATCATATAGTTTAGGTCCTCCATCCTCCCCCCTCCCACAGGTATATTTATAGAAGGCAGATGTCCACTAAATTATTTTAAAAATAAAATAAGTCAACACCTCTAAAGTACTAACCACTCACCAAGTCGTAAGTGGGGTCAGGCCAGGAGCTGGTTTGAATCCTTGTGGGTCCCTTCCAACTCAGGATATTCTGTGATTCTAAGTGAATTCACTCAGTAATTACTATTTATATGGTGTGATTACTATTTAAGCAGCAATAATATCACTCTCTCCAAGGGATTGCAAGCAGCAACTGCAGTTTTTGAATTAACTTGTCATTAAGCAGGATATTCTTCTAGAGGCCAGAACAGAGATTCCTGGGATTTTCCCTAGCTCTGTGGCAGGGATGCTGTATCTGGCTTTGGCTGCCCACTCTACCCTTTCTTCACCTCGAGTTTCCACATGGAATAGATGTGTTTAGTACACACTGCACAGGGCAGGTGTCAGGCTTCCGCTCGTGAAGCACTTTGGATGTTGCACAAAAGGTGAATAAGGGCAGTGTTTATAATGAAAATATGCCATTAATACATTTCCAATTAAAAAACTACAAGTGGCATTTAATCTGCAATCTGTTATCAATAATTTTATTACTGCAGTTACAGCAGTCTAATAAAAAAGCACTTTCTCTTCTTTATTGGGTAAGTGCCAAAACGTTTATCCTTTATTCTCTGGCCATTAACCTTTATTCTGTAGCCATTAGCTTAGCCATTTGTGTAACAGTCTGTTGAGTAACATTGAAGTAGGAATTTGTATTCAATCCATTATTTACTCTGAAACCCAAAAAGAATAGCTTCTTATGCCTGTGTTGTTTATCCATATTAAATCTTGTTAAGTGCTGTATGATAGTAATGCTAAGTCTTATAGAAAGTGGATTTTACTTACTGTGAATGATTTTCTGGCATACAAATAAAACTGTAATTAACCCAGTAGCATTTTGAAAACAAAGGTTGTAATTGCTAACTGAAAAAAAAACCCAAACTATTTCTCACAACATTCATAATAACTAAATTTCAGAGGTTTATTCTTTTTGTGGACCGTTTTCACATCTTTATGTGAAAAATTGTGCTGAAATAAGCCATAATACTCTCTGTCGAGAGTTGAGGTTTTTAGGTCACAAGGTCTGACATCCCTCCATCCCTTCGTTCTCTTTTACTGGAGTTGAAAAAAAATGTAACCCAAAGAGAAACAAGTTAAATAATCAAAATGCCTGCTTGTCTTTGAGCCATTTGCTTGGTAGCTTTCAGCCATTTCTGGCAATCCATCTGAAACTGCTACTTCTCTGTGTAAGTGGCTTTTAGGGCCACACTTTCTGAGCACACCTTTTAAATGAACTCAGCAGCCCCAGCGAGTGGAAGCAAAGCAGAATGAAACGGTTCATTCCTGCCCATCAGCTGAACATGGGGAGGAATCGTGGCTTTCCTTAGGCTGTTGTATCTCAACCTCACTGAACCCTGTTTTTCTGCATCCAGACAAAAGCATTACTCTTCTGGCTGGAGAGTGACATGTAAAAGCCTTTCAAGGTCTTCCCATAAACTCTTGCAATGAAGAGGTAGTAGAAGGAGTATTTTTAACGATGGGAAAGCAGGCTTACCCAGTGTGTACTGTGCTGCTGTACACACCGGTGGGGCTGCTCGGGGCTTTTTCATCCCAGTGAGCTCGCGGTAAATTTTAAGGAATTAGTTTGATGGTTGGAATTTTTTTTCTCTCTCCCTTCTGCTCATTAGGAACTGGAAGCTGCTCTTCACAGGGATGATGTGGAGTTTATCAGCGACCTGATCGCCTGCCTTCTCCAAGGCTGCTATCAGCGCAGAGACATCACGTGAGTAACCTCTCTGCGGCTTAAGCACTGTGCAAGGGGAGCTAATTAACACGGGGGTGGGGGTGTTTCACGGCTTTAGAGTGATGACATGGCCGTGAACAGCAGCCACCAGCAATCAGGCCAGATGCTTCGCCAAGTGGAAGGGAATTCCAGCTCTCTTGGGTTGAGTTGTAGGCTTTTAATTGTGCAGACCTGTTAAGCAAACTTCTTTGTTCAGATGCCATGCAACTGTGTTTGATGTTCTGTGGCAGCACTAGTGCAGGCAGTGAACACCCACATTTGCTGTTACACTCTGCACTAGGTTTGGTCAAATTAGTGATATCTTACTAAGTCCTTAAATCATCCCATACGTTTTCAATATTTATATGTATTGCAAAGCACAAAACTTGCTGCTCTGCAGCCACCTCACTTGCATGGAAGGTCCTATTGCTTTACATGGGGACAATTAGGATTATCTTCTTAGAAATAAGAGGTGTATTGGAATCACTTCAGTTGCAGGATGTTGGAAAGTGATTTGACACGTTCTCTTGAAGTTTTGACATCCAGAGACACTTTGTTAGTGTCCACTAAAGTAGCCTTCCAAATTGAGGCTTCTGTAGAATACCATTCTTTGGAGAATTGGCACTCATGCAGCAAAATGTGCCCCCAGTGACAGGTAAAGCTTGTTGCAGTGTGTTTTAGTTGCTCTTCTGTAGTCACGTTAATAGCAAAGCATCATTTTGGAGACAAAGACAGCTTGGCAACATATGCAGTCACTTGGAAACAATCCTGTTCCCTAAAATCCCCTTGTTTTGGAGAGGCTTAGGCTGGTGCATAGGCACAACAATAGATGCTTGCATAGAAAGTTCTATTTCTAACTAACTAATTCTGTTCAACAAAATTTATATAGTTAAGTAAGTGGCAGATGTAAGTTCTCTTGCATTGCTGTGTTGACATTCAGCATCAGTGAGTCCCAAGGACCTGAACCAGGCAGCTGTACTGCATTTGCTCTCTGAATGAAACTAATGTGATGAGAAGACTGATTGTAAAGGGACTGCAGTCATGTATATCTTCATCAAAATAGCCACAGAGCAATATAATCCTACTTACAAAACATGCCACAAGTTTATTTCTTCATACTAGAACCATCAAAAAGTAATGGCTTATATGTTTTGCCCACCTTAACCAGCTCACTCTTGTAGAAGCAGTGGAAGAGTGGTCTTTGATAAAATCCATAAATTACATATTGCAAGGTTCTCCAAAACTCATCAGATTGTCCACTGTGTAATTGCACTGTGTAATTGCCTCCCCTTTCACAACTGTTGTAACTAACAACACTCAGGGGTGAATCATGGACAGTGGCAGGTTGTGTCTGTCTGGGGAAGGCTGCACATGTACATGGCAGCTCAACAATGTTTATTCAGCACTGCATGTAGGTGCTGGCTTGTGCCTGTGGAAGTACAGCTTGGGTTAACTCAGAGGTGCAACTCCTGCAAGGGAGGAGGAGCTGGTAACTGAGCAGTGGCTTTGTGCAGCCTGGGCAGGTACAACACAGGTGTTGCTGTGTGGCTGCCCCTGTACCAGAGCTCTGCTCTGCCTGAGGAAGTGGAGGAGTGTGAAGCCACATGGTGAAGTGGTGAGGACTTACACCTCACCCAAAGAGCTGTGCTGAGGTGCCCAGAGGAGAAGCCAGCTGCACCCTTTGTGCAGCACCTCCTCTGGATGGGGTAAGGAGAAAAGAAGTCTGCAGAGGAGATGGGGAAAAGAGCACAACAGGAGCAGCGAGGTACGGAGGAAATGGCTGAAGGAGTGTATCAGGAAAACTGCCTGGAGCCACTGGGATATTAGAGGTGAGCTCTGAAGCACTGCAGACTGCACCCCACTTCAGAGTGGGGGAGGCTACCTGGAAACAGAGGGCAGGTGCTGTATGCAGAGGCAAGTCATGAAGGAAGCATTAAGATGTAGTCTATTAAAATCTGTAGATAAAGGAGAATAAAAATGATGGCTTGGAAACACTTCTCAGAAAAAACTTGCCACACTGTTTCACACTTTTAAACCAACTGTGGAATATATATCCAAAAGCCTGAAATTTTCCCTTTTCACATTTATTTCCAACACCTTCGTTCCCTCTAACCCCAGCTGAAGAAGCATAGGCCTTGGCTGACACACCTTTGCTATTGTACCCAGTTAGTGATAAGGAGCTGAGCCTCTAATTAATTTTTTGAGTGCTCAGGAGACAGACATGGAGGTGTAAGAATTTGTGTGGAGTTTAGACTAGGCTTTTCACGGTGGGCCAGGACTCCAGGATTCTTTTCTGTTGCAGACAAGTAGGAGGTGGGGGAAAAGCAGTTTCACAGCTCATCACTGTGGCATTACTGAAGCATCTCTGCAGTCACCTGTGCTCAGAATCCTCCTGCAGGCTCTGGGCTGTTAATACCGACGCTGTAAACTTCTCTCTCTGTTGCACCTCAGAGAGAAAGGCAGGAGCTTCTCATCCTTGTTCTTGGACTGGAGCACTGTGGCTCAGGCACAGGACGCTTCATATAACCTCCTATAAAACAGAGTTTGCCTATCTTTCCAAGGGGTTTTGAGGTTTAATTAGTTTTGTATCGTGTCTTACATCTTTGATGGCCAAAATGTTATCTGCCTATGTTTTCTCACAGTCTGTCTGGGGGCAGCTTGTAGTTCTTGTCACATCTGTTTTGATGGCGTGCAGAACTTGTGGCAGAGCTGGGCTGCCTGGCTTTAATCATGCATCATAGAGGGGTATAAAACTGTCACATACCTTTGCTAATTATAATGTACTCTCAAGTAATTTTGGAAGTGGCTGAGAGCCCTTCTAATGCACAATTTAACATGTTCTAGTTTGATTTGCTTTTCATTCTTTGGAAAAAAAAAGAGGTTAATACTTTCATAGGGTTCTATGATCCTTGGTTTTGAAGTAGAGCAACTTTGCCTTGGTTTTGATATTCTTTATGACAGACTTTTTTTTTTTAAAAAAAGAATCACATACAAGAGAGAGACTGTTTTTTACCCTGCCTGATGGCTGAGGAGTGTTGAATGTCTGGTAATGCAAGACTTTCTTTGAGTTATGGATGTCTGTGTTTAACTACAGAGACTGCTTAATGGGATGCTATGTGATCTTCTTCAAACTCTTATGTATCATAACCTATCATAGCTGTTAGGAACACTCCATTGACCTGGTTCTTGCCTTTTTAAGTACTGTAGAATTACAGAACAAAAAAAAAAAAACCCAGTTGCCTGTATTTCTGGCTTCTGGCATCTTTAGCAATGACCCTGTAGCTGTCCTTGCCCAGCACTGGGTGGTTTGAGCACTCAGCCAGGACAGTTTTCCCATTGCTTTTCTCTTTTTACTCCGAGCCAAAATACTTCTGTGTCGTGATCTGCAGCTTTTGTTGTTTTATAAGTACCCTTTGTAGTATCCATATACCATGTGTTCCATCTAACTGCTCAAGATGCAATAGGCACTGCTCTGTGCTGTAGGCATTGTTTGGTTTGATGCCAGTGGGATTGTTTTTCCTGCTTCTGACTTTAGTGCACAGGTCTTAAAATGTCTGTGGTTTCTTCCAATTGTTTCAAAATGCAAATACCTGAGAAGAAGGGAGACCTGGAAAGAAGGGAGGGAGAAAACCCTGATTAGCTTTTGGGGGTTATAGAAAATAAATAAAAATCAAGCAGTTTGAAAAAGCACTGGTGCTTGCTTCAGATTCCCTCTGATATAGATTGGGTAGCTGCATAGTCCCTGGGGGCTGCTGCTTTAATTCCAGCAGGAAATGTGATTTGATGAGTTGGATGAAGACAGGAAGATCAGAGCCCCAGCTCACGGCAGCAGCCCCAGCAGGAGCCTTCTGCAGCTGGTTTTGAGGAAGAAGTGATGGTGTGACATGGATGTGTATACTCAACTAAAACATCCTAGAAGGGCTCCTGCTGTTCAGCGTTTCTTTGGGTGAAAGTCATTCTTCACTGCTGTGTTACTGCATTTTGGCTATTTTTCTAATGTGAAAAAGTTTCCATGCCTTTATCATATTTCTCATTGGGATGCATTTTGTGTGCTGCTATTGTGTCTCAAAAAATGATCACAGTTGTTTTTTCCTATAACATCTTTTATTTTTTCAACGTGGACAAAGGCCAAACAGTGAGGAGGAAGAAAAAACAATATCTCTGGCTTTTTTTTCCTATGTCCCTTGAGATTATTTTGTTTTTTTTTATACCTCAGGAGAGTGGTCCATCACTGTAGCTGAAAACTCCCTAATTTACTTCTGTGGCACCAGAGGTGGCATTTGCTTCCTTAGGAACCTCAGTTATTTTTTTCTTGTTATTTCTTCCCCAGTGCATTGGAATTTTTTTCTTCCCAAGTGGATCATCAATTTTGCACCCACCTTAAGCTCTTTTGGGATCTGTAAACTAGTCCTGGAGTCTCTGGCTTGTAGTTTGCACCTGGTTTATTCTAATATGGATAATAAAAGGATATTCCTTAGCTGCTCTTCCCTCCCCTACAATTGTCATAGTTATTTCTTTCATATCCTTAGTGGTGGTATTGGAAATACTCCCCATTATGTCATCCGAAGAGATGTATTTCCTACTTGTTGAATTGCCAGCCTCTATCTAATACTGCCTCTATTCTGCATGTTTTCCAATGCATGTTCTGTAATCATTATTTGAGCTTTCATCAGAAAGAAATAGAAATAATCTGAAATCATTTAACCCATTGAGGCACAGTGCCCATTTCTGAGGACTGTGTTTGACAGCTCTGGGTGTTTTGCTTTGTAGCTTTTGTCTGTCCTTGCCCTTTATTTTGTGTGAACTCTTGTCCTTACAGGCTGCTTTGGCAGTTACCTCAGGTCTCATATTTTGGTAAAAGAGGCCTCAACAAAATGCTTAACACATTGAATTCAACCTCTGCATGTGACTACATGAGCTGTGTCCTGCAAGAAGTGCTGTGTGCCAGTCTGGCCTAGGGATAAAGTGGCAGGTCAACAGGAATAGTGGGCAAATCAGTGCCAGGTTTTCAGTCTCATGGATACCGTGGTGAACTCAGCTGTGGGAATAGCTGAGCCGAGCTACTAAGACAGTCTGAACAGGATCTGGGGCAGGCAGCCTCAGCTCAGTCACAGCAGACCTGGTGCCCATCCCATTTGGAAGGAGTTTTAACAGCTGGCTCTTGCAGTTGTGCCAGTGACCTTGGTTGTAACCACTGCTCCAAGGGCCCAGCCACAAAGCACCTCACTAACTCAGAATCATATTCATGAATGCCAAGGGAATATGAACAAGATCAGCATTATTTACAGTCTGACTTGTATCAGGTGCTGCCTTGCACACATCATTGGTATTGGTGGATGGCCTCTGGAATCAACTCAGCATCAGCAGCACAGGAGATACCAGGAGGGGGCAAGGGAGATGAAGTGGCTGCATTGCTCATTTTAAATCTAATTTTAATATTTATTATAATAACGGCCAAGCCATGCAAGGTGAGCCTTTTAAAGGGTAAAAAGTGAAAATGAGGCAGCTGGCAGGTGTTGGGAAAGGAAGTATGAGATTACGGCAGTAAAATAACACGGTCATTCAGAGATTAATGAGAAGCACAGTGGAATAAAATTACAGAGTTCAAGTATAACTAAAGCTAAGTAAATGTCTTTGATTCTCAGATGGATAAAATGAATCTTTAAAGAAGAGTTTGGAGAAAAGTTGATAACAAGTTCTGGAAGTGGTGTTCCATAGATGTAGTGGAGAATAAGGACTGAAAATGGTGGAAGAAAAAGAGGAAAAGCTGTTATTGTCAGGGCAGATGGATGAGAGACAAACAGATTGGATTTCTGGGGAGAGGGAGTTATGCAAAACATTGACAGGGAGGAATAAGTGGCTAAACTTCAAAGGATGAATAGAGAACAGTCAGTGAAGGGTCTTGGAGACTGCAGTGATGTCATCGTGCCAATGTCAGAGCCTGAAATATGAAAGGGACAGCTGTATTTATGAGTTCTTGATGTTGCAAAGCAAGTGCTCTGGAGAGGAGAAAGACAGCAACGATGAAAAAAGAAACTGAGAAGGCAAATGAAAATATCTTCTACTTTCGAGGAAGAAGACAAAGAATTATATAGAGAGAGAGGGATGGGGTGAGAAATTCCTCTGGTGTGAAACCTTTGCCCTCACTTTTGAGACTTGTTTTTCAAGACAGTAGTGCTCCAAAACACTGGTGCAGGATTTTTGCTCCAGCACAATTCATTTTGCAGAGCACTTCTCAGCACCTCAGCCGAGTTCAGAAACCAATCTGTAGTCCAAGGGTGAATATTAGAGAAGTTCTGAAGGGGTTTTTTTTTAAGGCTTTTGGGCTTCATAAGCAGCTGGGATGGCTGCTGGCCAGCTGCAAGGCCACCACAATAATTTGTTGTGTGATGTTCTGAGTCACCTACGCTTTTACTTTTTCTGCAATTTTACCTTCTGTCCTTCCTCAGTTTCTTTCTGGCTCAACCAGTGTAGTGGTTTAAGCTTTAGAGAAAAGAAGATGAAAGACCTGTTCTGAAACAAATCCCAAAAGGGACTTCTTTAGGACCTAATTATCTGTAAAAACTTGGTTTTATCCGAGGTCTCCAGAAACTTGTAATGTGTGGGGTAGGTTCTGAGCGATGAATTTGCTAAGCTTATTTGCTTCAAGGCAACCTCACGCTAGGTATTTTGTGCCTCACAAGGGACTCTTTTCTCTGACATTAAGTGTATTTTATCCATGAGCAGCAAGGCACATAAGCACTTGTTTCGTATGGATTTGTGCTGTAATACACGCATGTGCCCTATTTCCCCATCATCATCAAGACAATAACTCTGGCTTCTTCCCCACAGTGCTCATCATCACTGTAATACCCTGAGGTCCTCTCTACAGCCCCTAAACAATCAGAAGTACTTATGCCACAGCAATACTGTTGTCTTTCCTTGTGGCTATGAATTGGGAGCATGCTTTCTGTTGATGGGCACTAGGAATGAACAATGCAGCATTAAGCTGGCTTCACTTGTTCTTCAAGGATCCAGGAATGAATAGTAAGTAATGATCCTCTTCCAGCCTCAATGTGGGGCACGGTAAGCCCCATTCCTATTTGCTCTTTCAGAATACGGGAGATGTATTTGGGTCTTTTGTAAGTTAATCAGCTCCAACTCCCAAGGGTTGATCTGCTTCTCTTAAAAATGAGTGTCACCGTCAAATAACGGCAGTAGAGAAGAAGCATGTGGACTAAAATTGGCAAGCGCATATCGAAGCCTGTTCAGATGCAGGTCAAGGTAATTATGAGAGAAGTGAAATGCCAGCACAGAGAAACCAAAGCCCTTGCTGTTCAGTCACAAGGTGGAAATTGGGCTCTGGGTACATTCCTTTACTCTGGACCATCCGGAACACTGTTCATCCCTCCTGAGGTGGAGACTGCTATGGCTTGATCTTCATTTGATCGCATCCAGAGTGGCATCTTGTTGGGCACACACTGTGTGGTTGGCTCTCAGGGTCACACAGAGCAGTGTGCTAAACTATTAAGAGTCAAACTGGGCACACGAAGCAGTGTGGCAAGAGCAGGGAGTGTAGCAGCAGCTCTCACTCTTCATTTGCATCGTCCTCCTTCCCTGCCTGTGTTTTCCAGGTCAGATCAGTATGTGCTGGCTCTGCACCCGGTGTGCACGAACCCAAGTGTCCCTTAGCAGAACCCTTCAAAGCAATACCCAGCTGTCTGCACCTTACCAGTGTTACCCCCTCAGTGACTGACAGAGTTGGCTTCCCCCAAGGTACTTATTCCCTCTTGAGCACTCAGATCTGTCTCCCCTTTTGTTGTATCAAACAATCTGTAGCTAGTTTTTCGGTTAGTTAATAAATAGTCCTAACACTGATTCTTTTTGTTTTCCTTTTTGACCCTTCAAGGGATTGCCTTTTGTTATTCAAAGCCGAAGGTACTTGACACAGAAGCAATGCAGAAGCCCCCGGGCTTCAAACGCTGCCCTGGCTGTGGGATCGTTGTGCCTATAAGCGATTCCCATCCTCGGTGTGATAAGCCTTGGGGAAGAAATGGGCAGAGAGGAATGCAGCACTCTGAATTCCTGAGGGGTGCTGGGAGGTATCCATCCATGTGGGGACTGGAGGAGGTTCACCCCCTGATCAAGGCCTTTCAGGATCAGCATTTCATGCCGCCAAGGGACCCTCCTGCCTTTGTCTGACTTTCTTTACAAGGCTGACAAAAATCGGGCCTCCTATGTATCTGTTGGGGAAAAAGGTACCTTCCTTTGTTAAGCTGTGCTCAGATTTTGTTTTCAGGCCCAGGAATTGCAGCTTGAGCTCTAAAACTGATCCTAGGAATTGCTGTGTCTTGGATTTATTGCTCTGAGGAGAACCTAGATTTTTGCTTTTCTCTTGCATTCAAGAAGTGACATAATTTACCAATACCCTTAAGTCTGTCGATGTCATAAAGCCTGCTGATGTGCCTGTAAAATCTTCAGTTTGGCATCAGTTGCTTAATCTTTTCTTGGTGGTCTTATGCTTCACCAGAGGACCTGCCACAGGTCAGGGCAGTCTTCCTTCAGCTGGCTGTCCTGCTCTGCACCTCTGTCCTGTGCACCAGGACCACCAGCTTCAGTACTGATCATCACGACATCTCATCACCATTATATTCCTGTCCTTTAGTACCAGTGTATCTCCAGTGGCTTCAGCACCTCCTGCCTTTGCCACTGTTCTCTGTCACTCCCTTTCTGACTTTGAACATGACAAAATACTCTGCACTTCAGGGTCTTCAGGAGATTCTTGTCTCTTTCTTGGTCTGAACATACCCTCAGGGAAAAATTCATGTTCCCAGTGTAACTGCAGTGAGAATCTCCTCTGGGTAAGGAAGTGTTTGGCTCCAAGTCTCTCAGCTCTGACCCTATTCACTAGCATGCCAGGGAATTCATTGTTTAATGAAAGCCATTTTCCCTGGCCCTTCCCCAGCCAAGATCAATGTCATCACATGGCAAGAGATGGCCTACACTTACACATCTCCCTTGTATCTTCTTGCAGAATCACATGCCAGCTTGACAGTCACAATTTTTTCGGTGTGATGGTAGGCATTTTCAGTTCTATTGTTAATTTATCATGGGTGATGGGGTGAGATAACTTCTTTCTCTAGTCTTTTCCACCTCAGATATAATATGTGATGGCATCAGCACTGATACTTTCTGTTTGTCCCTTTCTGGGTAAAGCTTTAGTAACTGTTATTGCCTCCCTCTTGCTCTCCCTTGGCTCAACAGATTGATTGCTCAAGGCAGGAAAAGAGTGGCTGACCCTTTTGGGAACATGCAGCTTGTCCCCTCTCTGAGTGATGGACTGTTCAGTGCAACTCCCAAGAAAGAAGCAGAAGCCTCTTGCTGCCTGACAGACACTCAAGTGTTCTTCCCATTCAGATGGGCAGGATATCTGACAGACTGTCTTACCAGGAGTTCTCCAGAGGTTCCTGTGTATTTCCAGAGGCACAGTGTTTTACAATTTCAGCCATATCGTAAGGAACTGAGGTCTCTATTTTTAAGCAGGAAGAGAAAAAGTAGCTGCAGTGTCATCTGCTTTCCTCCACGCTGGAGCTGTGGTGCAAGTTTCAATATAGTGGTAGGTAGGAAAATGCATGTTAGTGGCTGATAATAGAGAAGGTTTCCTCTTGGAGTTCAAACCTACCCTTGCTGATCTCATGGGCTGTACATCACCCTTAGTGCAAACACAGTGTTGCTGCACTCTTCATGGTTTCAAGGTTATATCTTAAAGGTAAAATTGAATAAACTGTGAAATACAGAGTATCTGTGGGGGTAGCATGGTGGCCAAGCTGGGCAGGTGTGATTCAACACACCATTGGTGTGAACATGGTCACTCTGAGTCAAAACCAACCATGCCCATAGGAAATAGCATAATCACTCTTAATTTATTGTATTTATTTTGATTTAATTAAGGGAAAAATTTTTTAAAACTGTCTCACATTGTCTCTTCACTCAATATATTCACTCAATAATATTCATTCAAGGTAAATAATCCTTTCTGTCCAGCTATTTCTACCATAATTCATGTTTTCACAAATATATGTAACAATACTGTTTTCCTCTCAACATAGCGATTGTTTTGGGATCTTTTAGCAGAATGATTTTTCCCCCATTTTAATCCAGTTATCCAACTCACTGATTTGTCATTACCAGTTATCACACAAATTGCAGCATCAGGAGTTGGGGGAGGGAGTTCCTGCTTCTCTGTCCATACCACTACCCCAAAATCCTGCATGAGTGGAGAGCACAAATCATCCCTTCATGGAGATTGTGCAGAGACTCACTGAGTTTGAGGGAAGGGTTGAGCTGGCATTGAAAGACAAATAGGTAGTCATCACATTTTGTTTTAATCCCATTAATATTCTTTGACTCTGTGTGGGTAGTGTGAGTACTGTCCTGCTCATCCCCTTTGCCCTCAGGACTTTCTCTTTCCCTTTGGTTCCATATGCCTTCAGCTGTTGTTTGGGATATTTCTGGCTGCTCTGGTTTCATAGCTGCTCATACTCCTATTTCTTCCTTTCCTTAAACAACAAAAAAATACAAGCAGCCCTTGCTCTTACCTAAAAATCAAATGCAGACCCCTGCACCCAGCATGCATCTAGTTAACCATATGTGTCTTCCTCCTCCTCCAAGAACTGCATAATCCACCAGGCTTGGCAAATCCAAACCCTCTTTTCTCCAGTGCTTTACATCTTCACACCAATTGCTTTCTTCCCCTGCCTTACTTGGCCAAATAGGCTGCTGGTCTCTTGGGATGGGGATGCTGGGCATCTGCTCACTTTTTCCTGCTATTGTGGTGGGAGGCTGAGGGAGAGGCAGATAAGGGCAGTGAGGAGCAGCTGGGCATAGGTAATCGTGGCCATCAGTGCCTTCAGGTTGTGTTTCCCTCACCAAAAATTAATTTCACCTTCTCACGTGGAAGGAGAAGCAACAACATGTCTCTGTTGCCTCCCTGTGCTTTGAGGTGATAGTGGCAGAACACAGAACAACACAGAACATTTGTGGATTCTCCTGCTGATCCCAGGGATGGTGATGAAAATAGAGCAGCCCCAGCTCACAGAAGGGTGCTTGGAGCTCCTGCAAGCAGGGAGACAGAATATGACAGGACAGTTCAAAGTAACAGGTATGTGTGATTTCTCCTGCTGGTGCTGCCTTTCTCTCACACAGCCCAATTAACAGGGGTCACAGATTAGCTGCCTTGGTGTTTTGTGAACATAAAGCAGTGAAAAATCCAGGGTGAGTGGGGGAAAGAAGATCAAATAGACACTTATCTCAGCACTCCTGCGTGTCCCTGGCATTTGCCAGCCTGAGGAAGGAGCCTTTCCAGAGGAGACCAATGTGGGATGGTGCTCTATCTGTGCTGGTATCTCTGCTGCTTTTCTGCCTTTTCTCAGCAAAATAACAAACAAGTCAACCCCCACTCGTAGGGTTGTTGCTAGATAAGAGCCACATCACTGGAAAAGCGTGGACCAAAGGCAGCTGGGGAGGATCAGAGTCTGCCCTTTTGCCACGCTGGTGTCTGAGATGAGTTCAGTTCCTACTGCTGGCGTCTCCCTTGGGACGGTGGATTTGCTGCCTCCTGTCCTTTGTGTAAGGGAAGAGGGGTAAAAAGCAGCACATACCTGTTGAGGGGAGGTAAAAGGGCATCTCCATCTAGTTCAAGAGTTGCTGAATGTAGTCTAGTAGTGTTAAGGAGCCCAAGCGACTTCCTTGGTTGCTCAGTTTTACGGCTGTGTCTGGGGTGAGCAGTCTGGACAAGCAGACCTGGAACCTTCCTAAAGGGTGGGCAGCTGTGGTGACCTTGTGCCTTCCTCTTCTTCCTTCATGCTCCCCTTTTTTTGGGGTAGCAAAGCAACACTCCCACTTCAGCTGTCATACCCAGGTTAAGTGGCTGCACTTGCTTCTGTCAAGCCAGCACATGTTCCTGTGGTGTGATCCCTTATTAGACTAGACAGCCCACATCAACTCTCCATTCTCTCTGCCTCCCTGGAGACACTGCCTCGCTCCATAGCTGTTCCTATTCTGCTTCTCTGTGGGATACAGCATGTCTGCCAGCTCCCCTTCCAGCTCCCCAGTTTTTGTTGTATGGAAGATGGCTCAAGGTAAGGTGGAGGGAGGCGAGGAGTAGGAGTGTTCGTAGCTGCTGACAGCCATGGATTTTCTTAGCAGACTTTTTTTCCTCCTAAACACAAACACTTGAAGAGTTCAGCTGGGAGGTCAGTGGATTCCATGGCATCCAACCGTGTGAATTAGATTTCCTTGGGAAGAATGAGCAGCCCTTCTGCTGGAGATCCTGTCCTAACTTTGTGTTACTGTGTTGGAGGAAATGTCCAGAACTCTGATACCTTCTCTAAGCATCTCCTCAGCATGTTCCTGGGGGTGATCTGGACTCAGTGCCACATTTGAGTTCTGGAACCAAGATATTAGGATGGACATGTGAGGGGCAGGGACAAGGAATTGCTAGGGTGCTGAAATTATTCTGCTGTCCTTTACTTTTGTGGAAGACTTTGTGTGTGTCTTTCATGAATGTGGAAACCTCCAACTGCTCGTGTTTCAGACCGACAAATCCAGGAGTTAGACCAGACTATTTTAGGGAAGAATTGCCTCTTAATATCTGCTAACCAGCTATTTTTTTGGCCTTACATTTTGAAACAAACCCATGGTTCTAATGTAGAAAGACTGTCTTCCCACGTTCAGTAGCAGTGAAGACAAATGTTCTCATCCATAGAGCTCAGTGCAATCGATTCTCAGGTGTCTTTCTCTTCCCCTTCACTGCCAGGGCTCCTGATGGCCACACAGGTAAGCCACACAATTACTGAGGTGTTGTAATGTCTGCTTTCAAAAACTATAGTTCAGGTTCACAGCAGAGGACAAAAGACAAGCCTGTACATGCCTTGTGATGGCCTTGTACTCCAGCAATTTCTGCTGTCTTTATGGCTTTGGGAGGAGAAACTTCACTCTGGAGCTTTGGTCAGTGTAATTTGAATTTTTAAAATTTTTTCCCCCACTTTGTGGTCTCATTCTGGATCTCTTAACGTCAGCTGTCCTCCTTTGGTTCACAGCCACTAGTAGGCCAGCAGGTTTTGTCCAGGGGTGATTCAAAAAAGCACTGAAAAGCTGGATATGCCTGGGTGTTTGTTTCCTCCATCACAAGGGCTCTGCCAGAGCTGGACCTTGCTGAGGTCTGTCACAAGTGTGGTGTGGCCAGGAGTTACTGCATCCCTCTAGACTGTCCCTGGCTGGAATTTTTATATCCCTGGCTGGAATTTTTACATCCGTCCCCATCAGTGGTGCAACTAGTATCACTGGTAGTTGAACTGCAAAACAAAATGTGGCTGTTAAGGTCACGATTTGTGGATCTCCAGCTTCTCTGTCATTTTGCTCTGCAGCAGTGAAGTGTTTTGTGGAGAGACCCCTGAGGGTGCTTGTTGCCCCTGAGGCTCTGCCAGTTTGGCCCCCCTGATGGCAAGCTGGCCCATGGTGTGGGCAGTACCTGGCTCTCTGCTGGCTTGCACACCTTCTGAGCAAGCTGCACACAGAGGGCTCAGAAGGATACCTGTCCAACCCTTTCCCCTCCCAGAAGGATGGGGTAGCATCTATCCCCCCTGCATCATGCCTGACTTAGTTTCTCAGTAGGGTAAATTTTTTGAAGGTGAAGTACCAGCTGTCCATAAAGCTTCCTCCCCCACTTCAGATAGGAAAGCTCATTAATACAGTAAAAAAAAAAAGTCTCCATTGTTACATGAGAGCTCAAGGTCAGGCTGGTGGTAGTAACTCATATTGCTTCTAAGGTCAGCCTAAGCTTTCTCTTTCTGACAAGCAACGATAGATTGATCATGGGGGCCCTTACATTATTTTTTTTCTTCTGAAATAGGCTTTGCTTCCCCTGACCCTGTTAATGATGTTTGACTGAGGTCATCCCAGCAAACCCTGAATCGTTCCCATTACCTTCCAGAGGGCCTGCCTTTTTGCCAAGGCATTGTATGCTTGTTAAGAATTAAGCTTTCCTGATCTCTGCTGTAGCAAAGAAGCTGTCTTCATTGGAGAGGCGAGAAATATCTTGAATGCCATCTGTCAGTTAATGCTCTCATTAACACCTGAGTGACTCCCAACACCAAGCTGGTGCCTTTTTGCCAATTCAGAACTTAAAAGGTGCCAGCCCATAAGGTGAAATATCTTCAGTCCATAAAATTAATTCCATGATAAAACGTCTGTTCTGGTAAGACCTTCATTTTTGAGGTGGTTCTTTCTTTTAACTAGAGACATCACAGAGGCAAAGCCTCTTGTGTGCTGTGAATTAGATGCCCAAGAAGTCTCTTTTCATTTAGTACTGAGAACCTTCTAAAAGCAACGCTTGTGCTGGGTGGCTTGGGGGAATCTGGTAAATGCTTTTAAAGCATTTACCAGATAGAAGGATCACTTCTATTATTTTTCATTCTGGCTAACTGTCTAATAGGAACTGCAACAGTAATTATATTCCTGTTTAAATGGTCTTTGAGGAAAAGGCTGAACTCTCCCAGTCTTGTTTTCCATGTTACTCCCACATACAACTCTTGGGCAGGAGGTGGAAGAAGTGTATTGTTGTTCCTGCGCTCTGTCATCTTCTGGTTTTGTCAGGGTTCTTGGTTTTAATCTCAAGAACAATATACTGTCTGGGATTAGACACAGGTCAGGCTTGCCATTTTCCCAGCAGTTTTAGCTCAAGACTGTTCCAGTATTTACTCTTCCGTTGCATTTTGTAAATTAAATGAAACAAGAGGCCTAAAGCACTGTCAACATGATAGATATTCTAGCTAGTGGGTCCAGGCAATTATTTGGCATCTGAACTTTCACAAAGCTTATTTGTGTGTGCCAAAAGTAGCTGAGCATGGTTGGGAGATTTTTGTCTCCAGTATTTTCAACTCCTTTCCCGAATGTTTCTTCTAATCCAATATTTACTCCCACAGGATTGGGGGTTTGGGGTGAGGAGAGGGAGTAGTTTCTAGAGTGTTTTTTAGGGATGAGGGCTGTGGGGGAGAAGGGACTTGTAACCAAATTGGCAGCAATAGCCCAGATAGGGCACTGTGCTGTGCCAGTAATTCCACACTCAGGCCATGGCATCCTGCCTGCGGGAAGTGCAGATTGACACAGGGACTCTCTTACTGAATCACTGTTTGGTTTTTGTTTGTTTGGCTTGATTTTGTTTACAGTTTTCTAGCCAAGACTTGATTTACTTTGGAGTCTTTAAAACTAAAAGCACAAGTGGCTCTGCTTCCTTCGGGCATGAGGATACAAAAAAAAAAAAGCGTGTGTGTAAGTATCCGTAATTCCAGCCCCAAGGGTTTGCCGGGTTTCCTTGGAAGGGATTTCACACTGACTTTGCCTTGCTGGGTGTGTGTGGGCTGGGGTCTCTGAGTGCAGCTGTTCCCCCCAAGCGTGTGCACCAGAAGCTCTGACCGAATTTTTCCGTTTATCCCATCACCTCTGAAATGCTCCCCCTCTCTTGCAGAGGTCTGCAAAGGACCCTCTCTGGGAGGCCGGGCACACGTGCTGCCCAGGCTGCTTTTTGTGAGAGCAGAGCGTGACCCCACGCGTTAAAAGCCCAGGCCGTGGGCAATGTGCCTCTCCCGCGGGCCGGGCGGGGGCAGGAATGGCCGGCTCCCCTCTCCGGAGCACAGGGAGGCAGCAGATGGCCGGGCTGGGCGCTGAGCTGTCGGGGGTATCGTTTCTCTGGCTGTGCTGGCTGCCGACACCCGTGTTGGAGAGCAGCCCCTCCTTCAGCTTGCTCTGTCTCCTTTATGCCCTGATTTTTTTGCAGCTGCTGCCGAAGATCACAGGCAACTTGAGCTGCAGCCCCACTGGTGCTCTTGTGGGCTGTCTGTTGCTCCCCTTTGACATGGATGTGCTGGGTCGTGTCCTTCCCTGTGCCCCAGATCTCCTTTTGTATGTGCAGAGGTCTGCAACACACGATTAAAACTTTCAACCACAGTTGCAATTCAGCTTTGACCTTCTTTTATATCTTTGCAGAAAAAGATAGGGACCTCTGACTACAACCCTTTGGTTTCAGAGCACAGCAAGGGATGACACTAAGAATTGCATCAGGCTCACGAAAAATTATCTGCAGCATCCACGTGGGATTATCACATAGATATGCATGTACTGCCCCACCCCTGCCCTGCTACAGCTATCCAAATTGCTCTGCACGTCAGGGGGGCAACTGCAAAGTAAGAGATGTTTTGACAAGTGAGGGAAATTTTGTCTCAGTTTTCTGAAATATTAATGGTGCTAATGAAGTTGGGATGGAAAAAAGGGGTTGGAAGGATGAAGTTTTACAGTTGCAGAGTACTCTGAGATAGCTTTACTGATCTCTTAGAGTTGATTTCTGTAATACTTTTCCTCAGTTAATGGGCTGTATGGAAGATGGTTGTGCTGTACGTGACAAAGTGGTTGATATGTGGTGGCAGTCGTGGCCCCTTGGTCTCAGTGTTTTGTAAATTGTTTCTAGAACTCCCAATTTACTTTCAGGAGAGTTGGTTTGCCTTTGGATACGTGCCCCAAGACAGAATGTGTCCATGTACCAGTTCACCCTCCTTGGGAACGCTCCAATTTGTAGAGAAAGGACATTACTGACCTAACATTGCTTCCATTGGTTGAGTGTTTTTGCAAGTCTTAGAGATGCTGGCAACCTCTGGAGAACTGATACGTCTGTCTCCTCAGCTCAGCTATCTCCTTCCTACCTTCTTCCCACCCACAAAAGGGTTTTTGAAGGTTCTCAGCCGCAGCAGAGACTCTGTAGGACTTGGCAAGTGTGTCACTGTCCTATAAGTGAGCTTGAAGAGAGGGTATTTAACAGACTGTGTCCAAGTCATTCCATTCCTGTGCCCTGTCTCTCATTCCTGGTTTTGAATTTTTAAACAGTTAGTCCAGAGCGTTTCTGCTTTGCCTGGGGAAGAACCCCAAGGGCAGGGTTCTCACAGATTGCTGTGCTCCCTGCAGATTTTCTTCTCCAAAGCAAGGGGGCTGTTTCAGAAACTTTGTCAAAGGGGAATAGAATAGAGACAGGCTAAGTGAAGCTAACTGAAGGTGTGGCAGACAGACTGAAGACAAGCACCCTACGTTTGTCTGGAAAAAAGAGGTCGGTTCCCATTAAGAGGGAAAATATAAATTGGGCAAGATTGAGAGTGATTGGAATGCCTTGGGACATCTGTTTCCCATCTCTGGTTCTCATTTCTATCCTTATTCAAAGCGACAAATGCACAGTAGCTGTCTTTGAAAATTGATGGGGGTAGGAACTCAAAAGTGCTCTTAAGAACAGAGCATTGAACACTGGGTGGATGGCAGAAATTTCTAGTGTTAGCCACTTATGTGAAAGTCAAACCAAATTGGTTAAGTCAACAGAGACAGTCCCTAGGGGGGAAGAGAGTCACACAGGCAGAGATTTCAGATGATCTTCTGGAATCGAGGGACTTTCTGGATCAGTTTTCTTTGAAAGCAGCCGAAATGGTAGAGAAAGATGAGTGAACTCATGCAAGGGGTAAAAGTATCTGTCTGATCCATGCCCTTCTCTCTTTTTCCTAGGTAGAAAAAAAAATTAGCTGGGAAAAACCAGGAGCAGATAAAACCTTGTTACTTTTGTGGCTCCTTCTTGGCATTCCTTATAATCCACTAGTTATTCAGGATCCTAGGGAAACTGCTTTTTCTGTCAATTTTATTGGAAATAGCCAGAATCTCTGTATCAAACTTGATGAAATGATCTTCTGCTTTCAACTCTGACGGAGTGGAAGGACTTTTTGTTTGGTTGGTTTGGTTTGTTGGGTTTTGGGGTTTTTATGTTTTAATCTAATGGCTTCAGTAAATATCTAATTGGATATGTGTGATCAAATAGCACTCATAAAAAGTCTATAAAGGGAATCTATTATTGCACCCTTTTTCAAGTTGATGTCCTTGCTGGAAGTTGGGTCTCGAGTTTTATGAAGAAGACACCGTGGGGATGCACAGCTACTTCATGTGGGTGTACTGTGCACTGAATATTTCACTTCAAAAAAGGATATTTGGTGTAGCTTCTACCCTAAAATTACTACTTGAGGCAGCACATAAAATGACATTTTGTAAAATGTCAGTCCTCCCTTTTTGACTGAACTTTTGTCAGCCTAGTGGCTGTTTCAAGTTGCATTTGTTTCGTTGCTGATATTAGTAGGAGTGAAACGACGATACTTGGAATACTGATGCTTTGCTAGTGCCATGAAGGAACAAACAGACTCTGGGTTGCAGAAGGCACTAGATCCAGGTACATTCAGTCTGAGCTGGGAACAGTCATCTGGCGAGAGGAGATATCTCAGGAAGGTCAGCTTGTGTTTGACGTCAGAAGGAAGCAGGCTGGTGAGCAGTGATCTGCAGGGTGGTAATACCAACTTCTCTCTGTTCAAGGAGGAAGGGAAGTGCTGCCAGGTGGACATGGCTTGAGGCATCTGTTCCTTTGTTCGTGGCGTCACTGTCCAGCCATGGTCCTCGCCAAGACGTCCGGTCTTCACTAAGTGTGTGAAGACCTTTGTCTAATAGCTAACTTCTAGTTGACTTTTAATGATCTTTCTTCAGTTGGATCACACTCCTCTATCTCTTTGTTAAAAAATAATAGCTTTTGTAGAAGTTAGCAGTTTCTCAGGGAAATGCAATTCTGTAGCGCTGGCGCAGTTCCATTAATCATATAGAGTAATCTGCTTGTGCCAAAAACCTATCAAGTTGAGCTGCCTTTTTGAGAGCTGGTGGGAATGTGTACCTAGTGGTGTTCGTGCTGGCATATGGACTTCCCGTGTGTGCAAGAATGGCTGGGGCATGGGGGGGTCCCCCTTTGCTGTGCTCGGGGTGCACAACTCGAGCAAGTCTCAGCATTCAAAGTGATATGGATGGATCTTCAGAAAGCTTTATATTTAGGGACACATCGCCTCACCAGCCCTTTTTCATTCCCTCCCCTGAAATTTTCAGCTTTCAGAATAAAGGTTTAAGTCTCATTAAAATATAGACGGGAGTTCTTTTAGCCTTAAGGTCCATCAGCAGTCTTATGCATGTCAGAGGGGGACATTTACCCTCAATGACAGCTGAGGGTAAAAAATGTCTGCTTCCTTGGGTTGTATGATGAACTGCTGGGAATGAAAGTGGAACTTCATGTGGCCCAGCTAGAAAATGAGAAAGATCATTTTAGTAGCATTGTTTATGAAGAGCTCAAATGTTTCAGCTTGATCATGTGGGAGACTACAGAGGAGAGAGTCCTCTGGGCTGAGCCCTGTTTGGGAGGTACAATGACTTTGGGGATGTGTCTTGTTGTGTGTCAGGTCTAATCTCCAAGTGTTAACTGGGCTGTGCTGATTGTCCTGCCAGGGGAACTGATGCAGGAATGGGTAGAAGCACCTTTGGGGATGGAGGGAGAGGAGAATAGGGGCCACAACAGGAGTGTGGGAAGCAGAGAGCAGCAAAGTGGAGAAAGGGTGATCAGCTATGGAAGGTTTCAAGGCACTGAACCAGGGCATGGAAAACTACTCTAGAGGCAGCATGGGGGAAGCAAGGCTTGGCAAGATGGATGTGAGGGACAAATGGAAAGCTGAAGAAGAGGGTTTATGCATCAGATGGGGAGAGGTGGAAGAGGATCAGACCTGTTTGTTGCATCCTATTTTAGGAAAGGGTGGATGCTGGTGCTAGCAGAAGGCACTATCCATTTGGATAAGAAAGAGAATGAAGCTGAAGTTGCCATCATGTTTAGCTCATTCCTTCAGCTTGGAAAGAAATAGCAGTAAAGCAGAGTCCTGTATGCTGTCTGTGTATAATGTGAAATCCGGCAGTGTTGCAATAAGATTGCTGTGTTTTGGGAATGTGAGTTACAGAGCTGCACCCAACCACAGCTGTCGTGAGGCACAGTTTGTCTTCAGGTGCTGTCTCTGTTGTGTTTATTTGAGTTGCTTGGTGCACCGGGTGTTTCCGGCACGACAAACTACAGCGAGTGTGTGGGATTCTTTGTTCCTTGGTTAGATCCGAGACGTTTCACAGCTACCTGGAGGACATCATCAACTACCGCTGGGAGCTGGAGGAGGGCAAACCCAACCCCTTGAGGGAGTCCACGTTCCAGGAGCTGCCTCTGCGCACGCGGGTGGAGATCCTGCACCGGCTCTGTGACTATCGCCTGGATGCGGACGATGTCTTCGACCTCCTCAAGGTGCTTTGGGCAGCAGAGATGGGGCAAACGGTGTGGCTGCAGGAGCTGGGCCATGTCAGTGAATCTCCCTGGGAAGAGAAGGGTTGATGCTTTGCAGTGTCATTTAAGGCCAGGTAACTGGTGGCGATACAGTGTGTTGGCAGTTCCCCACCTCCTTCTCTGCCTTCAAGAGGGCCCAAGGCAAATGCTCAGGACTTGGGCCCGTGTCCTGTGCAGATGTATTCCTGACACAGGAGTCTCTAAGTAAATTGGCTTCATTGGCTGCTCTTCCGAAGAATGAATTTGGAGATGCTCCAGTGGCAATGGCAGGGCTGTGAGAGCTGAGACTGCTTTGCTGAGGGATGGTGTGAGATGAAAGGATGGGGGCTGAAGTGTACTGGGGGAGCTGGGGGAAGGGTAGAGGCAGGGAAGGGGGAGGGAGCTTCTCAGGGCTGTGCGTGACTGTCGCCAGCACTAATTAGACCTTCCCTGTCAGGAGCACCAGAGATGAAATGTTAAAACGAGAGAGGCCATTCAAATTAGAGATGCCAATCTAAATCCCTCCCAGGACAGCGAGCGAACGTCGCCTTCCCCCTGGAGTAACATTTTCCCAGCTTGGCCGGGAGGAGCAGCTGTACTGCTGCTGTGGCACGGTGGGAGGGGAGGAGGGAAGGGAGGGAGGTGTTTGCGGAGGGGTGTCATCATGTTTTGTGTGACAATGTGGCCTCTTTTCAACTTGTCCCCGTCTGGCGGGGGGCTCCCGGTGGGCGCAGGGCTTGGACGCCGACAGCCTCCGCGTGGAGCCGCTGGGCGAGGACAGCAGCGGTGCCCTGTACTGGTACTTCTACGGCACTCGGATGTACAAGGAGGAGCCCGTGCAGGGAAAAACCAACGGAGAGCTGGCCCCAGACAGGTAACAACTCGCACACATCCCCCAGCCCGTGCTGGGTGCAGGGGGGCCGCGGCACAGCCAGCCCGGCTGGAGGGGGCTCCGCCTGACTGCTGTTGTGTCGGGGGGGCCCTGGGAGAGGCCGGGGCAGTGCGGGGCGAGACTGGAGTTGCCAAGCAGACAGCGGGGCTGCCCCGCGTCGCGCATTGTGTGGGAGCCAGCCTGCAGCCTTTGTGGCACCAGGAGAGCCTGCTGTGGGAGCGATGCTGCCTGCCCCACCACATTCCTCCCCGTCTGCCCCGCTCCGGACCGTGCCGTGCCGGCGGCTCCCAGCTCAGGCTCCCAGCCAGTGGGAATCTCTGCGCTCCCCGGCCTGTCGCTGCTCTGATTTAATCCCTCCTTTGGTTGGGTTCCTAGCAGCTGTTCCGATTTCCGTGCCCTTCTCCCATCCTGCCAGCCTCAGTTCCCTTGCTCGGCAGATATTTCATGGTGGTTTTGCCATTTTTCAGGGGATGTGGGGGACAGACAAACACCCCAAATGTTCCTGGGAAAACAGGCAAGAGACGAGGGCGACCTCCAAAGCGCAAAAAACTACTGGAGGAAAATTTGCTGAGGTATGGAAGGGTTCTTCCTGCAAGAGACGTAAAATACGTGTGTTCCCAGAGGGCAGTATAGTGTATTTCTGGGGTTCCCCCAATAAGTATGTATATACCATGCAGCTGTAATTTCAATGCATCTCTGAAGCAATGCAAGCTCAGACTTGGTGGTTGCTTTGATCACTCTCCAAAGCAAATTCTGACTGGGCTGGAAATTCAGTGAAACAGTGGGCATCACTCTTCCAAGCACCTCACTTCAAATGCAGTTCCACTGTGCAGTGCTAGATTTGCTTCTGTTAAAGAGCAGTCTCACTGTGTAGCACTTGAAGCCAAAAATCCTGGCCTGCTTGAGTCAGTATATGTTTTGGGATATTTTCCACAAGAACTGAAATGCTATACTTGCCAAACTTCATCCTGCACCCTTCACTTTTAAAAATGTCATGAAGCTATAATAAATATATATATATATGAAAATATATCTCAAATGTGCATTCTGTACAGTGGGTTTTTTCATGGTTTTGCTGTGCAGTGAATAGTTGCTGTGTCCTCCATTCTCCTCAGAAGCAGCTACATTTCAGTTATGTGAAGTAATGTATTTATTGTATCACTCCTTCACTTTCTCTTTTGGTAGGGAGAAGGCAGAAGAGAACTTGCTAATCCATGAGACTCAGATAAGAAATGGTAAAGAGATTTTTCTGCATCAGAGTTGATACCTTGGTATCATGGGATGAGTCTGGGAGGAGGAAACCTAACCCCTTGGGATACACTAGACCTTGAGGGCTCACCTACAAAAGCGGGTTGTGAATGGTTCTCACTCTTCCAGAGGTGTAGTAAACACATGCCCCTGTTGGTTGTGGGTGTGGTTTTTTGGGCTGGGAGGAGAGTGGGGTCAGTGATGCCAAGACAGAGAAGGAAGAAGCTTTTTGATCCTCCTTATTTCTCCTTCGTGGTGGCTGATGCAGTAGATGATGTCTTGGGGGTACTCACCTGAGGGTTAACGAGGCAAGCAGAAAAAATGAGTGAGCAACATGATGTGAAAGTGAGTCCAAGGGAGCTGGGACTCATTTGTCATACGTGTGTATCCACTGGCTTCCACAAAACCCAGGGACTCAGCCTGACTGTTCCCTCACAGTGAAAGGCAAGGGTGGCATTGTCTTTGCCATGCCTCCTTCCCTTTGGTCTTTGTCTTCAGATTTCCTGGAGGCTGCTCTGGAGTTGGGCAGCAGAGCCAGAGTGATGCACATGAGGCACTGGGGGTTTTATCAGATCATTGTCTTCCAGTGAATTGTGTCCCTTCAGCTGCAGAGTAATCTTCTGGTGGCACAAAGCAGTGCCTGAGTCCTGTTTGCTATTGAAATGAGTTGTCCGTAGGCAGCTGGCAAGGGAATGGGAAACAAGGAAGGGTACAGGCCTTGGGGACAGTATGCAGGTAAGCTCCCCACTGCAGGTGGGCAGCTGGCTAGTCCTTTGCCATCTTGGTTACCAGTCCCCAGGGCATTCACTCGAGCTGAAGCCAAGGCTGGGCTAAACTCCAGGCTGGCCTGTGACCCAGAGAGCATGTGCTCCCTCTGTGCCACTGCCACGGCACCCAGGCTTCGGATGGGGCAGGTGGCTGGAGGGAGGCTGCAGATTTCCAGTCTTCCTAGAGCAAGCTTGTGTGCCAGATCAGATCCACAAGGACCCAGAGTCAGGTTCAGAGAGAAAGGGGGTCTGTTTTTTTACTTCTTTATATTTTTCATTGCTAGTTTGCTCGAAAAGGTGGTGAGAAGGTGCATGGTATCTGCCAGTGGCAGTGGTGACCATTGCTTTCTTTCCAGGAGCCAGTGGTTAGCTCTAGAAAAGTCTGGAGGGAGCTGAGAACCCCCCAGCCTGAAGGTGCTTGATCCAAGACTTTTCCTCCTGCTTCTTCAAAAAGGAAAAAAATAGGCCACAACCTTTTTTGCCTAGAGAGCATTGTGGGGCAAAAGCATACAAGTTGTAACCCATGAGTCTTCCCTGCTCTGTGTAAACATTTGTGGAGCAGGAACCACATTCCCCCTTTCCAGGTGGGTGTTCCAACCACCACACAAAAGAGCCCTTCCTTCACAATTAATATTCAAATGTTTCACACAAGGTGGAACAGCTCAGAGTGTCTTGGTAGTTGGGGCATGCTCAGAGTGGTGGGTGATCTGCTTCAGTCCTGGATTGAGCAGGGATGGGATGTGAACTTTCAGAACTTCCCCCTCATCTGGCAGCCTGATGAACCCTGTCCTTCCCTTCCTCTTCTGTTCTTTCAAGCGCCTGCAAACAAAATGTTTCATCTGGGGAGAACAGGAGGATTTTTTTCACTGCAGAAAAGGTTTGCTGTGCTTAAGAAAAAAAGAAAAAAAGGCTTATTCCAAATTACGTTACTTTTTGATGGTTTTATTTTGCTGCCAGACTAAATCAGGTGTTTGCATTTCCCTGTGTCCTGCTCTGGCTGACAGCCCTCATTACAAGAAACAAATTAAAAATTAAATCCTTTTCTCTGGTCCATCATAACTAGAATGTAGGATTACTACAGGGATGTCATCCTATTCATGTGTTGCCATGTGCCACTATTATTTCATCTCCTGTGTGCTTCCTCTGTGTCTTGGCATCACTTCCAGTGTCACTAGGGGAGGTAGCAGTGCTTCTGGTGGATGAAGAGAGCTTTGGGTCTATAGCAAAGAGCACGTTTTCTGTAACTGGTCATTGCCAATGTCTTTTGCTCTTCCTGAGCCTTGAGGAGACAAGGGATCAAGAAGAGCTGTTAGTCCCAAGTGCTGTGGAGATAACATCCTTTCATGTTTTCCAAGGGTCCCAAGGGCCTGGCCGTGGGACTTGGTGGCTGCTGTGCCAGACGGAAGAGGAGTGGAGGCAGGTCACAGAGAGCTTCAGAGAGAGGACTTCCCTTAGAGAGAGGCAGCTCTACAAACTCCTGAGTGAAGACTTCCTGCCGGAGATCTGCAACATGATTGCACAGAAGGTGAGGAGACATGACATCCTGTTTACCTCTCTTTGACTGCTTCCAAGAGCATGGATGTTTGCTGAGTGAAGGAGAGCTAAATCCCAGCAGCCTGTCACCCTGTTCTGCTTCCCCCTGCCTCCAGCCTGCAGATGTCGTGGATGCAGGGGCTGTTCAGCTTGTGTATGGAGGGAGAGACTCTCCCCCTTGCAGTGGCAGGGCTAGAGTTGATACTCGAGGGTCTGGTTTGTGACTGCATGGCAGTGTTGGTAGGATGGCTGAAGGGGTTACTGTCTTCAGCCGTGTTCTGTGTCCCTTTTCTGCTAGCAGGGCATCTCTGTGCTTTTGAACTGCTGTGATTTACAGCCTGGCTTTTCTATGCAAACTGCCTGTGATTCCACTTTTACTGCCCTTTCTCAGCTGGCTCTGCTGAAGGGGCACTGGCTGCTTAGGTGTCCTAGCTAAGTCTGCTTGAGCTGGTGTGTCAGAGCCCTGGAACTCCCAAGGGTATTGTTGTCAACTGAATGTTTTCAGGTGGGAAAGATTTGGAAAGAGATCCTTCCGCTGGATGGCTTTGTAAAATGGGCTCTGCAGTCAGCTTGATGTTCTTGGATTGAGTTCAGTTTGCTTGTTTGCTACCCTTGTAAAGCTAATAGGGATTTCATGGCCACTTCCAGCCCCCAGAGTTTCTCCTGCCAGTGTCACCGATGTGCCCTAATCTCCTCCACTCTCTTTTTCCTTCCCTCACTTCTCAACCCTGTTTCAGGAGAAGCGTCTGCAGCGGACAGAGTTTTCTCCCAGGTGGATGTCTGACCATCAGCCCATCAAACCAATCAAGCAGGAGGTGAGGGGGGGTGCGAGGGGGAGGACAACGGAGGGAGGCGAGAGCAGATGCCTCCTGAGGGAAAAAATAAACCGCAGCATCGCTATTCAGTGGGAAGGAGTCGCTTGAAAGTGCTTGTGCTGAAAGAGAGATGGGTGGTAATGCCCGTCAAAGGCAGGCTGACACTCGGGGTTTCTATGGCGAGCAGGGAGGTGCTGCCCTCTGGATTGCAGAGGTAACCGGCCTCGCCACAGACTCCGGTGCAGCTGCATATGGAAATCTGCGCTCAGTCTGGGGAATTCCACTTCAATGGAAGTGCTGGCACATTCGAGGCAGTTCAAAGAAAAGTTGAAGAAGGATGAGAGGGCCAGAAGAACTGGCTTACAAAGGGAAATGACAGAAATTCAGCCAAGGGGAAAACGTGAGGCTGCAAACACATGAGGGTGTAGATGGTGCTGAGGGAGAGAAGAATGACTGATGCAGTGTACAGAGCTGAGCTAGGAGGGGGTCAGCTGGAAATGGAAGTCACAGTTTAGGCTGCTTAAAGAAATGCTTATCAAACTGCAGCTTTGTTGGCTGAAATGGCTCTTTCCGTGCCTCTTCACCCTCATCTCCTCTCCACCCCATCAGTGTAACAGCACTGCTGCTGCTGCTGCTTGCGGGTCTGTGCAGTGAACCAGACCCAGGAAAATGACTGGAGTTAAATATAACCTTTTTCTTTGGTCGGGGTTATTTTTAACATAGATCAGTTTTCCGATCCAGTTCACCACACAGCCCCTAACAGTCATGCCAGCACAGCTGACATGATGCTGTGGAGATGGGGAGTCTGAACTGGCAACTTACAGTCAAAGCAGCTGGTCAGACAACACGGGATTAGCTTTGGAGGGAAAAATTGTCTTGATTCTATCAGGTTGTGGCATAATCTCTCACCGTAGATGTAATGAAAACATAGTTACCTGGTGTTTTGTAAAAGCCTGGGAAATTAGGCTGCTGGGAATATTCCACATGAGCCAGAGTCAGGGGTTCCCACAAAACAAAGGAGAAAGTACAATTCTCCACAATAATATTACTCAGAACAGATAAATAAAAGGAAGGAAGAACCTCTCACCATGCTGCAGATAAAAGCCTGCCGAGAGGAAAATAAGACCCCAGTGATGGTCAGTTTGGGGCCAGAATTGCTCTCTGCAAAGCCCACCGTGCAGGAAGCACAGGGACACGTGTTTGTTCACAGGCAGCAGAAATCCCAGAGGAGGAGGGGAGTGGGAAACACATGGAGCCTGAATGATGCTAATCAGTACCGCAGGTGCTCCAGGTCTGCTGCGGCAGAGGGCTGTTAATTGCTGCCTGTGGGCCAGTGAAACGTTTCCAGAAGCAGGGGGCCCTCCTGGCACCCGGGACACAGGGAGCCAGCCAGGTGTGAGGGCGGGGCGCTGGCACTGGTCCCCAGCAGGACGCGGCGGTCACCCCTGCCACGGGGGAGCCCAGGAAGGGGCCAGCACGTCCGGTGGCTTCTTTGGCAAGCCAGGGTGGGCAGCAGGCGAGTGTGGGAGAGAGGACGTGGGGCGGGTGCAGGTGCCCCCTTCCCCTGGCTGCTGCTTCAGGCGGAGGTGGAACTGCTGCCGGTGCTGCCGGGGGTTCTGCACACGTGGTTCCGATTAGCTGCTCATTAAGAGCCGCCCGGGCAGGACTCTCATTAGGATCACAGAAACCTGAGCGGGGGCACCCGCGCCCCCGGCCTTCTGCCCCTGAAGTCTGATACCCACTGCCCCGAGAGCCACGCAGAGGGCACAGGTTTGGCCCCTTCAGGGTCCCGGGGCAGGGGAAGGCAGCGATGTCGTGTCCTGGAGTGCTCTCTGCCGGAGGGAAGGAGGCGGTGATGCCGTGGTCACGGTGGGTTTTATCCTCTGATGGAGGAGTAAGCTGGAGAAACGTCCTTTTGTCACCTCTGTGGGCAGGAAGGAAGTTTAACTTGCTTTTGGACCTTGTTTTTGTCATTCCAATAGAGCGTCAGCTTCCACCACATCTAATAGGAGGTTATTGGGTTGTGTTTGCGTATTTTTTTAACCCTGAGTCGAGCACACTCATCCCCAGTGGGCTGAAGTGGGACACCAGGCAGAGGGGCCCTCTGACAATCAGGTTGTTTGTGTGTCTGAAGTGTCTCAAAGGGCCCGTGCCAGCATTGCTGCTGCCCTGCAAGTGCTGCAGTTGAGGGTGTCTGCTGCAGGCCTTGGGGTTCACTGCACCGCGTCTCAGTTTCTGCTTTTCCCTTTTCTTTGCTCCCTAGACCTGCCAGGGTGACACCTCCTTTGCTTAAAGTTGTGCCCTTGCTTTGTTGACCATGTTAGTGGTGGGTTGGTCTGGAACATGCCATGGTTTGTGTGTCACACCATTACAGAGCAGGGTGCTGAATGCACCCTGCAGGCTTGGAGAGGTCCTGCTGTGAGCAGTGCAGCTTGGCTGTTGTGCTGGTGTTTCCACAGGACATGAGTGGTGGGAGTTGTATGAATGCAGGGAAAGGGAAGGTCTCATCTGTGTACCAGCAATCAAAGAAATTAGTGTGTCATGCCAGGCTGGAGAGTCTAAAGGCTGATGGTCACATCCTCAATAAAATACCTTGGTGTAACAACATGCTGATTCCTGCTCACCTCTTTCTTTTCTATTTCTGGCAGAACCTGGCTCTTTTAATTCCTAGTGCAATTTAAAGATTGATCAAGAAAGTTAGGGGTAAACTATTTTGATGATCATCAGGATCTGACATGAAAAAAAGGTTTTTGCAGCTTATGAGGAGAAAATTGGATGTAGAGTATTTGGGAAAGGGATATGAAAAAAAATCAAAAGTGGAAATGTAGAACCCAATTCTGTAGGTTCTTGACCTCTTGTACCTGGCATAACACTTTCAGTCCTGGACATCCTTTCAATCCTTGGATATTGATCAGGGAGGAAACGTCTGACAGACAACTGGAATAATTCCAGGGAGCAGAAAGAATTGCTTTATAGGGAAACATTAATCCAACTGCAGAAATGTGAGAGTTTTGTGTAAGTGTCTGAGGAATTAAAGGCTGGAATGTGACTGAAGAAGAGGAGAATTTACGTTCGCCCAGAAGAACGTAACTAGGAATAATTGGATAGAATGACAGGTTGAGAAACAAACCTTAGACTGAATGTGAGGAGAAGCTAGCTAATCTAAAGGCACATGGACTCACAGAATGATTTCCCTAGGAAAGGGATAGAAGAATGAAGTACTAACATTTGGCAAAGATCTAAAAAGGACAAGAAGATAGACAGATTTCCCTCATGGTGGGATGATGCTGTAGGTTTCATCTAAAAAGATCAGGTGTTTTGGCTGCCCAGCTTGTCCCTAAATGCAGGATATGGTCCTAATTTTTTCAAGAGTCCCATAACACTCTCTTGGACACTTCTCTCTGACTGTTCGTGGTTGAAGCATAATTTTCTTCTAATATCATTGCTGCTGGAAGCAGGGAGATGATATGTGATGCTCATCCACAGAGAGCTGAAGTGGGAGTTTGCAGGGCAGCACAGAGCTGTGTAGGGGAAGGAGAGGCAGAGAAGGAATGAATGTATGGTGAAACCAGGCAACATTTCTAGGCATTTATCAAAACACACACTAGTTCCACTCCTAGGCAATGAAACAAGGACAAAATAGTAATCATAGGGCCAGAGGTTTTTTCCTGGGGATTAATAATGGGCCTGGAGAAGCTGATGGTCTGAGCAGCAGCCAGTGGACCCCAGCTGATTGCTAATCCTCAGGAAATGCCTTCTGCCTAAGTGGTGGTTGCTGGTTATTCCCTGAAAATGAAGTTGGAACAAACTGTAAGCACATTGTTCTTTTCCAGTTGATATTCCTGCTGACAAGGCACACATACCTTGGTCTTGCAGAAGTCTGAGGGGTGGGAGTGGCTGATGAATGACTGATTCATTTGTCTTACAATTAAATTAAGCTAATAAAGGTAATTCCACGCTTTCATGTGCGTGCCTTGGGCTTTATTGGAGAAATAGGAGCAGGCAATCCCTGGTGGGCAAACCTGCAGCCTGAGGTAGGATCAAACAGGCCTTGGAGCCTGCTGGCACTGGGGAAGTGGGGCAATAAAGAGCCAGGCGTCCTTGAGGGAGAAAACTAGTTTTGGGACCCAGCAGGACAACTGTCCAAACAAACAACCAAGAGCTAGTTCAGGGGAGATTAGCACACAGAAGTTTGGGACAGGAAAGGAAAACATTCCAAAGGATACTTAGATGCAAGGCTGTCCCAGTCTCTTTTTGTATTGAAGTACTCTGTTTTATAGCAGAGCCAGGTTTAGCAAAGTAGTTCTTTCTGCTCACACTTCCCACCTGGAGCCCTGCTAGCTGGAACAGGTAGAGGTGTGTTCTGCAGGTCTGTCAACAGCCTGAATCCTTTGCCCAGAAGGGAAGGGAAATACACATGGTGTGTCCCTAACAGAATGGCAGCTTGTCTAACCCATTGCTTCTCCTTCCATTTTCCTTGTATCAGTAGGATTTCATTGCTTGACGAATAATTTTCCTTTGTATGTTGCTTTTCATCTAGGAATTCATATATTCAAATCCTTTTCCCCCCTTTTTTTTCCTCCCAGCCATTCACTGTAGGTTTGCTTTAATACTTGCTCAAAGTAACCCTGCCTCTGCTCGGACTTGAATAAGCCAGTGCTTTACAGTTTTTGGTGCACTGTTGTGTCACAGGTAAACCCAAATGTGCTGAGTTCCATGGAGAAGCAGAGGCGCAGGGAGGAAGAGGAGGAGCGCCAGATCCTTATAGCAGTGCAGAAGAGGGAGCAGGAACAGCTGCTAAAGGAGGAGAGGAAGAGAGAGATGGAGGAGAAGGTCAAAGCAGTGGAAGGTAATGTACAGCCCGTGTGAAGGAGTGGAAGTTTTCAAAGCCAAGATTGAAATCCTGAATTAAGATCTGCCATTTGCATCCCTCCCCAGCCAGACCTGCTAATGGGAATATCTTTTCTTGCACTTAACCTCTGATCAATTGGTCTGATTGCAGCTTCTTTTCCTTTGTCTGTCTCCCTTGGTGTTGGTGGCTGTTCTCTAGGGCACCCTTTGACTGTGTTGTCTTCCTCAAATCATGCTTATTTTCTCCCTTGTCTCAGCTATACTTTGTTTTTTCCCTGCTATTCTTGTTGTTTCTCAGTTCTCTTCTATCTCCCCACTTGCTTCCTCACGGATTGCTGGATTTGCTCTCACCGAATAGCATTAGGTTCTTTTGGCCCAAAGCATGATGAAAGAAGAATTCCCTTTGATAACAAAGGGAGGGGGACAACATGGGAGTAGCAAGGGTAGTGTTTTTGTATTGCCACTGGCCTTATCAGTTGGAGAACTAAAGGTGAAGGGACCAGGCTGCATAGAGCACCAGAGATGGCAACCTCAGGTGTTGGTCTAATTTTGTTTGTGGTTATAAATTAAATGCTGGTTTAAGCTGTTCTGCAAGAAACAGATGTGTTGTATTTAATACATCAGACCAAGGCACAGACAGCAGGCATTCAGCTGTGCCAGGCAGGGTGTCAGAGCAGGCTCATGTCAGCCTCCCTCACAGGGATTCCCTTAGCTGCAGCTTTGACCACAGTGACTGGCTGGGCTGTTGTAGTTCTGGGGAAAGGCTGAACATCTTCAGAAACCTAGTGGTAATGTGTGGCAGTATCAGGATGGTGAGTCCTTAAGTGGATAAAGAGTCAGAAAAGAAAAAAAAAAAGATTAGGTTCATGCAAACCTTGTAAACTTTCCAAGATGAAACAGTTTGCTACCAGATGTTTGGTAGCAGGCCAGATGTTATCTAAGAATAGTTTCTTATACCTGGTTACCTTTCTAACCTTTAAAAAATCCAATTACTTCCTTGGCCTTCATGTACTCCTGGTTGCCAGTCCTAGCTAATCTAGTAATTTAAATTGAGACTCATCCAGGTTCCTTATCTGCCATAGATATCTGTTTCACCCTGGTAAATTGCATATTCTCTGTGCTTTAATTCTTCATCACTATTGACAAAGTTAATCTTGAAGTTCCAGAAGAGCTGCAAAGATAAATGTTTCTGTAAAATGGGTTTGTTTTGGTATAAGCCACTTCCTTTTCTGTGTAAATGGTACCACTAAATCATCTGATTCAAAGGCACCAGAGCCACTCAAAGAAGCTGGCAAGGGATTGGGCAGTAAACTGTTGGAAGGCAATTTAGCATACATTCATGGTCTTCTTGGCAGAGATGCTTTCATTTTGGTTTGTGCAGTTTCTATCAGTTTAGTTTAAACTCTTCCCTCATCCATTTAGGCTAAGTCAGGAGAAGTCTCCTTTTAAGCTGGTGCAAAAGCTGTTTGGAAAGGTTATGTAAATGGTTGGCTTGTTCAGTTAAATCACTGCAGTATTTTATTAATCACTAAAACAGCAACTATCCTGATAAAACTGGCTTCTTAAGGATATTTTCTTAGTGCCAAACACACCTGCCACTAGCAGTTGTTGTCATGACAGTACTTACAAAGTGAGTTGAAAATGAAGTAATTTGTTTTGCTTGGTTCAGATTTGTTCAAACTGGACATCCACTGGCAGAAATTTCAGAGTAACAAAGATTTTCAGTCTGTTCAGGATATAATATTAATTTTATAAGGTCTTCTGTAGAGGAGGGATCTGGAATATCTGCTCTGTGGTGAACTTCATCAGCACTTCACCTTCTTCTCAGTTTTGGACTGTATGCCTGTTTTTGGATCATGTTCCTGTTTCCAGTCTGAGATTCCACTCCATTGCACACCCCAGGTAGCAAGTTTCCTGCTGGGCCCATCTGTGCTCTCCTGAATTTATGAGTTAAGGCAGCTTTCTGGATTTCTACCACAAAAGCATTAGTTTCCCAGTTCTCTTTCCAGATGCTGCTTCAGCATAATCTCTCACATATATGACTTTCTAGCTGGTTGAGGTACTTTTTTAGGGCATTGTTTCGATTTTGAAAGCTGCTGGGTAGGACTCAACCCAGGCCAACAGTGTGAGAATAAGCTCTGCCAGTGCTCTTTAACATGCTGCCTTAACCACTAGCTGTGGTAGGAGTTCCTTACTATTAATCCTGACTGGGATCCAGTCTGGGACTGGGGTAGTGCTCCCTGGTTCCTGTCAGTTTACCAGCTCAGATCCATGGCAGGCCTGGGATTTCTAAAATCTGTATTGCCTTACCTCCTGGCTGCTGTTGCCATGAGATTTTCCTTTTGCTTCCCAAATCATCACCTCAGGTTTTCCTCAGCTTTCTCACATAGGCATCCATTGCAATGCCATCTAAGTGATGCTAATTTTATGAAAGAAGCATGAAGTACTTAAGTGTGCTTGGACAGATTCTGGTACTTGCAGTTGGATGTTGGACTTTTCATCATGAAATGTCATAATAGATGCTGTTAGTATCTGTTAGAGAATGCAAGTCCTATACTCCCAGCTTCAGTGCTACCCAGCATCTTCCAACAGGAAATTTAGGCTTTCTTTTATCAGTCTTTGACATATCTGGCCATGGATACCCCTATAAATATCCACTTTGTAGCATTCCTACTTTTCTTGTGCCCTCAACCCCCATCCTAAGTTTTTGACTGACAGAGTAAGACATTCAATTAATATTTTTCCACAAGAGCTTGGTACTTCTTGAGTCTTTGGAAAATGCCAAAGACAGAACCTCTGCTAGAGGGTGTTGGCCAAGTCTCCCTATCTTCCTTCCTCTCTGGGTGTTCCCCAAGGTGGCCTGTTTTCTGGGTCCTATTCCTGTGACATCTCTCCTTGACTGTTACTTTCACAGAATTCTGCTCCTGCAGAAGGTTGGTCCAACCACAGGTGTTTTGCAAGTCAGATGAATTCAGATTTCCTATAAGAAAAAGGAAATGAGGTTCATAAGAGCCCATAAACTTTCTATTATGAAGCAATCTGTTAGCCAGCTGTCGGGTTCCAAACCACAGGTTATATTACCAGCATTGCTTCTTCCTGTCTCTCACCTCTTTAAACCAAAGCTGTCCCAGTGGCCCTCCTGTGTGGCAGCTTGCCTGCTCTGGCTGCTGGCCATGAAGACCTACCTGAGCGACCTTCCCAAAGCTGGCTGTGGTCATATGGAGGATATTGATGTCCCCAGTTACTCACTGCCACTCTGCTGGTAGAAGTTCACCCTTCCCTCAGCACTGCTCTTCATCCCAGACAGTGCAAAACCAGCTGCCTTGAGTTTCTCTGCCTGAGGTGAATCACCTAAAGGAAGGCAACAACAAGCCAGCTCTTTCCATAGTGCCCATCTGTGCCTAGGTCTGCTTGAACTTCCCTCTTTGTACTACACCACTTGTGGAGGCTGCCATGGGGAGCATCTCTGTCACAACAGTGCCTCAAAATCGATGATTGTAAACTAAGGGAGGATGAGGAGGTGTGTTGGTGTGCTGTGGTCTCACCTCTCCTGCTGCTTTTGCTGAAAGAGCAGGACCGTCTCACTGGAGTTCTTGAGAGCTGCAGGACCTGCCTTCTGTTTCCTTGCGAGATGTTGACAAGGAGTCTTGAATGTTTTTTCACCTCTTCCCACTGCAGAACGGGCCAGGAGGAGGAAACTTCGTGAGGAGAGGGCCTGGCTGCTGGCACAGGGGAAGGAGCTGCCCCCTGAGCTGTCCCACCTGGATCCCAGTTCTCCTGCCAGGGAAGAGCGCAGGACCAAGGATATGTGAGTGCACAACTGGGCATTGCAGTGCATTGAAGCAGTGAGTGTGGCAAGGAGAGCAATGTGATCCCTCACAGGAATGAGGAGGGAGAAGTGAGGTTAGAGAACAGGGAGGAGTAACCTGGGAAACATCTGGATTTGGTCCACATGAGAGGAGTGTTTGTGATGAGGCCTATTTGTCAGAATTATGGCACTGTGCATGGGTGGAAGGGAAGATAAAGTGCAAGAGCATGTCTTGTATGTCTTCTCTCTGCATATTCACTGTTAACATTCATATTACAGCTTTGAACTGGACGATGAGTTCACAGCCATGTACAAAGGTTAGTCCTACCCCAGCTTTCCTCTTTGCCTGACTTGCTCAAAGTGAAATCCTCTGTGTGTGTGTGTGTAACCATTCACCTTTCTCTTCCTAATGCCAGTTCTGGATGTGGTGAAGGCTCACAAGGACTCTTGGCCCTTCTTGGAGCCTGTTGATGAATCGTATGCTCCCAACTACTACCAGATCATTAAGGTATGGAAAACAGTCTAGCTGTCTGTACTCATCCACTTTGTTGACCAGGATGGAGTTTTTTGGGAGCGTTTTGAAGTATTGTGGGCTGTAGTGCTCTCACAATCAAACTGCATGACTCCAGTAGTCCCACCTAGCCTTATAAGCCAAGGAAACCAAAGATGAGAGGCTGCCTCTGGAGAGCATCCTCTGTTTCCCCTCTCTGAGGAAGCTGTGGCTGCAACTCCATGAGCCCTGCTGTAACTGAAGAGAGGTTTGGTTGTGTTTCAGGCCCCCATGGATATCTCTAGCATGGAGAAGAAGTTGAATGGAGGTCAGTACTGCACCAAGGAAGAATTTGTTGGTGATATGAAGACCATGTTCAGGAACTGTCTGAAGTACAACGGGGAAGGCAGTGGTAAGAGCAGTAAGATAATAAATTTGTCAATTTGCAGTGCTCAGTCAGAGCAAGCAGTGATCTCTTCCTGCTCACCAGTACCTGATTTGTGCTTCTTCTCCTTCAGGATATTTTTGGGAGACCAGAAGAAAGAGTGGGACCTCCCAAGTAATAAGGCCTGGGGTTTCTGTGATACTTTTAGGACCATTTGGTCATGCTGAAAAGGGCATGTCATACTAAGGACTGCCATGTTTGTAGGTGGTGATGGCAGAACATACAAAGACAAGAAAGTCTGTTTCTTTCTGAGCTCATTCTTTCGTGTGCCTGTGTGCCCCTTTTTCTCATAATAACTAACAGAGACTTTGAAAAGCATTGCAGTCTGGTTAGCTCCTGGTGTTTGTAGAGTACCACAGGAAAGTGAGGAGTAAACCAGGTTTGTAGTCCTTTGGATAGAGAATGTTGGGTTTGGGTTCCTTTCTATTCAATGAATGACATGAATCTGCAAATGGGAAACCTGGGGTTTAATTGCCACGCCAATTAAAAATTAAAATTCTTCATGTTACTTAGGTAAGAAATCAGTTCCCATATGGTGAGTCATCACTGCAGACTGTGTCTCACCAGCAATACCTTGAAAGGAAAAACAGTTAAGAACTAATCAGCTTGTTGCTGTCGGCCACAAGTGAAAGCATTCTGGCATTGCCAGTGGGAGAGCTCTGTTCTCCAAGGAACTTCAGGGTTACTTTAGTGGAAACAACTGGAAAGTCACTTGCTTCAAGGCTTTGTCATTAACACCTTTCACTTGTCTTTTCCTTCCTATCCACTCAACAAAAAGTAGAAGCCCATCTCAGCAGAACTGTCCTGTGGAAATGACTCACTGGGGACGCTGGTGTTGGCAATAGCTTTTGTGTCGGGGTCAGCAAATGCTTTAGAAACTGTACATGGATAAATGTGTTTGCTGATTTCCCTCTGCCTTGTAGCCTACAGCAGAGATTTGAGTGAGTCCAAGAAAAGCCTCTGAATGTAATCAAATAGCCTTGCTGGAAGTTCTCATTTCTTCTCTCAGCACTCTGCTGGCTAACTGCAGGTCACACATCCCTGTGAGCAGAGGTGGTGCTCCTGCTAATGTAATTCTTGGCACTATGCTGGAGCACTGAGTTAATGCTGACTCTGCAGGCCGCGGTGCCAGCGGTACTTTGTCACGCCCGTGGGCCTGTCCTCTGGTGGGGTTACTTACTGAACAGATCTGATGCTTGTGGAGTTTAGGAACCAAAGCCAACTAGTTAGAAACAAAAGTCTTCTTCAAAGAAACTCGGTGAAGGGGAGATGATTTATCTGATGGGGAAAGTCTGATGTTGTGTAACCGTTTCTCTCCATAAGGCTCTGTCCCTGATGTTGTTGGGGTTTTTTGACTACAGAATACACCAAGATGGCCTACAACTTAGAGAGGTGTTTTCACCGAGCAATGATGAAGCACTTCCCTGGGGAAGATGGAGACACAGACGAAGAGTTTTGGATCAGAGAAGACGGGAGACGAGAGAAGCGGAGCCGGCGGACCAGCCGCTCCAGCACAGGCAGCGTCTGGACTCGGTCGCGGGACCCAGATGGGCCAGGGAAGAGACAGCAGCGCCTGGAAAATGGAGGAAAACCTCCACCATACCGAGCTGCTTCCAGGGCTCCTGCTTCTTCCTCCTCTTCTTCTTCTTCCTCCTTCTCCTCGTCCTCTGTAGAGGACCCAAGTGGCAACCCAACGCAGACCCCTCGAGAAGTGGGCCCTTCCAACGGGCGAGGTTTCCCCCGCTCTCTGCAGTACGGCGGCATGCCCAGCCCTGTGCCACACCCCGGCCAGATGGTAAGGACCCCTTCCTGCTCTGCTTCACCCATCGGCCTTGTTGCGGGGGGAGCTAAAGGTGGATGAAACTTTCTGTTGTGAAATCCCTGCTGCATGACAGAAACCTTTTCCCAGAGATAAAGGGTCAGGGCTGTGGTTTCTCCGAGTGAAACTTTTCAGCCCTTAGATTTAAACTGGTACAATTTCGGTCTTTGCCACAATAGCTGGGAATGATCTCCTAACGTTTCCCATGCCCAGCATGTCCCCTTCAAAGCTTGCTTCCCCCCATTCCCTTGTCTTCTCGGAGAGTTACCCCATTGTGCATGGAAAGCTGTCATATTTCCTCTCTTAACCTCCAGTTTATGAAGCTGAACAAGCTGGTCTTCTTTTGTCTCAATGGTTTACAGATGCCTGGTAACTTTGTGCCATCTGTGTAGTACTGCATTTCTTATCTCTTGAGTATTTATAAAAGCAGTAAATGAAATCAAACAAAGGCCACCCTGGACTGCAGCAGTGACCTATCTTTAGCACAGCATTTCTTCTCTGAATACCACCTGTTCTGCTTCCCTTCTGGGCTGTTCCTCACTCATCCTTCACTGCCTTTTCCATTTTAACCAGTGATGTTTTGTGGTGTGGTGTATCAGCTGCTTCTCTGAGATCCAAGCTGTCCCTCACCCTTTTAGCTAGAGATCAAATGAAATTTTTAGAGTGATTCTTGTGATGTAGATAAATGAGAGGCAGTAGGAGAGCTGGGGGCATCAAATATTTTGAAGGAAATCCAGCACATTCCCCTATTGTCTTCCTGCTTCCATATTCTTGTAGTTCACTCCTCTTCTTGGAGTGAACCACTGCTCCCTCTGGTCTTCTCGCTTGTTCCCAAGTCCTTGGGTGGCAAGTGAGTGTATTGCGACCTTAAGAGCAAAAGGCGTGAGTGGCTGTGGTGTGAGAGAACAGCTTTGGCAAGGGAGCTGTGTCACCTTGTAGAAGAGAGTCTACAGGTTTTCCACACTATCTCCAAAAAAGTCTGTCTGCTCGTCCTTGTGCTTCCTCCAGCCTGTAGTACTGCTGCTTTTCTGCGCTTCACAAATGGTTTTATTTCTCACCCCCAGAGACCAGCCGTGCCGGGCACGTTTGGCCCTTTGCGCGGCTCGGATCCCACGAAGCTGTACAGCTCTCCCCGAGTGCCCGAGCCCCACCCCGGAGACCCGGTCCAGCAGCACCAGCACTTTGCCATGCAGGTAGGAAACGCTGCAGCCGAGGGATGCAGCGCTCCAGGGCCCGCAGGTGTGATGGCTCTCACTGAGACCCCCCTCCTTCCCTCCTCTGCAGCCGGCCGTGGGACTGAGCGAGCACCGTGGGCACCGGCTGGCCACCCCGGAGAAGCAGGCGTGTGCAGGACTGACCCACGTGTCCGGCCTCGGCCCCCGGCCGGGTGTCCTGCAGCTGGGCCGTGTGAGCGGCCCCCCGCCCGACGCCGTCTACCCACCCGCCCAGTTCCAGCAGGGCTTCCTCCCGCCCAGGCACAACGGGCCCCCCGTGAGGCCGCCCGAGGGCTCAGAGGTGCCCCCGGGGCACATGTACCGGCCCTACAAGTACCTGAACCACGCACATCCTGCCCTGTGGAACGGCAGCCACGGCCCCACTGGCCAGCCCGCCATGGGGCCGGAGGAGAAGGTGCCCATGGGGCCGGGGCCCTCGCTCCAGCCCCGGGCTCTGGGCCATATGATGGATCCCCGGGCCATGAGGCCGCCTCTGTCTCCCAGCCAGTGGACAGAGCAGTCGAATTTCCTACCTCGCGGGGTGCCTCCCTCAGGGTACATCCGACCGCCCGGGAAAGCCGCCGGCCAGAGGATGCCGCAGCCGCCGGCCGCTCTGTTCGGGGGGCCCCCTCAGGTTCAGCGGGGGTGCCAGGGGGACTCCATGATGGACAGCCCGGAGATGATCGCCATGCAGCAGCTGTCCTCCCGCGTGTGCCCCCCGGGTGTGCCTTACCACCCCCGCCAGCCGCCCCCGCCGCACCTCCCCGGGCCCTTCCCACAGCTGGCTCATGCCGCCTCTGCCGCCGGCGTGCAGCCCCCAAAGCCCCTCCTGGGAAACGGGAGCTCGCAGGACCCAACTGGGCAGACCCTGGAGATGGAGAGCAACCAAGGTAACCCCTTGCACGCCCACCGGTAGCATTTGACCTTCCCTGCCGGCATTTGTTGCCTGCACCTCCCGGAAAATAATTCAAATTTTGATCAACTACTTGGGAAGGACTTGGCTTTTGCATGTCTTTTTATTTTTTTTTAATCTGAATTGGAATATATTTTCTAATCCAGCCATCACTTAGCTTTTTCTAGGACTGTTTTGTTTCACTGTAGCCTCCCCTCTGTCCCAGCTGTACGTGCAAGTTACCAGTTTGCCTTGGGGTGCAAATGCACAGCATAGGCTGTGATGTTTCTAGAGCTTACTTGGACTTAATATAAAAATTGGATCTGCAGAGAGTTAGGTAAGGAAAGGAGACGTTATGTGAAATGGCTTAAATGTATAAGGAATATATACTAAATATACTCCTTTGAGTGCACATTAGTATGGCTTCTCCTCTGAAATGCACATCTGCCTTGTGAGCTCTCAACATCTCAAAATCTTCACACAACAGGACCGCCCCAAAGCCCCTGAGCAGCTGTATCACTTCAGGTGGGATGGCAGCATGTCGTGTGTGCCCTTACAAGTTTCTTTCTAGCTGAATTTCATTTGTTCTATCTGGTAAACTACAGATTAAAAAAAAAACAACACAACCCTTAAAAATAAAACCTAGAGTAGAGATCAAAAAAACCTAGAGATCAAAAAAAAATTTTTTTTCATTAATTCTGGCTGGTAAACTAGAGATCAAAACCCTTGTATCTTTTATCAATCCCTCCTGTGCCTTGCACTAAGAGGAAACTCTTTCCTTGTGTGGCATTGCTTAAAAGTTATCATCATAATTTAACTTGCTGGATATAGAACAGAGAGCAGGGGAGGACGTTGAGTGATTGCAGGACAGAGCACTCACATCTCCAAACCACAGTTGGTTAAAACATGGCTGTGATCAGCTCTGCAGCATCTTGGTGTGTGGTAGTGCCCAAGCTGTGGGCAGAAGACGTTTGTGGAGAGTAGTTTAAATTTGATATTAGGAAGAAATTCTTTCCTGTGGGGGTGGTGACACACTGGCACAGGTTGCCCAGAGAAGTTGTTCCAGGGATGCCCCATCCCTGGAAGTGTTCAAGACCAGGCTGGATGAGGCTTTGAGCACCCTGGTCTAGTGGAAGGTGTGCTGGAACTAAATGATCTTTAAGGTCCTTTCCAACCTGAATCATTTTATGATTCTGTGACCAGGAGGGGCAAAGCAGCCTGAAATCAAGCTTTGGCAAGGGAGCCAACTTACCCAACTTCCTATCTTCTTGTCATGTTGACCCCACTGCAGTATCTCCTAACTGTGCCTCTCCTTTAGTGTCGGACCAAACACGTGTGCCATGTTACTCCCATGGTGGTGTGACTTAGTAGTGGCTTGCAGACTGCAGAGTGTGTTGTGAGGGTTCATTCCACGTGTGCCATCTTTCCAAAAGAGGTGCAGCCTCTCGTGGTTTTTAAAAGAGCTTTATTAAAAGAAGCAGCTACTAAAGGTCACTCGAGTTTGCAAAAATGCTCTTCAGAATTGCTAGAGATCTCCGAAGGGAGAGCTGTTATGAGTGTGGGAGGAAGGCTGCAGCCCCACAGAAGAGCAGTTGTCCTGGTGCCATGCTCTAACAGCCCTGGAGAGAGGTTTGTGTAGAGGACAGGACTGGAAGGACCTTCATGGCTTTAGAAAGTCACTCCTTGTTCTCTTGCATTTGCATAAAAGTGGAATGCTTTCTCCATCCAGATGTTAGGGACTTGTTCAGCAGAGCTGCCTAGCAACTCTGGGTCAGCAATCCAAGAGGGTGCTGAGAGGCTGCTTTGGTAGACATGGTTAACCTGGCAGGAATTAGTCTTTGGCACAGGTGCTTTGGGTGAGCACAAGCAGGCGTGTGTGTGTATCAGGCAGAGAGGGACGATGTCCAAAATGAGGCCGATGTGTGACTTCCTTCCCTCTCTTTCAGTGGAGACACCGGCAGGCATGGACGAGAAGGCTCAGTGCATCAGCATTCCCGATGGAACCTACACCAAACTCCTACCTCATCCCAAGCCCCCGCTGCCCATGGAGTGCACCAGGCGTGCCTTGCCCCCGGATGGGGAAGGGGATGGCCCTGGTGTGAAGGGCGACCTGAAGGCAGGGCAGGGCAAAGGCACGTGGTCAGCAGAGAGCGGCTACACCGGCGACCCGGGCTGTGTGAGGGACCTGGTGCCCACCTCCGAAAGAGGGGGTCCCCTGCCTCAGAATGGGGTGGTGGGCGAGGGACCAGCAGCTGGCACCGAGGGGAAGGGTCTAGCTGCCAACCTGCTGGAGAAGCCCCTCTGTGGTGGGGGAAAGGCTCTGCCCGAAGCAGCCATGCCTTGCATGGGGCAGGGCACTGGCCTTCCTGGCATGGATGCCGCCTCCATGGGGGCCACCCCCAACCAGTACCACCATCTCTACATGTCCAGCCTGGAATACCCCAATTCAGCTGGGCGGTACCACATCAACCCAGGCCTGCAGGGGTTCGGCCCTGTGATGGGAGGGAAGCCACCTCCTCCTGCCTCCCACCCCCAGCATTTTCCCCCACGGGGTTTCCAGCCGAGCGGTGCCCACCCCGGCGTCTTCCCGCGGTATCGGCCCCCCCAGGGCGTGCCGTACCCTTACCAGCCCCAGCCTCAACCTTCCTACCACCACTACCAGCGACCGCCCTACTACGCCTGTCCACAGGGGTACTCGGACTGGCAGAGGCCTCTCCACCCCCAGGCCAGCCCCAGTGGGCATCCCAGTGCCCACCCGCCCCTGGCCAGACCCCCTTTCCCGGAGCGGGGAGCCGGCGGCCTGCAGGGATGTGAGGCACTGAGCGCCGCCCTGGCCTCCCCCAACCATAGCGTGGACATAGCAAGTGCCAAAGAGGTTTCTCCCAGCGACGGGCAGGATCTGGGGCCTGAAGATGAGAAGTCCGAGGAGTCCCAGGAAAGACCGGAGAGTCCCAAAGAGTTTCTTGATTTGGACAACCACAATGCAGCCACGAAGAGGCAAAGCTCGGTGGCAGCGGGGGAGTTCCTGTACGGAGCCCCCCCCCCACACCTGGGTGCAGGGATGGGGTTTGGCCCGTCGGCTTTCCCTCCCCACGGGGTGATGCTACAGACTGGCTCTCCTTACGGATCCCGGCATCCTGCGAGTCACTTCCAGCCCAGGACGTACGGATCGCCCATGAATGCTCACCTGTCCCATCACCCAGCCCCCAGCCAGGCCAATGGCCTCTCTCAGGAGGGCCCCCTGTACCGCTGCCGGGAGGAGAACATGGGCCACTTTCAGGCCTTGCTGATGGAGCAGAGAGGCAGTGCAGGTGGCGTGGGGGGGCCACCCCAGGACTTGTATAGACCCTCGGGGTAAGATCCTGTTTTCTGCGAGAAGGCAGGGTGGGAGGGGGTGATGCCTGGGTGGCAATCAGTGTTGGAAATCCTTGAAAGGATGTGGCTTGAAGTCAGAGGAGATGGCAAGTGAAGTTGAAAGACTAACAGGTGGCTCTTAGACCCTTGAAGCGAGAGCTCTCTTAGGATGGAGAGAGAGAGTCTCATTGCATCTCCTTGAAACAATCATGGAGAACATGTTAGCCTCTCCCATGCATCCCCACACCAGGGCTTTGTTTCATCTGACAGTGCTTTGTTAATGTGTCCTCTAGGGTTGCACATCTCTTGATCAAACTGGGACTCTTCCCTTTTTCTTTGCAAGTGTTTTATTTCTCTTGCTCATAGTGGGACAGAGTAGCTGACTAAAGTGGAAGTCGGCCTTTTGTTATGAACTCCTTTAATGTTGCCCTCTTTTTCCCCTCCTCTCTGTGTCAAATTTCCCTCACAGAAAGTTACTTCTCACTGAGACTCTGTGTATCACATTTTACTCCCAAGTAGAAAATTCTGCTACTCCAAAAATTCCCTGTTCAGTGTTTGTAAATGTTGTTCAGTTGTTACCGTTTTGTCATCTTCAAAGCATGACAGTCCTTCCTGCTTCTAGTATCAGGGAACTTGGCTTACAACTAAGCTGTTGGATTAAGGGTTGTGTTCTAGGGGGAAGCCAGACAGAGGAATACACAAGATGCATGCTTGTATGCTAATGTTTTATGTGTGCATTCAATGAAGTAGTTTCAACAAGAGTAGGGATTTACTCCTGATATTCATGTGCTAAAACTCTCTCCATTCAACCTGACTCCAGAATGCAAATGCATCAGGCTCAAGTTCCTTTCCCGAAGATGCCTACAGGAGCCATGTCCCGGGAGGATCTGACATCACAGAAACCATCAGCGTTGCCTCTGGATCAAGTAAGGGCTGTTGGAGAGAGCAGAGCTGAAATGCAAGTCCTTCTCTTCCCACTTAAGGAAGTGGGTTAGAGGAGTGAAGTGTTTGATGAGAGTGGGAAGGACTGGAGGAAGCTGGGAAATTACCTCCTGCTATACAGAGGGGTTGGGAACGTAAAACATAACCTGGACAGATTGGTACAATCATGAGGTTACTCCTTTATAAAGCTGCCAGTTAAAGCTTCCAACTCTTGTTCTTCCTCTTCCAGAGCTAGTCCGAGGAAGGAAGGAGCTCCTGAAGGTGAAAGCCACACATGATTTGGACCACGGGGAGGAGGGCAGGCCTTGCTGCCCTCCCCTCCCCGAGCAGCAGTGGCTTCCTGGGTGTGTGGAACGTGGTGCTGGAGTCCTGGAGCGCGGCGGGGCCCCCGCTCACACCGCAGGGCACACCCCACACAGGGCCTTCCCACGGCCGGGGACTGCGGCTCAGTCAGGGTTTGGGGGATTTTTGGGGTGGNTGCTAAACTCAGGTATATTTTTCAGGGTGGAAGAGGATGATGATGGAATTTTACTTGTAGTATTAATGTGTGTGATTTGGAGCTGGATCCAGTTTACAGAATTTAACCTGTTGCCTTTCTAAATAAATTTCTGTTGTTGGTGAATGTATTGTACATAATGGGGGAGGGGGTGGGCCCAGCTTGTAGTGGGCTTAGCACTGGAGGAATTGTTAACTGTTTACAATCATATCACACTGAAATCTTTCAGGATAGGGTGAGGGTTTGGCGGGACCGGGCAGAAGTGAGGGAACGTGTGTTGGATGACTTGCTGTCCTCCTTCCTGTCCTCTGCAACCAAGACACGACCCAACAGTTGGTTAATAGGGAAAATTGCTCAGGAGCATAACATGTCCTTCTCTGTCTCTTGCCGTCTTCCTCCTTCCCCTCTCACCCCCACCTCCACCCCCCTGGATCCAGGGCCTGAGTGCACTTCCAGCTCCTGTCATCATGGGGGAACAAGGAAACCAGGACCAGGAATTGAAATCAGGGCAGGACAACCCATGGCATTGTCCCTTCTGCTAGTGTAGTACCCTTCTCCCTGCCTTTCTGATAGGAGAAATTTGTGCTCTAGGAAACAGAAAATGGCATAACTGATCATCTTAAGGACTTAATTTGGTGAGACCAGTGCAGCTGCAGGTGGAGCAGCACCTATCCAAATGTGCAGATCTGTACTGCCCTGCTGCTTGAAGAGAGGAGCCAAGTGCCCACCTTTCTTTCTCTGACCCTGGGCTATATTCACTTCTTAGCAGCAGTGAAGTAGAAAGTACCAGGGCTCCTGACCTCTCTCGCTGAGGAGGAGGAGCAAGAGGCTGCCTTGGGGGAGTGGTAGGATTACTGCAGTGAGAGCCATTTGTTGGCCTATGGAATTGGAGCTGGATTTGGCATTCAGACATTGCTGGTGAATCAGAAGGCTCTGATTTATTGTCAGGTGTCGAGGTGGCACAGCCCAGGGGTTGAGGGACAAGAGGGCTGCGTGCTTGAGTTGGCTTAAGTTTGTCCTCATTAATGATGTGGCAGCAGGTCCTACGGGACTAGTGGCATCTTCCCAGAGCACAGTCTGCAGGGACTCCTCTCACCAGTGGTGATACTGTACTGGGGAACCCTTGTGTGACAGCCACTGGCATCCAAGTGAGTTCAGTAGCAATCTTTTCTGCATTTGTTCGTGTTTTAAAGCTAACAACGAGCACACACAGTTATCCTTGGGGGAGCTAGGGTAAAACAGGGCAGTTGTTCCTTTACAAGGCTGGGCAGCAAGACCTACTGGGACCATAGCCCTAGTGGGCAGCCTGCTGGTTGCACTGGGGCAGGACTGTGGTACAGTTTAAAGGAGGATATGCCAGTTTGTCAGACAAATTATGCTAACAACAGCACAAGTGTCAGCAGAAGGAGGACAGAGCAGCCTGCCCTTTAGCCTGTGGTACCAGCTAGGGGAGGGACTTTGTCTCCAGGTTTCTGCAGACTTATTCTGGCTGCTTTCTTGTCTTGGATGATGCCATCATCCATATCTTTAGCTGGATTGAACCAGCATCCATGACTGTACCACCTGTGTCCTGCTGTGTAGATCTGCCACGTGCTGCCAGAGCTGTTCTGTCAAATGGCAGGTATCACCTCACTGAGCCATTACTCCTTCTCTCCTAAGCTTTTGGAAGTGCACAAAACCTAAAAGATGAGAAATATTCTTTCCTGAAAATGTTAGAACATGGGAGGACTGCTATGGTAGTGCCCTCTTACCAATGAGCCTCACTGCTCTGTTGCTACAGCAGTTTTGCTTCTGATGAGCTCAACTCAACTGATTTTCCAAGCCTAACAGTTAAAATTCTTCATTCAGTTACACAAATGTGCTTACAGATGCAGTTCTCACCCACTGCTGCAGCCAGCCTGTGCACTAGAGCTGCTGGCTGCTTAGGCCAGGGAGTTGCCTGGGACATCTGGCTCCTCTGCAAAGGAAGATGTCAATGTAATGTGAATTACTTACCATATCTACCTATAGATGCCGTTACATTAGGAAAGGGAAGGTGATTTTTCTGGTGTGTTTTCTTTGTTTTTATGTTCATCTGTCAGGGAGCAGTTGTCACTGGTGGATTGGTAGAAACTGGTGATCCTGAAAGTTGTCCTTTGACTGAGAAGTGAGTGGCTGCTCTCCCCAGCCACAAACATCTGAGGGTGTGCTGCTGGCAGGGGCTTTTCAGAGGTGCCCAGCTGCTCCAAAAGGCAGGTCTTGATCCTTCACTGAAAGAAGATACTGAAGCAATAGTAGGTGTTTATGACAGGCTGTGCAAGTAGAACTGCTCTTCAAGACAATAAACCTGGGACAAACCAAGAACGCAGTTGCTTCTCCTTGTAAAGCAGTCTTTAGTTCACTGTAGATATAAAAATAATTTGAAATATCAGATTTAAAAACAGAGGAACTATAAAATATAACTTGTAACGAAGTATTCAAAACTCTGGAGATGTGAATGTAGATTCTGCAAACAACCCCTGCTGTACTTCAGCCTGTGTCTTGTGTATCACAGACAGTTAGCTGGATACTCAAAGTGCCTCTCATTCAGCTCATTATGGAACAGGAGGTTTTTAGAAGCTGTAAAAAATCTCCAAGCAGGCTGAAGCACACTTCAGCTGGAACTGGCACTGAAAACATGGTTCTAGTGGTCACAGGATCTGGATAAGTACCAAGCCCAGATCAAAACAGGGGATGAATAAGAAAGGCAGGAATTGCTTGTGGTCTGCCTGGAGAGCATAGTGGAGTGTTAGACAGTGCTGGGTGCCCTGAGGAACCTACATGGAGAGTATGCAACATGGAGATATTATCCTTTATCCAGCATAATGCAAATCTGGGGGAAGGATTTGTCTTGCAGGTGGTAGACAGAACAGAGGAGGGAAGCTGACTTTCCCTGGGAGGGTTTCTAGGTAAATGGCTTCTGATGTAGTCAGTAATTCTGATTAAAGTGACTAACAGGCTGCTGTTGTGAGGACAGATGGTTTCTATTAGAAAAGTACTAATGTAGCATAGGGGGAACTATGGCTGGGCTACAGGGATAGGGCTACCCTGAGGACAGGACAAGCTGAGATGGAGAGCTGCTTGTGGAATCTTAGCTCAGAGTTTCCAGATTTTCAAATGCTTTGTTCATGAGTGAGGTTTGGGGTTTTTTCCTATTATAGTATCTAGGGATCCTCCCAAAATCACAGTTCTGTCTTGCGTGGTGCAATCTGAGCAAATCACAGAAAACTGGCACCCTTGGAGGGCGTGGGGCTGGGAGAGGATTGCTGGGGTGGAACACCAGTGGAAGTGTATGGGGAGGAGCAGATAATGTGGATTTTATAGTTGATGGTTTCCAGAACTATGCTGCACAGAGCTGCTGTGTAGATCTTGTGAAAGAGACAGGTTTGAGGGATCTAGAAGAGGATAAGGTGGCAGCTCTTTATGTACAGAGTGATGCTTTTTGCCATGGGGTGGTATGTAGTGCGGGAGAAGTGTAGCTGCATTTTAAAATAACCTTGCTTTTGAGTGCCATTCTTGTGTCACTATCTGAAATAATATTTTAACACAATGCAGAGAAATTCTAGTCACCGGATGGGAGCCCTGTGTCTCATCCCCCAGCATTGTTGTAGTACATTATATTGCCAAGTGGTCCTTTCTCAGAAAGCATCCTGAGCTAGTGACTTTGCAAAGTTTCGTGTAGCTCTTACTTTTCCCATACGGAGGGTGTGTTTTGCTATAATTATGGATTTCAAGTTAAAGAAGACTTTGTATATAATACAAAGAACAAATATGATGCTGACCATGCTCAACGATGACAAAAGTTTACGTTTTTCTCAGAAGAGTTTTGTACACTACTCTGGCTTTTTAGCATCTTGCTCTCCCCACCACCTCCTCCTTTGTAAGTGGTGTGTGGTGTTCCCAAGCTCCTGAGATGTCAAGTTGCCTTTGCAAAGGCCACTGTATAAACTCCCTCGGGGACTGTGAAGCTTTGGGCATCTTAAGTAGTACAGGCTCTGGCAATTCAACTAAAAGGGCAGCCACTGAGGCTTCACAGTGACTTTTAGCTGTGTTTAGCAGCAGTTTGCAGTTTATAAATTCCATGGTGTGACCCACCAAACCACTTGGTAGCAATCCAAGGCACCAGCCTGCAATGAGGAGGACAAAAGAGGAAAGTAAATTTGAAGCTTCAAGGAAGGCCCAACTGCTTTGATTTGTGACTTTAAAGTACATGGAGACACTTTTCTTGGAAGAGCTTCTGATTCTTCCTTGTCTGCCAAATGCCTTTCCCATGCAGACTTTCCAAAGCAAATTGCCCGTGTATATTTTTGTAAGTGTGGTTTCTCGGGGTCTTGGAGAGTTATCAGCTTCTTGGTGTCTTATCTGGTCACAGAGTCTGTCTTTCATTCTTGCTGACTGAGGCAACGCTCCTGCAGCTTCTCACCCCAACACTTCTCCGTTTAAAATGAAAGTATAATTAGAAAACAACCTTCCTTTATTGCCTCCACTGATCTCTGTTAGGCTTTTGTGCATCTCCGTGTTCAACCAGGGCTGCTGCTTTGTTCTGGATGGCTTTGTTCTTCTTTCCTTTGACAGCAGAGTGTTGTTGCTGTATTGTGGAATTTTGGAGAAGGTGCCAAACCGGGTGACAGGGAAGTGTCATCCCAAGGGGTGGCTTGGAGAAGAACAATGGGGGAATTTGTGAGGCTGCAGTTGCCCCTGGTTCCTCTCGCTGCACAGCAGCCAAGCAACTGGGGCTGCACTTAATCGGAGCAACCCCTTAAAAAGTCTTTCCTGTGGTGCATCAGTGGTAGAGGAGTTTGCTCTGGCAGAATTCCCGTTCTGCTGGAAGTTGGGTGCTGGTGGTGGCAGAGCAGGTGTGTGAGAGCCGTGTCCTTTCTGCAGGGCCGAGGGGGCAGCAGGCAGGGAGGGGGGGCAGCAGGCAGGGAGGGGAGGCAGCAGGCAGGGAGGGGGGGCTGCAGCTGCACCCTTGTGACAAGCTCCGGGCGTGTGTGCTCATTGTGACCGAGAGCATCTCCAGCGCTGACCTTGCAGCCTGTGCCCATCTGTACCTGTTTAACATACAGATGGGGTGAGCACACTGGGCTGGGCAGGACCCCTGCTGCCCGTGCGGAAGGAAAGCGCTTTTAACCAGCACATAATGAACTGCGTGTGCTCTGGTTTTCACTCGCTGCCTGCTGCCCGCCTCCCGCGCTGAAAAAGGGCTGGGGAGGGACCCGTTTCCAGCCGTCTCCCAATAGGAGCTTCTGGGGATGACAAGAGCAAGGCTCAGTCCACCCCTAGGCAAGGAAATTCAGGACAGGGGTTTGTGTATCTGAAATTACATAGTAACCACCAAGTGCAGTGTGGTGCCCTTCCCTTTTTGGTTGCTGCCCTGCCTCAGCTCACATGCAGGATTTGAGAGACAGCAGAGTGTTTTGTGGATTTAGGCATTGCTGGTCTTGCATTGACTGAGGGCTTTTTCCCTTCATTTGCAGCAGTGGCCTAGATTTGTTTTGGCAGAGGTCTTCTCTTTTGGAATGTGGATATCAAAGTGGACAGTGCATCCAAGAGAGAGCAAGAGCTGTGTCCACCAAGGGAGGAGGGGACAAAGGATTCATTAAGGCTGAACCTTAATTGGGATTTTCACCAACTGTACCAAGTCCCTCTGTCCTTTTCCCCTTTTATTTGGGAACACTTGGCTCACCTAGCAGAAGGGCAGTAAGCGGAATATCGTCTAAATAAAAGTGGAACCAGCTCCATGTGGGCAGACTTCCCTTGCTGTGAACAAAGTTAGACCAGACAGCCATTAGGGACTCCTTTGGACATCAAACAAGCAAGAGGCACACGGAAAACCTGTGCCCTCAGACACTGGAGCACAGCACTGGAGCCATCTCCCTCTCTGAAGCCAGCCAGGCAGCTACAGGAGCTCAGGCCTCAGCTTTTAGTCCAGAAAGTCCTCTGATCTCCCTTTGTGTCATTATGCCAACACTTCCCCTCTCCTTGCTTCCTAGCTTTCGTATTTCTGTCCCTCTGCTCTCTTGGGTGCAGTTGGCTGCTGCCAGGTGCAGAGGTGAGGGCTCAGTGCCCACACGAGCTCAGGGGCAGGAGGTGGGACTGCCCAGCTGTCTCCTCTGCACACACACACACGGCAGGGGGGGAGAGCACATTTACTCTCCTTGTGACATTAAGGTGTCCTCAGTGGCTCACGAGTGTTCTCTCACGTGCCCCTGGGGTTTGCCACCCTGGCACAGTGATGTCTGTCCCTCTGCCAGCACAAGGATTTGCTCCTGGTCCCTGTGCAGGGTTCCCATGTGTGATCCTGGCATGTCTACCTCCAAGGGGGTTTAGGGTAAAAATATATACTGTGTACAACTGTGAAAGCTCTTGTCTCTCTTCCTCGATGGATCAGTGAGCACTGCTGCCTGATCTTTTTCCAAGCAATAACAACATGCAGCAGTGCAACCTCGGCCTTCCCATACTATTTCAGGGAGCTGATGACACTGGGGAGCTTCACAGTTTCAGTGGGAAGCAAGGTGCTTTCTGTGGCCCTGCATTTTATCTATACCACATTCCTGCTTTCCCAGAGATTAGTGGGTTGACTTAGGTGGCCATGAGAGAGCTGGTTGCTGCTTCCGTGTTTGGGAAGACAAGAAGGGCAAGAGAGCAAGTTGGTAAAGCTGAGCCTCATGCACAAAGCAGAGCACATGGAAGCGAGGGGTGCCATGGGGCAGGGGTTGGGGGGACCACTGATTTAATGCCTCTGGGGGAGGAGAGTGACCCACTGCTGCTTCACTTGCATTGATGGGGGCAGGAGAGCCAATGCCACTACATCCATTCGTTTTTGTGAAGTTGGGTAATGTTGGGGGTTTTTTGTATTATTGTAAGTTTGTAAAGAATGTAATCTGTCTGTCAGGGGCACAAGGAGAAAACGGGGGCCTTTCTCTTTTTGGGTGAGGCTGTTCTTGTGTTGCTGTGCTTTTTGTTGTTGGGCAGGGAGGGGTCTAAGTGGCCATGGGGGCAAAAGCCTGGCCCTTGTCAACTGCTTGCAACTGTCCCAGGGCGATGGGAGGGTGAGCTGATGCTGCAGCAGAGACCTCCCACAGCAAGCTGTGAAAACCACCTCTGCCTGTGTCCCTCAGCGAGGGGAGTGTGACCTGCGTGGGGCTCTGCACTGGCATGCCTTGCTGGGGGTGGGATGTGACGCCCAAGGACTGCTCTTGCTTGTCTTTGACTCAGTTAGAAACTGGGCTGGGCAGCTGCCCATGCTGTTTATGAGAGGTTGGATTTGACAGCCTGAAATTCTCTGTGCCAGAAGGAGTTGATGCTGGAGCTGCTTGTCCCAGCACTTCCCCCAGCATCAGCTGCTGCCCGGGAGCCCCAGCTCTTGCCCCCACCTCCCTCCCCATCCCACAGAGCACAGTGTCAGGGATCCTCTTCTCTCTCCTGCTGCTGCAAAGTTGTGTGAACTTTCCTGGTCAATACTGGAAAGGGGAATGCTATTTATTTTTATATTGTGTATATTTTGTCTTGGTCTGCTGATTACCTTTGTTCCCCAAGAGCGACAGTTACCTCAATAGTTAGTTTAATACTGTGTGTTGGGTAATTTTTTTAAAGAACTTTTTTAAAATCTTGATCCTTGGAGGTCTGTAGATTTTATTTCCATATGAATTGGTTATTTTGTATAAAGTACATTCTTAAAATAGCAATCACCCTCGCTGTATGTGTGTTTTCTTGTCTCCTGGATGGTGTCCCTCTTCCTTTGTAAGGGGAAGCGGATGGGGGCGGGAGGGTGACACAGAGGGCTTTTTTCAGAGACAAAGGCCTGGACTGCAGTCAGACACAGTCGTACCACCTGAAATCCATTTACAGGACAGCACCTGGAAGGCTAATTGGGATCATTTCCCGTTCTGAAGCACAGCTGTCTGCCCGTGAACAACCCAGTTGTGGAAATGAGATGGAGTCACTGCTTTCCCCTCAAAGCCCCCGGCGGGCTGTGAGTTTTCCTGCAGCCCAGGTGTGCTGGAAAACCTGCCTCTCTCCCCAAAACACCACGCGGTTTTGGGGTGCAGGTAGTCTGTTCCCTCACACTCAGGTGAAACCTCTCTGCTTTAAAAGCAGTGACTGCCCTTGAGTACAGCCCGTGGAGTGACACTGCTGTGGAGGAGGAGCTCTGTGGTTCCCCTCTGTGCTGCTCTAGTGCTGAGCAGCTCAGGGTATGATGGCCCTCGGGGGCTGTGAGAGGAGTGGGAAGCCTTTCAGGCTCATGTGAGGTGGTCTGAATCTATACTGGGCCCAAAAGGGCACTTGCCATTTGCTGTTTATTACACCTCTCGTGTGAGATGGGGCAGGGGTTGCAGCCCTGCCAGCAGGGAGCTGTTTGAAGACAACTTGGCTCTTTCTCACAGGAGTTTCGACACCAAACCCAGGAACTGGCTGTACTGTTTCATACTGGAAGGTGCCTGCTGTAGGTGCAGAGAGGCAACTTGCACTTGGCCCTTGCTCAGCTGGTCCTCAAACAACTAACTTACTCAGTTCTGCTGTACTAGCAGCTTTGCATCAGAACAAATCAAGGCAATTTTCCGTAAAAGTTGATGCCAGCAACAGAGGGCATGGGGGATGAGCCCCAGAAGGCTGGGGGTCCAAGGGCTCCCAGGTTCATGCTGCATGTCCCTTCTCTTTCCTCCCCGGCTCCATCCCCTGAAAGCTCCCTGTCTCCTCCAGGGCTGCTCACATCTCCTCCTGCCAAAGCAGCTTTGCAGCTGTACCCTGCTCACTCCATGGGCTCCATCTTTCCCTCCTGCAGGAGCCTCCCTGGGGCCGGGGCTGCTCCCCAGCTCTGCACACTGTCCCAGCCCTCAGCACCAAACTGCCTCTGCAAAGAGACACCCGGGAAACGCTGGTCCCTGGCACGGGACCCCACATTTTCTGGCCAAACCAGGAGCCTCATCCTGTCCTGAGCTCTTTCCCTCTGTGCCCTAAGCAGAGGCTTCATCCTCTGAGGCTGTCAGCAGCTTACGAAGGTGGTAAATGAGCCCCAGAGAATGAATTGTTGTAAGAGCTGACTGAATTCTCAGGGCATCCCTGCTCCTGGGGCCTCACCTCCATGGCTTGGTCTAAGAGTGACTTATCCCTTCACATACTTGCCTATTTCATGCCCAAAGAAGCTCACACAAGCACATGTACAGCACCTTCCCGGGCATTTGGAGGATGTGATGACATCCTGAGTCCCCCAAAACCACCAGATGGGTGTCAGAGCTGCCCAGAGCAGGCAGGTACAGCCAAACATCCAAGCAGGGCACTCCCCAGCATGGCCACAGCTCCAGGCCCTGCAAAGGCTGTGTGAGGACCTTGGCTCCCTGTTCCTGGGGGGGGATGAAGGGCTGTTCTCTGTCACGTATCCCCCTTCCCCCTCTCCCCTCTGCAGGGGCCAGAGTTCAGGGTGACGAGAGCAAGCTGTCCAATTTAGGAAGGGGAGGAATTTGGTCGCCCTATCAGTCCCAGGAAGTGTTTGGGTCAGAGGGGATTGGCACGGGAAGATTTTTAATCCTGGGGCTAAGCCGGCACTGAGTGGAGTCAGCACTAATTGGAACCAGTCCTGGGGAAGGGGTGGATGGAAAGTTGCTCCTTTCAGAGCTGCCTTGCAGCCCAGGCAAAGACAAAGCTTATCTGTGCTGTAGGAAATGCCATGTCCTAACCTTGACAAGATGCCATCAGGAGTGTAACAGATGGTATCAAACTAAGCCATGAGTCCCCCTGTTTTTGTAACATTTCCTTCTACTTTCTGCTGTCCACAGTTCCTGTTTCTTCCTCCTCTTTCCTTGCTTCCATGTGTTGGCAAAGCTACCCCTACCCCCTTGTACGAAGTGGGCTTTCCTGAGCTCTTAGACTGAGGCTCCAAACTCTTGACTTTCTTTCTACCCTCGTTTTCCCCGAGAACTGGGATGCTTCCCAAACCCCTCTGCTTTGTCCAGCCATTTCAAAGCAACTCACTGCTTCATGTAGGCTTGACTTGGGGATGGACTGGATGAATCAGTTTCGATAGGGACTGTGCCCAGTTTGTGTGTGGAAATAAATGGCAGCCCCTGGGAGAGCTCAGACCTCAGGCAGGCTTTGTTAAAGCTGGTGGATGGTGCATCTTTGGGGGATGCCTGATGGTGAAGGAAGAACAGGAGTGCATATACACCCATCAGTGTGGTTTTCAGGTTTTTTGGAAGCAGAGGATTGATTTTGCATGTTTCACTAAAAATAAAGAATCTTGCAGGCAAAGTTTCCATCTTGAATTTTCCTATTAGTCACCACACTTCAGCATGGGAGATACTACCTTGCACAAAAAAGCAGGACTAAGGCTTTTGGGGTAACTCAAGAAGACTCAGTTTTAGGCTAAAAAAATTATTTCTAGTCACAGAAATGTTTACTTGTAAGTATTAGGAAAAATACATGCACTCAAAGATTCATTATTTTTACTTTTGTCCCACACTGAAATGTAAAATGCACCTTCTCCAAGCAGGTGGGACCCCAAATGGTGTCCCCCAAGGGCCCTGTGTTTGCCGAGCAGCAAAGAGACAGAGCAGCTTTTCTGGAGAAGGGGGAGGAGGTGGGAAGGAGGGAGGCAAAGGCTGCCATGGGCCTGGAGCTGCGTTTCAGGGCTGCCCTTCCTCCTCTGTCGGCCCCCGGAGGCCACATGTTCCCTGGCCACTTTTTAAAATTCCTTTCCCAAAGAGGTGGAGGGATCATAAAAAGTTCACCCCCTTGTCACAAATGCACCCGTTTTCCCGGGGCCGGTGGGCAAGAGTTGTTTGCAATTTCCTCAGGCCGTGACCTTTGTTTTGACCATGGCAGAGGAGGGTTGCAATCCATCAAAGCCTCGCCCGGCCCAGGATGAGGGAGAGGGGCAGGGGGGCACAAGGACATTGCTTTGCCCCTGGGGCAGGGGGGTCCTGCCTGCTGGAAGCTCCATCTTCCCGATGTGGGATTGAGTGAGGGAAACTTCCCCGTGTGTGCCACACGATACTCCTGCCAGAGAGATCTGAGAGAGTTTGCTTTAATTTCCTTTCCCAAGAGGGATGCTGGGTTGAGATTTGCTGCATCAGTAGAGTGGGGAAGGATGTCCTGCAGGGCTCGTGCCCAGAGCCGGCCCTGCAAACCGGTCGGTTGCACCAGGACCCCACTTGTAGCAGGAGCTTGGACAAAATGGGAGCTACCAGCAGATTTACTGCCTCCAAAGACCCACCTGCTAATGGTCCCTGGCTTGTCCAGGCTGCACGGGTTTTTGGAAGATCCTGCAGCACTAAGTTTTGTTGGGAAGATCGGTGGGAAACTAGAATAATCCCCTGGGAAATGGCTGGCACCTGCCTCTCCACTTAAGTTCCCAGGGGGGCAATTCATGGCAGGAGCAGGTGCTGCCCTGCACCCCGGTGTCCCCTTTGAAGACATACCTGCATATGAAACGAACCTCCCCGAGGAAATGCAGCCTGTGCATACCAGTCTGCTCTGCTTCCCTTGGCTGCCTGCCCCTGTCTCCCCTCCCTCTCATCCTCACTTCCCTAGGGAAACTCATCCTGACACACTTCCCTGATGTTAAATACAGATTCCCTTGGGAAATTGCTCTGTCAGGAATGCCCCTTGATCAAGCCCTTGGAGAGCCCCTAGGTCTGAAGGGAGGGTTGCAATGTTTCAGCTGTTCCCTTGTGTAACACCAAGCAAGGCTTTGCAGCACCCACACCTTCCTTTCCAGCCTGACCACTTGCATGGGAATCAGGGTATTTTTTTTCCTAGGAAGAAGCTGTGTGCTCATTTCCAGGCACAGCAGACCATGATATGGAGAAATGTGCTGCTCATTTCCTTATTAGATGAGGATCTGTTAAGGGAGGAGAAGGACCTTTAGCACCTCAAACTGAGCACATGATGCTGCAGGGGACAGCTCCTTGGACTAGGAGGCACAAGAGCCCCCAGAAAGTCTGTAGAAGACAAACCAACCTCATTGTAGGCATCGTCCTCTGCTCTGCTCCATGTCAATCACTGTTACACTTGGCAGCCCATGTGCCTGAATGCCCGCACCACTTTCCTGCAGTTCTCCCCCTCTAACTTTCCCCCTCTGCATCTGTGTTCCCCCTGCCACCAGACCCAAACCTCTCTGTGCCTTTGTCTGTGTGCACTGGAGTCAGCAATGCTGGGGGCTCAGCCTCTCTGAGGTCCCATCCCACCAGGGCACGACCACCCCTGCAGCTGAGCAGGGCCAGTGGCTGCAGGGACTTGGGACCTTCCGTGTTGACCCCGGGCCTGCTGGCATTTAGCATCTGTCACTGCCAAAGCACTGAACACAGCTCTCCTTGTCACCCTGCCCAGCATCCCCTGCCTGGCCCAGGGGGCCTGTTGTGCTGTCTGGGCTCAGAGCAACCACCTTCAGGCTGGAATTAAAGCCCCAAAGGTCACTCTCCTTTCCCCAGGCCCTGCCTTAGCACTCTCCCTGCTGCAGCCACGGCTCCCACACGGCTCAGGGCGGTTTGGGAGGCCGAGGCCGGGCACCTCTTCACTCGGCCCAGGGCACTGGCCCAGCACAGAGAGCCAGGGCTGGACACTGCTGGGTGCACCAGCACCTGCCTTTTCTCCAGGGCCGAAGCTGCCTGACTGCTCTGAAGGAGGGAGCCTGGGAAACAGCGAGCAACTTGCTGTGGGTTTTCGCCCTCCTCTCCCAGTCACGCATGTCTCTGGGCCTGCCCCACAGGCAGATGTGGTGGATGCCCACGTACCAGATGTTGTGGGAGATCAAAGTTGCTGCTCACTGCATCCTCTGTTCACATGTGCGTGCACACCCCCACGCGCCTCCCACAAGACTTGTAATGTATGCTCTCTATCTTCTGTCCAAGATATTTTCCTTCCCTTCCTTTGTTTGCTTTCCAAACCCCCTTTTGTCTTTGGCACTCCCTGCAGCCTGGGACACACCAGCAGGGAAAGGCACTTTTTGCTCCCACTAACATCCAGTAGCAGGGGGATGAGCCTGGTGTGCCTCACAGGTTTCCCACCCTGTTTCACTGCTCTGGGGTGGGAGGCAAAGGGACCTGCCACTGGGGTGGTGCTTTACAGTACCCTGCACCTCCCACCTCACACGGCTGAGAGGAGCAGAGGGGTGACCAGGAAAGCCCCTGGAGATGCCCACCTTTGCCCCCTGCAAACTTCTCTTACCCCTCATAGTCCTGAGACCCCCATGGATGCACTGGGGACTGAGTGTGACACAATGCTCCCAGCAGAGAGGTTACTGCTACACTGACCAGCATGGAAAGCCTTTTTCAGATGTCTCCAAAGTGGGGTGCATGCAAAAGAAAACAGCACTGAGGTGCAGGAAAAAGTACAGTAATTTATAAGTAGACAAATATTGGGGGTGTATGTCCCTAACACATGCTTTTACTTTTACCACTGTGGGTGCAAAACCAAAAGAGTTTGAAGCCTGCTGGCCTAAACCACCAGCCAAAAGGTTAAAATCAAAGCAAAGGGTGATGCCCAAATTCCAGCAACACACTCAGCAGCTGCACAGAGACAGAACAGCCAGATTTTGGTCAGCTCCAAAGGTTTGCTCCAAGGATTTGCCTCTCTCCTCTTTTCCCCTGCTGTTACCTATGAGGGGTCAGAAGGCTTACGGGACCTCCAAAGCACATGCAAACCTCCCTGATAGGGGATTCCTATTTGGGGTTGCATGGATGGGTGCTACCCCCATCTTCCCATTGTGTCAGGTCTTCTCTCTACCTGAGCTGGCAGGTAATTCATAAATTAAGCAGGCCCTTGCAAAGAAGTCATGGGCTTTATTTTTGATACCTGTATTTCAGAGGTGCAGCACAGCCTCCTCCTGCCCCGAGGGTGTAACCTCTCCTGCCAGCCACCAGCTGGGAAAAGCACATGCTGGTTCAGCCACAGCCAACCTACAGTTACAGCTGCTGGGAGGCCAGAGGGGTGAGTGCCCTCACGTGCTTCTTCCCAGCCCGTTTTAGATGACAGCAAAGCAGGGCAGAGCTGTGGCACAGCTGTGCCCCTGCTGCCACCCCTGATGGCTCAGGACATGTCCCCACAGGGAATGTGAGGGGCTCTGCAGGGATGCTCTGGCCCGGAGGATGGACATGAGCCTGCTGCCAGCCCACCATGGCAGCGAGGCAAGAGCCATGTCCAGCCTGGATATCCCACTGGCACACACAGCCAGCAAGCTGGTGCTCCGTGAGAAAGGGAAACACAAGATGAAAAAGGAATGGTTGGTACAGAGCAATAAAACCATTCAGATGCAGGGAGATATGGCAGCAATATATTAAATGGGGAACAGAAAAAAAGCCAGATGGTTGCTCCCATTTACTTTACAACTCCAGATGACTTCACAAGAGGTCACTCAGTGGAACTGGAAGGCAAATGCTTCAGCTTGGATGAAAGCAAACAGCTCGTGCCTGCCAACACAACACACACGAGGCTGAGAAACGTCCTACTGCAGAATGGCACTGGAATACCTGCAGTAATAACATTTTTAAAGGGTTTTAATAAGTTAGCACCTTTGCCTGCATTGCAGCAGCAGTCACTGCTACACTGAGATTAAAATTTCAAATATCAGGATCTTAGAGCTTGAACTGCTCATGTTCTTAGTCGAGAATGGTTCCCCCAGACCCAGTACAGGAAGTGCTTCCTCCGTGGGGTTTATTGCCCTGGTGTCCTCATCTCTAGGTGTTAATAATTCTTGTGTGCCTGTTCAGTGCAGTGACTCTGCAGTGCTGTCAAACAGAGCCCACCAGTGGTGCCAAGCACACCTGGCAAGTCTCCCAGGCAGCAGGTGAAAGGAGCCTCCCAATTCCTACCATCCCATCCCATGTTCCTTTGAAGTGTTTGGAGCTGAGAGAAAAAGGGTGGACAACTGGCTGTGCTTAAACTGCTCTACATTATGTGTAGAAGGGAAAACTGCTCATAATTTTTTTAGAGAGACTGATAATCAATTTTCTGAGTTGCTTTGGGACTAACTTCCAGCATTTTGCTGCTGATAGTGAGGCTCCCCTCTCCTTCTGGAGCCCTCTGAGGAGAGGCACCAGCATTCCTCCAAAGGTATTCCAAGAAGGTGTTTGTGCTGGGTCCCCATTAAGGGTTGCTGTGACCACCTGGGTGAAAATGGCCTGTGAGGGGACAAAGGTGTTACAGTGGTACTGCAGGAAATGGTCCCAAGGGAGCCAGGCAGAGATAGTGCACATGTGGATGAAAGAAGAGTTTTGCAAAAGGTAACTGTCCCTCCAAATACCAGGAGTACTTCAACGTGTCACTCTCGCCCTTATTTGTGTTATGTTCAAGCCAAGACAGTTTGTTCCCTTCTCCTGTCCACTCCCAGCTGGATGTCAAGCTGCTGCCTCTGTATTTGATAGCCACGTGTGGCAGCCACAGAGAACAGCCCCCAGGTCTGCAGGAGGTGCTGGGCTGGGATGTGCAATCACTTGGTGGGCCAGGGGCTGTCTGCAGAAAGGAGCTGACCTGGAAACCCTCCTGGACACAGGAAGGGAAAGGGCCTTCAGAAATGCAGGGAGGAACCAACCCTGACAGTTACCCTTTGCAGTTTCTCCCAACAGATCAGCCTTGAACTACCAAAAATAACATGGTGGCCTTGATTGCCGTAGCTTTTGATTTCCATCAGTTGGCAAAGGCTGGGAAAGGACATTTTTTGGCACATAGTCAGTAGGATTCCTAACCTGAGAATGCTCCCATACAGATGTTCTTCTTGCTTTCTCTAAAGCAAAGCCAAAGCAGTGGTATGGGATGCTCTGAGGAGATGCTGAGGAAGACAGGTGTGGGGTTTCCCAGCCAGCCTTACTTTGGCTGAGAGCAGCAGGAACTTCCCAGCCCTGGAAGGGCCTTCTTGTCATGGCCTGTTCCCTGCAAACATGAGTGAGAGGCAGGATGGGGGCCCCCACCTGCCTCCCTGAGCTGCCTATATCAAACAGCAAACCCAGCCAAATCACACTGCAGTCTGTCTGGGCTCTTGCTCAGGGCTAAACACCTTTTGCCAAGTTGCTTTACTGCAGTCTCAAGCCTTTGCTCCCCAGAATAGCAACAGTTAAGTTCACATAACCAAAGAAATTTTTTTTGCTTTGAATTCTCCCTGTTCACTTTTATTTCCAATTTTTTCTGTCCCTCCTTCACTGCAATTTCTTTGGAAAAAAACACAGGGTAATTTTCTCTTAACCTCCCCAACTACTCTAGGCACAGGCTGTGGGTCCATGGAGGTGCTCCACCCTCTCTGTCCTAACATGCTATTATCTTTGTGAGGTGTTAGCTGACACTTTTCCATTTTCCAAGAGATGCTTATTCTGCTTGTGACATCAACAGGTCAGGACAGAGATGTGCAACCAGCAAGGTGCCCTCCTCCTCTGCCTGCCTGCTCAGATCTGTGACCTCCCTGACAGTGAGCACCCAAGGGCCTGGAGCTGGGCTTCCATGGCAGGATTCACTCAGAACCTGGATTTTCACTGCCAGTTTTAACAAGCCTTGTGGAAAATATGGTTGTGTTTCCTCCCACGAGTGTCTCTCAGCAGAGAGTGGGCACTAAACCTCCCAGCAGCACCCTGCCCCCTGACAGCCAGCTCAGAGCTGCTTTCTGAAGCTCTCCATCCACTCTCACTGGCTTAATAAAGGCATCAAGGCCTCAGTCCTTGGTACTTTCTGCTTGTTTTCTTCCATTCCTCCTCTCACCCTGACACTTGGGTGCACCTCCAGGGGTCATTCATACAGCATGTGCCTCTTGCATTAATGTTAATACCCCTCAGTGTGAAAACCAGGTACTAAAAATGGGGTTGTGACTCAGACATGCAGTCACATTTTAAGTTCTCTGCTGAACACTTAGTGTCAAGTCCGTTCTTAAATTTTCCATTGCCAACTCTGCAGAACAAGTGCAACATTACCCATTTCCCCAACTCCTTTTCCAGCACTAGACTGAACCAGTTCTTGGAGTGCTTGCCTCTTCCATCACGATTTAATTCTTTTACCTGAACCCTGACTTAATGCCTCCTCTGATCCCTTGAGTCTGTCCAGTTTCTTAATGTGCTGACCTGGCTTAGGGGATAGTTTACTACACCCAACTGGAATATTATGCATGCTTATACAAAGCTGAATAAAGATCAATAACCTCATTGATTTGCCCTAGGTCATCAGGTAAATCAGTGTGAAAAAAGACCATGCATCCTACCTCATTTGCTTCATTCAGCAGTACAGTTCAACTAATAAAAAAGTGCTGCAACAGTGCTCCAGTAGGAACTCTGAAACCCACATGAAATGCTGCTTTTGTTTCACATTTTACTTGTACAAATCTGCTGAAGAGAAGTCTGGATGAAGACATAGCAGGAATAGCCAACTACACCAGGTACACCTGGATGAGATATTCCATGTTTCTCTAAGGTAACAAAACTTGGTAACAGCTCCTATCCCCAGGAATGAAGGACCAGGATGTTCCAGGTAGTGCAATCAGATTGTCTCATGTGGTTGTCCCCAGATTAAAATCAATCCAGGCCTCCTTGGCAGGAGTTTTTTTTAGTGAATAAAACCTCCCTGAAGGTAATGTGGCCCATCACTGTGGAATGATGTACAACACAGCCAGCTGTCTCTCCTGTATCCCAACCTTTAGTTTATTCTGCCCCTGACTTTCCCTACACAGACCATGGCCTGGATCAGGTTCCCCAAGGGAACAGCAGCACAGGACAACATAAAAGCTACACTTCCCATTGATGATGGGCAGATCTAGGCTGTTCACTTCCCTAGAGATGATCTTATGATCTGTTTGAAGTCTTTTCCTGGAGCACTGGAGCAAACATTCACCTACCAAAGACTAGTAACCCCCTCTTGTCTCACCCCTCCATATTTCATTTCCATACACTGCCCTCCATTTCTGTTCCTGGCTGGAGAGAAAATAAGGCACCAAGTAAGTTCGACTGCATTTTCAAAGCACTGGCAGAGAGCCTAATGATGAGCTGGATGAAACCATCAGACAGGAAACAAATCTGCTTCAAAAAGTACTCTTTGAACCAGGAAACAACACAGTTAGACAAGCACATGTGAGGGCTTACCCTTTGCTGCAGGTGTGTCACAGATCTGGAGCCCAAAGCTTAGTCAGGATGCTGGATCACTGACAGTTGCAAAGACAAAAGCTCTAACAGTTATCCAAAATCTAGAAAAGGTGGGGCTTTAATCCAGATACACCTATTGCCCAGTCACAGAAATGTATTGAAAGGCAGAGCACTAAAGGAATAAATACCATAACTGTCTATGTGGGAAACAAGAACTGGCACCTAAATGTAACAGCAAGGAGCAGTAAAACCAAAAAAACCCAACCTTGATAAAGAATCTTATTTTCTAAGAGTAAATTCAAAGCATTTCTTCCAGACACAGATTAAGTAAGTTTGGATTTGGGATCTTCTCAGCAGTCAATCTTCATTTGAGAGAAATGAGGCAGTAAAAGGCTCATGTAACTTTTAGAGCCCACTTCACATAAGAGCATGCACCTCAGCTTGAGAAGAAAGGGCCTCAGCTCAAAAAAACTGCACAAAGCAGTGCTGCTGCAGCTTTCAAGTGTTCTTCATGGCACAATGTAAAATTCCTACCACTCCTGATTCACTGCCACACTTAGAGAAGATTATTTCAAAACATATTCAAGTAGTAATTCATCAGCTGCTTATTTTCACTAAAGAAGTTTCAGAACTGAGCACTACACAGAGAGCCAGGTATTGTGGCACAGGCTTGTAGTATGGAAAGTCACCTCAAGAATTTTTCTGTCCTACACCACAAAACGTGGAGACAATACTAGTTATCACAGCAGAAGTGAAGAAGTAAGTAGTAAAACTTGAAAGATTTGGTGATCAATACAGTTATGGCAGTTATTTAACTTAAAAGTGACTCTAACAATATAGAGAATACTGCAACAGAGTTAGCTGCTGTTCAAGTCCTGAAATTTAATTACTACAGGGGTATGGTTTGGATCTCCTGCACAGAACCAACAAGGCTATGACTGGAAATGGATTTTATTTGCTTCATCTCTAAGTAGCACAGTTGTGTTATTGTGGTTCTCTCTTGTGAAAGAGGACTGAGGGAGCCAAACTACTGACCCATTTTTCAGGGAGAATGACATCCATCCTGGAGTCCTGTTCAAAAGCCTTGCCTACCACTCCACATTATTCCAGCAAACACTTTGACACAACTCCATGCCCTTGAAGTCTGGCTTCACAGCTCAAGAAGTGAGTCCTTACACAAACAATCCCACTTTTCCAAGGCTGCTGCCAATGCCCCAGAGAGAAGTGACAAGGAGCTCCATACACACACGCACTTTTATTTTAATAAATAGAGTTTTACAGGCTCAGGCTTTTTATTTGAAATCACATATACAGAACAGGAACGCCTGACCAAGTCACATGAATTGAACTACTAACCCTGGGAAGGAATACATGCCCTCTGTAACACTGAAGACCTCAAGTGAAAAGGGATTTGCCAGCAGCAAATAAAAGCAAGTTTGCCAGCACAAATTTAACTTCACAGATCAGACAATTTGAAAGAGATGTGGCCAAAGCAAAGAAAGTGATCCTAAATGGACCTCTTGTCTTTATAGCATCACAACAGTGTAAGGAAAGCCAAGAGCCCAAATGCCTCCATTTCCTAGTGCCACTTCTGGATGAATATGTATGTCCTCACATCCTTTGAGCAATACATTCTAACCACAAGTAGAGAGGCTAAGCACAGCAGGTATGCAAAATTATTCCATTGAAGAACAGATATTGGATGACACAGTAATGTTATATTTCAAGATTTTAAATTAGCAGATGCTTTTGCATCCCCTTCAGTATGGCAGTGGAACAGATCCCACCTTCTCCCACAGAGGTTTAGTCCAAAAACTTCCTGTTGGCATTAGCACCAAAGAGAGCCACTCTGATTTCTGGCATCATCTGTGGAGAAAGAGCACATGAGTTCTGTGCAGTGGGCAATATAAATCCTCTCTGTTCTTCCTGCAGGCACTGTGGGATAGCTGGGCTAGGCTTCAAAATTGACAAATCAGTTCATTTGAGCTTTCTGAAGTCTTTATCTGATCACACACTGCCTGCTACTCTCTGGACTGGAAGGACTGTCTGTACTGCAGCATAAGAAAGAGATCCAGAACGAGTTTGGGGGGTTTTGGGTGTTAGGGTTTAGCAGGTCTCAGTCAAAGTTTCTAGACTCAATCTTGCTTCAGCAGTTCAAGTCAGCCCCAGCACTTCAGCATCTGTACTGCAGTGTAGTTATGCCAAGCCTTCCAGCAACTACAGGGTTTCATGATCAAACCTAATTCAAAAGGGATCACTCTGGGGAAAACCATGTTTGCTGCAGAGGAGCACAAATACAAGGTAATTTGGTTCTTTCTACTCAAAAGGACCTTCTTGTCATCCATGTTGAAATCTGATCCCATGCACTACTGGGACACATTGGAAACACAGGAATTACAAGACCAAACTAGTTAATTGGAATTTGTTCCCCTCAGTTGTCACAGAAACTCACCTGCTGGGCTACAAGGTCCAGTCGACTTTCCAGGGTATTGGAAACCTTAATTTTACCATCACTGTTGTAGATTTCAACACCTCCAGCACTAAAAAGGACCCAAAAAAAAAAAAATCTGTGAAGTCCACGGGTCAGAATGTGGCAGATACTACCTTAAATCAGCATTTATAGGCAAGCCAGATACATAGATAAGATTTTTATTTCTAAAAAACCAAACTTTTTGATCATGTCTTAATAGGAATGAGCACAAAGTGACCCAGTGAAGCAGCAGGGCAAAGCATCTCTGGAGTTATCCCAGTCCACAGCTCTGTGTAAGGGTCCTCATTAGCATGATCTAAGTGGAGCTGTGAAACCTGTCACTTCCAAACAGGTTCACACTCTGCTATTAAGGCAGCTATCAGATTTTGTAAGGTGAGGAAGAGTGATAAAAGTGCTGTTTGTTGGTCCATACACTAAGATTACTCTCAGAATATACAGGTCTGTGCCATGCTCTTCATCAGACTATATGGAAATAGAGTCTTGCAGACAAAACAGACACAAACCCCATCAAGTGATTATCCTGCAGCACCTTATGACTCAGTTTGCTTCATCTTGAGACAGAAAGTATGGAATTAAAAGACCAATGGTTAAGTTTCTAAATGCAATTTTTCTCTACTTCAGTAGTGTGAATCAGGCTGGAGTGTGCACAGAACTCTTATGGACATTTTTGACTGAGACTGCTTGTCTGGAGAAAACTGCAGAGTCTGTGCCTGATTAACACAAAGAAGTGCCAAATTCCACAACAGCAACAGACACTGGGAGGATATTCCATACTGCATTTTTTGAGTGTTCTGCTATGAGCTGTGGCTTGAAAAGTTGCATTAAGTTAGTGCTCTGTATAAAACACTCCCATTTTCCTTACATATCTTCTGGCAGGAAGTTGTCTTTGTCAATGTGAACATCCACATCCCTTTTTATGGCGTTTTTGTAGATGGGAATGCTCTTCTGTACAGCAGTCTAGGATTCAAGAGAAACCTCCAGTTAGCACAGACAAATGCTATTGCACCATCATGGTTGGACCAACCATTTGTAGTAATAAAATTAAGGGATTGAGGCCTCTTTTTTTTTTTTTTAATTAAGCAAATGCATTTCAATTTGGCTTTTGAGCCAAACCCAATCATTATGCTTAATACCATAGCAATGTATAAAGTTTCCAAGGTAGTATCCAAGCAAGGAAATGATCCCCAGCTCTGAAAGCACACTTGCTCTCTTGCACAGTATCTACAACTGAAGTGCAACAAGCAAAGCTTGTTTTTGTGTCACACAGAGGGGGCCTGAGCAGCAAACATTTGCAGTGAGGCCTCAGCCTTTGTGAGCAGAGCACTGTCAAACTACTCCCTCTTCCAGGTGCCTTACCTTGACCATGGGGAGATCTGGCTTCCTGCACCTCACAACTAACTTGGGCTCGAGCAGCTGGTAGAACCCCTGCACAGAAAACCATTTCACTTTAATTAGAACCATTTTCACTTAGAACCATTTCACCCCAGGAATGGAAAGAAGCTGATCAATATGAAACCCAAAAACCTGATAATGTTTGCCTGTTTTATTTAGTTCTTTGCTTGCAGCAAGGTCGCCCTCGTGCAGACATTCTGGGATGGATGGCACCAATACCTGGGATGATGTGTTTGAAACTCAAGTGCAACTAAACAGGGACTCCTAGGATTGTGTTGGCCAGTTAATGTCCATGTAAACACAAGGATCATTGCTGTCTAAAGCAGACTGAACATGCAGCCAAGCTCTTGAAGACATGCAGTACTTTCAGATGCCTGTTCTAACTGCCTTGCAGTTCCTGTGGTAATACCAGAGACCAGAATAGAGTAAAATAAGTTTAGTGCCAGTTTGAAAGGGACCTACAATGATCACCTAGTCCAACTGTGAGCACGGATCCCTCACCAGAGCCAATATAACGAGTAAGAGCAAGACAGGTTTGTCTGATGTACAGCAACACCAGACCTGAGTGTGGCACAGAAACAACACTGAATTGGAGGCACAAGCTGATAGGAGACACTGCTGAAAAAACTCTGCCATCCAACTGCCACAGGAGAGCTCGTGGGTGGCTCCTGGAGTGTTCAGGAACAGGACCAACCCATGCCAGGAGGTGGCACCAGTGCTGGCAGGACTGACCTGCCCAATGCGTGGAGGATTTTTAATAGCTGATTTCTGGGGCTTGAGGCTGCTCATCTAGGTAAGCAAAGCTTTGATTTTTGCCTTGTACATTTGTCAAAGCCAGGGCTTGTTAACCCTCAAATGTCCAGAAGATTTCAGAAGTGGGTAACTACTGACTTCTGGGTTTGGAGAAACAGCTTCTGTCAAAGGTGCATCTGATCCAACTAATTACTACAGGGGCTTACTGTGTGCATCCTAAAATGGGCATGTTACAGTTCATGTGTGCACACCTGCAGTTACTCTTATCATGGAACTGCTGCTTGGTAGACCAGGTTCTACACCTCAAAACAAGATGCAACCTCCTCTGTCCAGAATCCAAGACTGAAAGGTACTGAAGTGATATTTAAAACTCAAAGATCACCCAGCAACATTTGATCTAGACTCCAATACAACTGGAACTTCCAGTGAGCTATTTCTGACAAAAGAAACTTAGGGGGATAGGGCAGCAATGACCTATTTCTTGCAATTTAAATAGTTACCTGTAGAACTAGTCCATCCAGCAGTGTCTGGTACCTGGCAGTATCCTTCACCACCTTGGCAAGTCTCTGCTTGGCCTCATTCAGCAAATCCTACATTCAGAAGAAATCAGATCAGCAGAGCCCATCTGTTTGGCATTTGGTTTCGTGCCTACCAACTTTCTGTACTTCTATTATAGCTATCACACCCTGCCAACACCTAGATGTACACTCCAGCTGGTGTGCATCCAAGCTAGACCTTCATCTCTGTGCACTACCCTTCCCAAGCACTTCCCTTCCTCCTGCCCTCATCTGAACTCATTAGAGTCTGACAATAATTCCTTTTTCGTGGAAAAGGGAGAGCTCAGCAGTAAAAGGATAGGACTTAAATTATTAATTCAGACAAAATAAATATGTTGCAAATAATTGCTTCATGCAAACTAATAAACTTGTTCAAAGACATTTTCAGCTTTATGGTCAAGCAAAGAAATCTAATCTATCTTTCTATCAAATAATATCAGGATCAAGTATTTTATAATTGTAGGGAAACGCAAGTCAAGATTTAGAAGAGATGGCTTGTGTTTAACTTCAAGTAGATGGTCTTCATTATCTTCATTTGGCAAATCAGTATTGGATGGGACTGAGTTTTTAGGGAATTTGAGTCAACTCAAGCACAGCTCCTAGAACTGAACCATCCTAATTACTTCAGTTAAAGAAACTGTGTGATTTGGTACAACCTCTCCTTACTGTCCTGCCTCCTGGTGTTTAGAAGAGTGCAGGGTAACACAGTCAGTACAAGGATACACAGGACTATCCTGGAGCTGCTCATCTCCCTTCAGGAAAGCACCCAAAGATCAGATAAGGGAAGAAAGAGTGAGCAGCATGTGATTTTAAATGTCTTAAAATGAGGAAGAGCGTTTGGAATTACTCAGTAGCATGAGGCTGAGTCAGCAGATAAACGAGGAAGAGATTACCCAGCAGAGACTATCACAATAGAGTTAGCTCTTTAGCCACCACCTTCCTCCTGTGAATACAATCTAAAGTGTCAAACTTGGTTTAAAGAGTCAATAAACTGGTGATTTTCATCTAACTCCCCTTTTTCATGGTAGCATCAACTTGAACATTACCCAGCCTTTTATTTGTGACTGCCACAGGTCTCAGCTTTTCCAACAGCTCAACAGCCCCATCTAGCAGCACATGGAACATGGAAACTGCCTCACAGAACAGAGAACCTGCACACTGCACGGCAGGCAGGATGAGAACACACTCCACAAACCCAGCAAGCCCAAACTAAGCCTCAACGTGGCCTGCTCTGATAAATGATCACTCACCCTACACGTCAACACACACACTAGAACAAGAAGCAAACATTTCCACATAATAAGGGCCACTGAAGGAGACACAAAAGCCCAGTTAATGGTGTTTCAAGCCTCCCTGCTTACACCATACCAGCTTGAACACTCAAATGTTGCTCCAGGCAAACAGAACCTCAGAGTTCTGCCAAGTGTGCAAGGCAGTTCCTGCTCTTCAAAGAGAAAAGCTATTGTGCAGATGACAGACACAGCAGTGCCTGCAATGCCCCTGGCAGACAACTGCATCTCCCTAAAAGAGCACGTAATACAAACTGTGAAAATAAGCTAGAGTAGATTAGCAAAGCCAGACTAAATCCCCACTGCCTTTCCAGAGCAGCCTGGAAAGCTGTTTTTGTGTGTTGAAGCAAACACCACTCACAAATCCCATTTTTCTATAGAGAATGGTTACACTTCCTAATAAAAGGCAGAAATAGAGCCTCTGTGTATTTACTACAGAGATACTCACTGCAATAAGGTCATCTCTTGCCTTCAGGACCTTCAGTCTTGCTTGATTCATCAGGTTGGACATCTGACTGCAAGTTGATGTGAATCAATCCATCAGACTTTGACAGGAGAACTGCAACATTTGCCTGCACACTTTACAATTCTACAACATTTAATAACAAAGCCTGTTGATCTGCTTGAATCTGTTTCTGAACTTACACAAATGATTAAAATGCAGAACCTTTCAGTAAAGACCCACCCAAACTAAACCTGGCATGGTCATCTGTCCCAGGGTAACAGGCCAGGGCAGAGACCTAGACATAGCTACATAAAGAAATACAAAGGATTCTTTCATCACATTTACTAAAACTTATACTATTGTAGCTCAGCTTTGATAATTTCTCCACAGGAAAAAAACCCCAGAAACTCATAATTAGAGCTAAATATATTGTCTGCAATTTGCCTGCTTGCCAGGGAAAATAACCTTCTATAAAATGAGCATTAAAATGAGAGCTCAGGCTGTGAAGTCAGCCACCTAACTTAAGCAACTTACATTTTCTTTTGCTGTTCAATTTGCTTCTCCTTCTTTTCATAATACTCCATGATTTTCAGCCTCTGTGTCTGAACAAGGCGACCCTTCTCAATGTTGAATTCTTCTTCTGCCTATAGTAAAAATTAAATAACTGAAGTGGAAATTGATGCCTTGGGCTGAAAAAAACAGAACCAAAATGTAACAGCCATGCCTTCAGAGCACATTCACAGACAAGACAGGATGATACAGTTTATGGATGCATGTAAAAAAAACATTTCATCCAGTTCTCAAGTCACAGTGAGTACAGGATGTGTTCTGCTGAACTAGAACCTTGCTCACCAAGATACAGCTCATTTTATTAATTTACTGAGGCATGTTTCCTTGCAGCACATATTCCTCAGACACAAAGTGACCAAATTTATATATTACATACCATTACACAAAACTCGTGTTATCTGAGCTTCAGATATATTTATACCTGAGAACCCAATCCCAACTTCTGTTTGCAGATCCTCAGGAATACCTCTTTTAGTACTGATTAAATATTTGTGCAGATCTAAATGTTTAAAGGAGATTAAATACTCCTAGTGGTGCCTATGTTGAGTCCAACACCAACAAGGTATTTCAGCAGTGGTGCAACACAGACTGTCAGGGCTGCAAGGCACCATTAATCCTGCTTTAGTAAACATCTGTAGCCTATCACCAGGTTAATATTAAACTCAGTCTCCTGTGGCTTAGTCTAAGTGAAGAATTCTGCAAGTAATTCAACACATGCCTTACATGTGAATTGATGGTTTAGTTCCCCAGGACCCTACTAAATCACAGCCAGAATTAAGACTGCAGCTGGCTACACAGTTTTAGGTAGTCATGAACCTGCTTACAAACAAAATTTCCCCAATGTGATTCAGTTTAAGTTTCATCTTTGACCATTTTGGAACATGTATGAGGTCTTGTGCCATATTGTAACAGCTGGTTATGACAAACCTCAGCAGAATTCTTAATTATGAAGAGAACTCCTTCAATTCTCAGGGATGTCAAGTTATGTACAAGAGGTGGGGAAAGGGTTTCACTTAATCCAATCCAGTCACATTCTCACTCAGCTCTCCCTACTGTTTAAAAAAAGGAGTGAACTCCCATATGAATAAATTTATACCTGAGAACCACTAAGAAAACTCAGACCAAAAAACAGCTCCAACTTGTTCTCATCTGTCCAAAGCTAAGAAATGTTAACCTTATTTGGTACATCATTTTTTTGCCATGTAATAACCAAACATGAAATCAGCTGTAGCTCAAAAGCTGTTCTAGGGCTGCTCTGACTGCAACTATCACAACAGGATGTCAGATGCAGTTTTCCTTTTGCACTTACTGACAGTGAACTTCCATTTTTACCTTTGCATCTATTTCTTCAGCCTTTTCATTGGCTTCCTGCTCAATGAAAGCCATCATATGCTTGATCTGTAGCAAAAGAGAGGAAAGAAAATATTTTGTGTTGGTAAAGACTTTGACTAGAGGAATTAGGTATATATATTCCTCATTTGTACAGTAGGCCCCTCCATATCCACTTACTAACTCACATAATGTTGTTTGCAAAGGAAATTAAATTGAGCATACAGGCCAAAGACTCAGTCCAACTTCACAGAGATTATAAGAAAACTAATTTTCCCAATAATACTATATTATGCTGTTTCACTGGCTGTCATTACAAGAATGTACTTCAGATATGCAACTACATAAAAAATCCCAAACCAACTCAAAAGTAAACTTGTGTAAATGTCAGCCTGAGTATTTTCATTCTTCACTAATGACAGCAACTCTTCCTCCCTGCCAGGGACTAGTGAAAAAAAATAAAAAATCCTCACACTGTAAAATAAGTCTGTTTTTATGACATTTACATGAAACTGAAGGTTAACATAGATGGCATCTGAATGAACCTGGGCCTTCCACACTCGGTGACCAGTGAAGCAAAGCAAAGGGCTACCAACCACTCTGGTCAGACCTGTACAACCAGAAGTTCCTTTCAACATCTGAAAAACTTCCCCTGAAAAAAATGTAATAAATTCTGTAAATATCTACAAGGTCACTGGGACATGCTGCTGTGCAGTCCCACTCAGAATGACTTTACCAAGCAGTTGCCTGTCAGTTTGGAGGAGCTGGGGAAGGAGACAGAGGTACATCCAGAGCACATCACAAGCTGCTTCACAGCCTCCTGTGCACCAACCAATTCTACTTGCAGAACATTCCTGAGCCACCTCAGAACACTCCAAAGCACAGCTTAAAGAACAGGACAGCAATCACACTGAGTTCTGCCTGTTTATCACATGCCTTTCTGTGACCAGAACTAAGCTTAGGTTCCCATTTGGGGCAGACCACGAGGACTCAGGACCAACCAAACTGGGGTTTTTTTGGGGCACATCCATTTCCAGGGACAGATGGAGCAGACCACAAAAACCTACTGGCTTTTTGCTTGCACTCAGTGAAGAGACACGACTTGCAGACTGAATAAACTTGCATGAAAGAGTCTCCTCATGGAATCACATGCTGAAATGAAGCATTTTAAAGATATTAGAAAGGTGCCAAGGTGAAGACTGAGCCAACGTGCAGAACAGCACTGTGTCCACAGGGATGAGAAAACAGAAGTGAACTGACAAGCGGAAGATTTTCAACATGTGCAGTGGAAGAAGTGAACAGTAATATCCACATCCTCAAATCAAATCAGCAATTCTTCTTTTCATTCCACTTTGCAGCACTTTCAAGTGTGTGTCTACCTTCAGTTTTCTACCCTGCATCTCAGAAAGGACAAGAGAGGCACATAAAGTAAGGCTGAATAGCCTATTGTTGAAGGAGACTAAGAACTTTTGTATAACAGCAGCAACCCTTACATTACTGAGCCACTTCCTCCAGCGTGGTTTGGTTTCTGAATTTTGGAAAAGTGCTTCTAACAACTCTGGATGTCCAAGAAACATCCTCTGCATAAAGAAAAGGAACAAGATGGAAGCAAGCTAATGAAGAATTCACTTCCCTTAGTCTGATAAGACTGAGCAGTGTTACTTCCTTCAGAAGCTGCTGTACTGAAATCCCTTTTTGCTTTTTATAGAAATGAAGAGAGATCCAAATCCAGTGAGATCTTCACATCTATAAATAGGATTAGTTGCAGTAACACTAACCAAAAATTTATTTTGAACCGAGAGATTAATTTTAAAGTAGTATTTCCTACAGAAAGGAAGAGAGGGTTTTCCCAGTAGTGAGATTATCCTTTCCATGGGAGGTTTTAGATGTTAGACTGGCTGTAGCTAGAAGCGACTAGATGGAACAATAAATTAAACACCTTTGACAGAATAAAGCAAACAAGTCTATCAATGGGAAAAATTCTTAATTAGAGATGATTATCAAAGGGAAAATTATTGAAAGTGCCGTGGCAAGAAGTTAAGAGAACCAGTCAGCTTTGTAAAGGATAAAATGTAATGTTACAACTCCCCTTTAGGAAAAAGTCAACCTACTGATCTTACTTTCAATGTGATGCTTCCTTGCCAAGAGACTATGTTTACTGAATGAGAAAGTGAGACACAAAGTACTTATGATGCAGAGGACAAAGGGAACTTGCCTGATCTGCTCATCACCTGCAGGAAACTGCACAGGCCAGTGCTGACTGGATCCGTGGCACACCATGTCCAACCCAGCTGAAAGCAGCTTTTTTAGGCACGGGCAGTGTTTACTGTCAACAGGCACAGGGTGCCCTGCCTCGGGAGGTGTCTGCAGTCACTCAGGTCTGGAAGTTTCCACTGGAAGCCAACCCCGGGCTGCACCCCTGTCCTCAGGACACGGACAGGAACACCCAAACTCTAAGGTACAGCGACGTGGGTGGAGCACAGCTGCAAGAACAGAGCTGGAAAGTCCTTAGAGAGTCACAGAATCAAGGTCGGAAGGCACCTTTAAGGTCAAGTCCGACCACCAAGCCCTCAATGGTCAAGCCCTCAATGGTTAAACCAGGTCCAGATTCTTCCTGAGCACCTCCAGGGACCGCGACTCCACCGCCTCCCTCGGCAAACTATTCCAATGCCTGACCGCCCTAACGTGATTTTTTGTTTCTAACACCCAATCTGAGTCTCCCCAAGGCCATTTCGTCCAGTCCTTTCACTGCGGGGGGGAGAGACCAGCCCTCCTCTCCAACACCCACCGCAGCATCTGCCAAGACAGGGCTTGTCCAGGCTGTGTACTTATCATGAAACACACAGTTACGTGCATTAAACACTGCACAAGGCACCCAGCCCGCTCACGAGCCCTTTCGTTATAATCTGCCGTAAAATGCCACCAAAACGCTCCGCGGAAGTTCCCGCGGGCGCCCAGCGATCCCGGCGGGGAAAATCCGGTTTGTTCAGAGGCTTCTCCTCCCCCGCCAGGACCTTTCCCCTTTCGCAGGGGAGCGCCGCGGAGAGGGATTTCACAGCCCAAACCCGAAGGAGCCGCGGGCCCGAAGCTGTCCCTGCCCCGCTGCCCAGGGGCTGCGCTCGGGCCGGGGCCCGCGGCCTTACCTGCTTCTGCACGTCGGCATCGCTGAGCGCCATGGCGGCGGTGACAGTGGCGGCGGTGACAGCGGCGGTGACAGTGACANCACCGGCGGCGTCACACGCCCCGCCCACCGCGCCCGCCGGCCAATAGCGACCCGCGCGCGGTGTGACGTCACGCGGCCATATATGGGGAGGCCCCGCGCCGCCCGCCAGAGGCCGTTGGCAAAATTTAAGGCAATCTTCGTGA
>WEIV01007307.1:351644-410123 GCA_013390005.1 Calyptomena viridis
TTCATCGCCGTAGTAACTGAGGGGCTCTCGGAGGCTCTGGCCCTGCTGAAACTTGGAGCGAGTTTTTTTGGATTCTCACATCCAGTTGGGCACGTTAAGACAGAAGGTGAATGGAAGCCTGTTAATAAAGGCTGGGTTTGTCGTGGTTTAGCGTTGTGGTGAGGGGGAGTTACCCACCTTTGTAGTGGATAACTCACGCGGATTTTGTTTCTCTTCCTAGAAGAGAAATCACACCGTCTGCTTAGAGAGCCCACTAATTATATTTTCCAGTAAGGTCGACTACAACCCCTGCCCAGATAAATGAGAGTCGTATTTTCCAGTATTTCTATCCATTAAGTGCCACCAGAGGATCAGTAGTGGATGCAATATTGATTCATTTCCAGTAGGAACTGACATGTTTGAACTCAGTAGTTCTCAGTTGATTAAAAACAATCTCTTAGTCATACTGTTGGAAAAGCACTCGAAAGAATTTATCTCCCAAGTCGATCACAATCGGGTGCTTTGGATAGTCCTGCCTGTTACGTGGAGTGTTCTCAGAGACAAACTGCTGCAAGGTTAAACTAGTCCACACATGCAAGTCTCATCCGAAATCCCTACCCGAGCCTTCTGGTAAGGTTGAATGTTTTCCATCTTGTTGGTACGGGGTGTGGTTTTGTGGAGCTGCAACTCGTCCAGCTGCGGTGCCTTTGGATAAAGAGCTCCATATAAACCCCCGGCTGTAGGTGCAGCCGGACTGAGTGGCTGCCTCTGGGTGTCGGGATGACCCAAACCATGAACGTACCGGTGTCGAGCTGCCCTAAAAATGGTGTGAACTCCGGTGCTGCTGTTGCGTTGCCTCTCCAAACGTGCCTGTCCGTGCTCGGGTGAGCGCGTTGCTGGTGAGGCCGTGTGCGCTTTGGAATGATTCTGCAGCAGCAGGAGGTGCTCTGCCAGAGCAGCTCTCGGGGCTGATTAAGTTTGTAGCCGGTAAGTGAGGCTTGGTGACCCGGGCTGCAGCTTGGGAATGCGTCCATTTTCGGACTGACTCCGTTCCCGAGTGGAAGTTAAGGGCGGTGCTGGTGCCGTTTGTGAGAAGAAATACTGGGGACTTTGATCACCTACGGTTTTGTTTATGAGCAAGCAGCAAAATACTTTGTAATGCTGCAGCTCTCAATGCAAAAGGCAAGTCTCAGACCCGCAGCAGTTGAATAGACACGATAGGTCTTGGTGGCAGCTGCTGAACTCTTCTGGGCACTGTTGTGGTGCATTTTGGGGTTTGAATGGTGCACAGTAAACACAGCTTGGCGCACGGTAGGGTTTTGCAGATAGGGACTAAAACACAGCAGAGCCTCCTCACTAGGGGATTATATTGGCTGTATTCATTGGCAGACTTGCTTTGCCTGCTGTCCAATGTGTAACTGTGCCGTGGATTAGGACGTGACAGATTGCATGAAGAAATGTCAGTGTGGCTGGAACTCCTGTTCTCAGGTCGGTTGAGCAGCTCAGCCCACATGAAACAAGTGACAGCAGGGCTGGAGGAGTAACAAGCTCAGCTTCAACAGGTATAGCCTTCTGTTTCCCCAAGGCTGCAGGAACTGAGAAAGCTGAATTTTTTTATAGGGAGTAATTGGTAATAATGTTGGTCTTTGTAGCCTTTTAAGGACAGTATTCCTGCAGTGAACCTATTCAACCAGAAGTAACCCTCTAGCCCTTGCTCTGAGACTTATGGAGTCTGTGTAATGCCTTATTTCCTCTGCTCCATTACATCTTCTATACAAGCTTATTATCTTAGTTTCTGGTCTCTCTTCCATTTTGCTCCTTTAGTGGAAAGCTCTCCCTCCTCTGATCTGGTCTCTCAAGCTGTGTGTCCTTTTTCAATCCCACTCATTCCTGAAAAATGGCCTTTTCTAAGATATTTACAGTGTCTGAGTCAATATTTCTGTCTTTCTTTTTGTAAACAAAATCAGTAGTTCACAATCCAAAGTGAGTAATTCAGTTGCTGTGTTGTGAGCTTCTTTCAAAAGGAAGGCCGGTGATTCTAAAGTGCATTTCCACTCATGAGATTCTATTGTGTGAAGCTGAAGATTTCTTCCATTCAAGTTCTTAACTCTCCCTTCTCATTTCAGTATAAAACTACCTCTCAGAATATATTGATCAAAATGATTATTTTTTTTTTAATCTAAAGCTTTTTTCGTAGTTTTTCTCCTAGGGAAACAATAGCCACTCTTCAAATACACTGGGGTCTGATTTTCTCTCTCTCTCTCTGGGTTTTTTTTCTCCTTCCCCTAGAGATGCTGAAATTTTTGTGAATTTTGTTGCACATGGACCTCTGTGCTGCTGTGGAGCCTCTTGCTTGTTTTGATCAACTTTTTCCCCTTTCATTTTCTGCATTGATCTGGAATTATATCTTGAAAAATGTTTGTTGTATATCCAGACTCATTCTTTGATCCACGAGGTGGTTTCTGGATGTCTCTGGACCATCTGTCAGGCTGATTCTTTCAGGAGAGATCAGTCCAGGTTGTCTGGAAGGGCTCCCATTGATGGGAAGCATGTTGATTCCAGGGCTGTGGATCTCTAGGGAACAAACCAGAACTGAACTGCACTGGGGAGCTTTAGCTTTGTGGTGACTGGCATCTCTCCCACCTGTTGATGTGAACATGTGATGGGGTGATTGGCCTGAAGAGCAGATCTGTTGTTAAAGGGGCCTAAAGTCCTCAGAGCAGGTTTTTTTTTTCCCTAAATCCCCTTGTTTTATAAAAGTCTCGGTTTATGGAAACAGCTGAAGGTAACTGTGTTGTGCAGAAGCTGTGGTTCATCTCTGCTGTGATTTCTTACTATTCTGAAGCAGGATAAGGTGCCTGTAGAACATTCTGGGATGGAAGAGACAACGTAAATGTAGGATTACTGCTCCGAGGGGAAAGGGATGAGTGTTGAATTCAAGTTTCAACATTGTTTCCTTTGTATATAAAGCTTTGATTCAAGGTGTAGCAAAGACACAACTGAAACTTTGTGGTAAAGGCTTTCAGGCATTTTCAAATACGTGGCACAAGAGGCAGAGCTGCCATAGCATAGTCTTAATGAAAGAGTGCTTTGCTGTTTTCAACACTGAATGAGTCTCAGAAACTAGAGTTTCTAAAGATTAAAGAAAGAACACTTAGCCAATTTTACACCAACTCTTTTCCTTTTGCAGCTTTTAGTTTGATGGGTGAATTTTTCTTTGCCAAGCTACCTGATCACACAGCAACCATGCCAGAGCCCAGTGCTAGTTCTGTTTATCCTCAGTAACCAGTGTACAGCTGCTGTTAATCTCAATTCCTTTTCAGGAAGGAGGGATTAGAAGTTAGCCCAGACATCTTGAATAGCTACACAGGCCAGTGCTTTTCTTTTGCTTGCTCAGTTTATTATTATTATTTTTAATATTGAGGCTTCATTTGCAGGTTGTGCTTTGGATTTGGAACCTGGTTCTCCCTCTTGGTCTCAAGACATTTCCAGTGTAATTGGGAACTCTTGAGATGGTCCAACTTGTATATAGTGTTTTGCTCATTCTCACTGCTTTAAAGTTTAAACTTGATTTAATTTTTTCTTCTAAATGTAACTAGAGGCTCACACGAGTAAATTGTCTGGGTCTTTCAGTGTCTGTTTAGGAGCATGAAATTTTTTGTGTGCCTTTCATTTAGGCATTCATTCTGATTGCCAAGAATGGGCTGCTGCTTGTTTGGGAGTGACTCTTTGAAGTCATGGAGAACTTTTTGAGAGTTTATCATGAACCCCTAAATATTATTATTTGGTTAATTGAGTTGAATGTTTGAAGTAGTTATGCAAACTTTGCCTCATAGAAAGAGCTAAAACAGGTTGATTAATCTGAAACATCCTTTCAATCTGTTGCATGGCTTTTCCCCCACTTCATGTTGTTTTCTGAGGTTTTATTTCTTTCACCTTGTCTTTTATGACTGTTTTTGATTTCTCTCTCCCTTAGTGTGTCCTGCTTTCTTATTTGAATGTTTGAAAAAAGTGACCAAACAATTAGAGTAAAACAGGGAGGTTCTTTGGCCACGTGCTGCTGTTAGGTGTGGATTTCTGGTTTATACTTACTAACGGGTGAGAATCCAGGACACACAACCATCTGGTCTTCCAATCCCTGCAATGAATGTGGGATTTTCTCTGGTGGCCATAGGCTCCCCATTGCTGTTGGACAGTAAAATGAATTAGAGGCACTCGTGGTCACTTTTTCTGCATGACAAGTTTTAGGTGTGGTAGCAGTGAATCTGGAGTTGGGCGGAGGGAGGAACTGTTCAGTTTGCTTTCCCGTGTGCCCGGCAGGAGGGACAAGTGCAGGGAGCTGGGCTGGGGCACAGCTGGGTTTACCCCGCATGGTTCTCACTAAAATGAGAACGCGTAGGGTGTCAGGGCAAAAACCTGCATGTTGCTTGAGGATCGTTACACAATTGCCGGTGATGCAGGAGTTCACGACGTGTTGCAGCGTGATGAACAAAGCAAGCAAAGCCCGTGCTCTTTCCCTTGCAGCGCTGCCGGTGCCCGGAGCAGCCCCGCCGTGCCGGGAGGACACTGCCGCCCCCAGCCACCCCCATGGCGTCCGCTGCTGCCGTGCCTGTAGGATTCCACTACGAAACCAAGTACGTGGTGCTCAGCTACCTGGGGCTTCTGGCACACGAGAGGCCTCCGGAGCATCCTCCTCCTCCTCCAGCTCAAGGTAACATCTGCATACTCTGCACCCGTTTACATACACAGCTGTGCTTGCAGTTAGTGCTCGGGGGAGCCTCGTGCTTAGTGTGATGCAGCTCTCGTTCTGTTTGTTGGAAATGGAATAAATTTCAGCTGAGAGAGAAGAGATGCTGATGGAAACTGCTGTTTGTAGATTACTGCTTTGATTTGAGCTATCTCGGGGCTGACTGGTGTTTGTGAAGCAAGTAGGTGGTTTGGGGAGCTGTGCTGAGGTTAGCAGGGGTGGATATATGTTCTCTCTTTTGAGCCATCCTCAGAATGTGAGCTCATGCTTGCTGTCTGGGGGACACAAGTGGAAGTAGGCAGGGCTGAGGTGGTGTTTGCTCAAGCTGTCACTCAGTTTAGGCTGGTAATCTCCTGTGCTAAATAGTTTTGTCCTATTAAATGAAAGCTTCTGTTCTTGTCAGTCAGTGGTAGTGCTGAGATGTGGCCTGTGCTGCATCTGGTTAGTTAGTTAGTTATAAGAAGTCAAGGGCTGCATGGAGTCAGGTGTTTCTTCCAGAATAGATTTATGCATAAAAGAGGTTAAATAAATAAACAGAAGGCAAAATAAAAGAAGTTTGGTAGATTGTGTTTCACATAAACCTAGGGAGTAAGGGTTTTCTTTATTTTGTGGTGGCAAGCACTTAAACAATGTTGTTTGCCAGGATTGCTTGGGTGACTTGTCACTTCTTACTGATGTTTCAGTCACTAGTAGTTCCTGTGATTCAGGACTTGTTCTGATTAAAGGAGAATTAAAAATACCCGAACCAAACAAAGACAGTATGTAGAATTTTTTTTTAACAAGCATTTAAGAATCATACTCTGTCATTTACTGAACTCAGCTGTGAGGAAGTGAGAAATTCCTGAAGAGAAAAGATTGCATCGAAATCGTGATGGAAATGATTTTCAGTTTGGCACTGGAGCATATAACTTATGCTGGTTATGTCCTGTATAATTAATAAAGTTAGGCTTAGGGTATTTAATTAATAAAATTAATTTTAGTGTACTTAAGATATGTCTGTTACTTCCACTTTGACTGCATCTGTGGTCCATGAAAGGAGAGGCACCTTAGTGCCAAGGTGCTGTTTCATAAAACCCCTAGGTGAAAAATTGGCTTATTTTAGCATTCTGAATATCCCATCCAGTTATTACTGGAAATGTATCGAATACATATAAAGATTCTATGCATGACAGTCTGCCTTGTTCTATAAATGCAAGATACAGAAAGGAAACTGTTAGTCTTAAAGCTTTTTAAAAATAATTTGACTGTAGTTACCGTTGAAATATTTGCAAATTGAGGGGAACCATTCACCTGATTCTCATTACTGAAACCTCTAAGCTTCTAATTTGAATTAAAGAGCAATATTAAAACTTTCTGAAGAAGAAGCTACAAGTGCTTAAATGAAAGTTTTGTAGTCAGTTAAGAAGCTCCTGAGTGAAGATAACTAACTATTGAGTCTCCTTTTGAGATATTGTTTAGATATGTTGGTTTGTGTAACAGCAGGTTGTGGTTGGATTTGCTATTAAAATACTCTAACTCACTGATACTTTACAAATCTGTTCTTTCACACTTGTTGCTCTAAACCTTCCCTTGTAAACAGGAAATCTTTCTGCAATACCTGGCAGTGCCCACAACCTCTCCCCTCATGGTCATCTTTCACTGTAATTGCATCTTTCTTTTGGTGTTTTTATTGCTCTCTGATCAAAGCCTCTGGATAAAATAGTTTTAATTTGCCATCTTGTTTCCCACTCTGTTTTGTAAAGCCTTGGATGGACTTGAAGCTGTATTGAACTAAGTGCAAACACTTTATCCTTCTGCTTCAGGATTTGTTTCATTCTTTCCTAACTCACTTTTCCTGGTGCTTTTCTGCTTTCCCTGCCTTCAACAGCTTTCATTTGTCTGACAGCTGCTTTTTAAAAATCCTTTCTCCTCCTCCTTCTCTCCTTGCTGGTTGATAAACAGTGTTTGAGCTGCACTCCCAGGGTATGTGGCAGCAGCCCTGTGGTTGTTTTGAAGTGCTGTGTGCATCCTCTCTGACTACTGAGTAGTTTATATCCAGTCTGGGTGCCCTCGTTGTGTGGCACGGGGCTGATCCTCCTTGCTGTGCACTGCCCCATGTGCTCTGTGTTCTCCCCCAGGAGCCCATAATGGATGTGTCCTGCCCTGCCTAATGCACTGCTGGGATGTGGGTGGGTGTTACAGTCACGACTGGTCTGAGAACCTGATAAGAACAAGAGATGTGAGAGCCAGTAAATGGAAATGGACAGTTGTTGTCTGAAATCCCATCATGAGGAGGAAACTTGTTGGTTTTGGGAACAAAGGCACAGGAGGGGTAATAACAGCACGACATCACATTGTGCTTGTCATTGTGGTTTTCATCATCAGTCCTTGGTGTGATACCTTGGCTGACCCCAAGTTCCTCCTGTGGTTCATTTCTGTGGGACTCACACTGGCCAGTCGTGTTCCTGCTCTCTGTGGCTGGACACTGCTGATTTGGGAATGGAGAGAATTCCAAGAAAAAGCACCTGTTGCTTAATCTTACTTTGCTTTAATTTGGTTCTTGTGCTAGCAGACCTGTCATGGGAAATGGTGGAGCAGGGATTTGGGCTGTTGGCTGTTTCCTTCTCAGGTGCAGAACACTTCTGTATTTTATATGTCTCATTCATATGAGGCCTTGACTCTGGTTTATGGTACCTTCCCTTCGTATATTTTTCTTAGACCCAGATGAGACCTTCCTCTTGGTCTGTTTTCTGACTCCTGTTCCAATGTAATGGGAGTATCCAGAAAGGCTGGGTTTAGTTTGCCCTCCTTGGTCTCCCTCGGTGTGGGAGAGTGAGGGACTCCTCTAGAGGGCAATTCAGTGCAGGATCCTAATTACACTTAATTACAGCCACCCACTGGAGGATCTTCTGGCTTTCCACTGCACCTGTACAGAATATGGGAACTGAGGAAACAAGGCACATTAGGTGTCAGTATTTCTGTACTTCCCTTGAGCCTCCTCCTACAGCAGTCTCCCAGATTTCAGTGAAGTTCCAGCGCTCCAGTTAAACCAAAGAATGTACCCAATGAGTGAAAAAAAAACCAATCAAAAAAGCAAACATTCCCAACAGGAGCTGGAAGTTTATCTCTGCCAGAACTGGTAGGAGAGATTGAATGCTTTTGCCCATTGCCCTTCCTTTTCTCCTGCCATCAGCTGCCACAAACCTCAGCTTTTCTGCATTTTGTACTAAAGAGCTCTTTTTCTGATGCATGACTTTTTATTCCAAAACCTCAGATAAAAGTAAATCTTAAGGTTACTCGATAGGTTTCAAGTTAAGACTTCTCATTTTTTTTCAAACGTAATAAATTTGGCAAGACTGATGGGTTTTGGAGGGTTTTTATTTAGTGGATAGAAAATTCAGACAAATTACACAGAAAATTACTTTGCTGTGTTTCCTTTTGGATCTCTTGGTTGGTCTTGATCTTGTTGCAAGAAAGATGGTTCAGTTACAAGCACTGAAATCACTTCTGGCTTCAAGCAAATAAGGCCAATCTAAGTCAACACCTGGTTAGTACTTTGAAATTTTTATTTAGGTATCTTCTCTCCAGTGCAGGGACTGAAGAGAGAACCAGCTGCAGTATTGCAGACTCTTGAAGACAATTTTATTGGACAAACCAAGCTTTTAGCATTACAGCTCTGTAGTTTTCTGCAGTGCATTTCAGTGCCTCCAGAGCAAAATGCAGCACACTTAACTGGGCAATGGTTTAAGAGATTTTAATTGCTAGCAATTTTGGCAGAATAGTGATTCTGCATAACAGTTCATTAAAAACAAAGTCCATTAGCAATCAATTCTGTTACTTTTTGATAGGTTTTCAGATAGATGGGCAATTCCAATTGCTTGGACAAATTGATACACACAGTAAGATCTCACCTGTGTAAGTTCCTGTGGCTTGAGGCAACAGATGAGTATTTTAAATAAAACATGTGGAAGCTCTCAGTTGCCTGTTCATTAGGGTTTGTGGAGAGATGCTTTAGCATTTTTTCAGAACTCTTGTCATACCTATAACAACTGGTTCATACACAGAAAATAAATACCAGGTATTGGAAAACATCTCCACCTTTTCCCCCCTGTAGTCACATTCATTACAGAAGCTTCTACTCTGCTGCAGTTTTTATACTATTTACTTTTTAAGTAGAAGTACTTTGTTTTTGTGATTCAGTATATTTGTATTATGAATACTTCTTTGTGTTCCATGAAGGAGTAACTTTTAGTATATTCCTCTTCTGGAATCTACTTCCCCATTGTTTGATACCATCCCATGAGCCTGTGGCTATAGTGAAGATTGTGAAAGAAAGTAGATTTTCTGTGTTTTCCTTGACAGAATGAGAAGTCTTAAATAGTCCCTTAACTCATAGAGCATCTGGAAGATTTATAATCAGTACCACTATTGCATGGTGACCCAGATTAGTCAAGAGGTGAACAAGGTTTTGAGAGTTTTACAGTTTCCCTGGGGTGCCTGCTACCCACAGTACTTTAATCCAATTGCTGTGCACAACGTTCTTTTGGCCATTTAGGATCTGTCCTGGAATTACTGTACGAAGTGCTGTATGTACTTAGTGATTAAGTCATTTTCGTGGTTTTCCACACCTATTTCTTACAGCTGAGCAGCATTGAACTGGGTTACTGGGAGAAATGGATTTTACATTTATTTGTTCATTTGCTGTTGTTGAAAGGGAACTCTTACATCTCAGGAAACACATGTACAGAGAGGCAGAGATGGTCAGGCTTCAGGTGAGGCTCGGGCTCCTTGGTGGCCACCCCAGATCTAACAGCACAAACAAACCCTTGTTTGTGTGGGTTTGCCTGTCATGGGTTGGACACCTGTTGTTGCAGGATTTTTTGGCCTCAGGTGACACTTGGACTGGCTGTTGCAGAATATCTTCGTTTTCTTTGTACTCCATCCCTGTAGGAAATGGAGGTTTTTAGGTGTGTTTAGCTTTGATGATTAACTTACTTGTTAGAAACTTTCCTCTTGAGGAAAACATACTGGTTTTGGCTGAACAGGTACACGTTGTGGGTCAGACCAGTGCAGTTCACGGTAGTGAGGGAGCTATTGCCTGAACAGAGGCAAGGAAAGGGAGTTTTTGGGCTGTGAATTCCCTTGCTAGCTGCAGTTTTTGGCACCAGCACTGTAGAGTCAGATGTGCAGACTCTGTAGCTCTGATGAATGACTCCCCATCCCTCCTCCTCCTCCTCCTGGGATCAGACCTGGGGAACGGGTTAGTCTTGTATTGTTATTAAACTTCTGGAATGGTCTTACCAGTGGAGTTTTATGGAATTATTACATTTATGCAGTGATCTGATGGTCAGTGATGCAGTGCTCAATGGACTTTTAGAACACATTTTCCTCTACTTTTCGTGTTACGTCCAAATACCTGAAACCCAAACCTTAACAAGAACGTAGTTGTGCAAAAGGGAACGTTTATCCCATAAACAGCAGGATGCACTAACTTGATTGTGTAAGACTTTGACAGAGGTTTGTTGTGCCTCTGGGTTGGGAAGAGGCCTTTGAGTCAGTTTACAAAAAGCCCAAAACAGGCAAACCCATTTCTTAAGCATAGGAAAGCATCAGTGTTGATGGATCTTACAAGCCATTTGCATCATGAAATGATGAACATCTGTTCTCATCTACTATAAGCTAGTTTTACTGTTTTATTTTACCTGTTTGCAAACTGACTTGGAAGTTTTCTAAAGGAGAAGAAGATGACCCTCACTCAGGACATCGGGTGTTGGAATGTGCTGTTCTGCAGCACTGTGTGCAGTCTTTGCTAATGGTCAACACAGGAGCTGCAGAAAGCTGAAGTCCATTCATAACTGGGGGAATAAATAGTGCAGAGTCACTGGTCTGGGAGGGGTATGTTTTTGGTGCTTTGCCGTGACTGAATAGTCCCGTGCTCTCGGAATCAGCAGCTGCTGAAAAGTGGTGGGTGTTACGAGATGGAAACCATTGACTGCAGCCCTGATTATCTAAACAGCTCTTTTGTGTGCAGGCAGCACTGGAATTTCTCTTCCTTCCATTTTCCGGGTGACTTCTTATCAAGTATGACAGCGTGTCCTGTGTGATCAGTGTCACATCAGTCCTGTGAGAACTGCTCCTCTGAGTGCCCTGCCACGGCCAGGGGCAAACTGGAGCTTGCTCTTGCACATACTGGTGGCACTGGAGGGTGAAGCAGCAGTTCAGTCGTTGGAGGAGGAGACTGGGAGGGGCTGGTGAGGTGTGAACCGAAGGGGGCAACAGTTTGCTCTTCTCTGGAATGTGTTATTCAGAGTGGCCAAGAGAGACTGCTTGAGAGAAGGGATTTCGGAAGCTGAATAAATTAATTTATTCTGAACATGTGTGGTTAAGTAAAATGGAAATGAAGTGACTGTCCTTTGGTTTTTTAGACTAGTCACATAAATAAATGAAAACATTTTACACTGACTTAAGCATACATTGGTTTAGAAAGGTTTTGGCTCAGATATCTATGGGCACTGAGTTTTTAAGCATTAACACACAGTCAGTGGGTTGATAATGTGGATTTTTAGCTTATTTTTTAATTGTAGAAGACCTTGAAAGCTAATCATCTAGGGTTTGTTTTAAATACAGAAAATACAAAATGTACTTCACTAGTGTGTAGTTAACTACATATCTCTGTGTGTTGACTGCTTTTATGGTTTTCACACACAGTGATATTAAAATGAATGATGTGTCCATTATGAAGGAAAGGAGAAGGCAATATAACACTTAAAGTGAGCCCCCAGCAGATTTAAAGAGAGACAAACCAAAGAAAATAGGCCGTAAGACCCCCAAATTATTATTCAGTGTCTTTGAACAGGAATGAAGAAAAATGTGCCAGGAAGCTACACTGGCTGTTACAGGACTTACCTGAAGATTTGGGTGTGAACTAGAAGTGGTGAGGAAGAAATTAAGTCAAAAAATACCAGCATTGCAGATCTAAATCCTTCTTCCCCTTTTTGTTTTCCTCAACTGGGTGAAGAGTGTCTGTAGAGCAGAACCATGTCTGGGTGCCCAGGTGGAGCTGTAGCAGTTGGGGGGGGTGTTTAAGGCACCTGTTCCATCTTCCATAGGCCTGGAAGTTCATGTAAGAAGACCACTTATAGAATCATACTTATTGCTATCTGAAACAGAACTATCACCTCAAATTCCTTAATATTTAATATTTTAATATCACGTCCCATTGTCTACCTTTTTTGAAATACTGAATTGAAGCATTTGGATGATTTCTGTGGTTTCTTCTAGGGACTCAGCAACAGCTTGTGGCACAACATGCTTTGGAGCAGGTTGCTTTGGAGAAGATTAAAACAGAAATCGAGGAGGAGTTAAGACGTCTTGATGAAGAAATCTTGGAAGGTGCTCTTCAGGTTTTCCCGTTTCAATCCATAATCTCTGTGCACTGTAATGGTGGTTAATTTGTAACAGGTACTCCAGTTAAAGAGATTTTTAATTGCTTTGAATCTCTTTACCCTCCTCCCCCCCCAAAATTTGTGCACATTGTCACATGAAGTAAAATAGTTAAACGTTACCATTTGGAGTGGTGGAGCCCAGCCAAAGCAAACAACTGGATGACATTTAATAGGCTACTATAAATAATGAGAAGTAAGCAGCCCTTAAGCAGCTGCAGTTGATGGCAGAAGTCCTCAGCAGCCAACATTCCCAGGAGTGTGGACTTAAACCATCAGATTTCTCACTTTCAGCAGGTTTATTTTGCATGACATGCTTTGACCTGTAAATGTGGCTTTCATAGATTTCTGGTGAGGAATGGTTTGGAAACAATCTTTGCTTTGCATGTGTATGGCAAATTGGAAATCTGAGGTAGAAAGACTCTATATTAAAAGTTAGCTCATACAGAGCTTTCTTAGAAGCTTTAAACTGAGAAGGAAAAGGTTATATGAACAAAATAATATTTAGAAAAATCATACTCCAGTACAGATGCAGAGATATCCATGTGTGGGCAAAATTTGCCACAGAAAAGAGGCTCCCCTGCTGCTCCATCAGGGTTGGCATCAGCTTAAAACTGGAAGTAGCTGCACATTCAGCAAACTCTGGTTAGGATGCAGTCATAAAATAAGAGCTGGAGGAGAAATGTAGCTCAAAGTCATCTCTGGCTTGTAAGTACCACTTCCAGAATACATTTGGATGTTGTTTTACTGTGATTTGTTCATAGAATGCTTTGACTACAGAGCTGTGATTTCTTCATCCCTCATGTAAACTGTGTTAACTGCTGGGCTAAGAAATCTGAGACTGTTGATGTTCTTATATGAACCGATTTTATTTTATTTTGTACACTTCTTCCTCTCAGCATTTACCAGTACAGGATTTGACTGCCACACTTCCCCAGTGTTCAGCCCTGTCAATCCAGAGAGCTCAATAGAAGACTGCCTGGCTCATTTGGGCGAGAAGGTGTCCCAGGAGTTGAAGGAACATCTGCACAAAGCACTGCAGAGCTTGCTCAGCAAGTGAGTTTCCATTGGCTTTTTCAAAGGGAAGGTGTTTCATTTTGCACTGTGCCTCCTGCTGAAATGCTGAAGATGGAACTGCATCTTGTGTTGCATTTCTCTCTTTTTCAATGTTCCTTTATCTGGCTGAGGGGTTTTGTTGTTTTGTGTTGTAATGTGCAAATACTTCTTTGTGGTATTTGGCTTTTGCAGTCATGTCAGTTCTAAAATCTTTCTAAGCTTATTTCATTGAACTTGTGAGGATGAGTCAAGCAGTTGGATTTCTGGTGAAGCTGGCAGCTGCCATTGCTGATTTCATGAATGCTGGGCTGCAGCCAGATTAACTTCTTTTACCTCAGAGTTAAGAGTGGAGCTGAAGGTTTGTTTGTAGTCTGGCTCATGATGAGTGGGAGAGTTTCCCTGGAAGAACAGATGCTTTGTGACCACCCCTAGGTACTGTGTGAGCAGATGTGGGCCCCTGGGCTGAGCTTGGTGCCTTAGGAGCTGTCCTGCCACTTTAGGCTTATTGTTTAAATAGCACATTGTAGCTGGCATGCTGGTATATTGGTGAATGTCTTCTGCAAATGGGTAAAATTGTTATGGTTGCTTTGTTTTCTATTATAAATTACCAGCCTGAATAGATCCACATGAACTACTTGAGGGTATTCTGAGTGACCTCCAAAATGTGTTAGAGCTGGAAAGTGCTGCTTTAGGGACAGTTACATAAATGCAGTTGTGAAGGCAACGTTAGCAAACAGCTCTGAGTCTGTGTTTTGTGGATTGGTTAAAATAATGTGGCTCAAAAGAGGCTGAGAATCTCTAGCACTGCTTTTTCTGGGATAGCTGTTCATGAACTGTTGGAACACCAACTGGAAGCCTAGAAATCAGCACCTGGTGTAAACTTTCTCATGCATGGGGCTTAACCTTTCATATACACATCAGAGAGGCATCTTATGTCCTCATGAAAGGAAAACCTGCATGGCAGACTTCTGGAAGATACAAGTTTGGAATTCATTCCATCTGGACAAAGGAAGCACCCCTTAACTGTGAGGGTAACTGAGCACTGGCACAGGTTGCCCAGAGGGGTTGTGGAGTCTCCAGACTTGGAAATACTCAAAAGCTGTCCAGACATGTGCAGGAGGAGACCCTGACAGAGCAGAGAGGTTGGACAGGGTGTTCTCCAGAGTTCCCTTCCTACCTCAGCCATTCTGTGATTCCTTAACTACCTCCCTAGTCAACAACGGCGGTTGACTTTTTATGACCAATATAATTGAAAACTGACTGTTCAAAGTCAGGTAGGATGGGACTGTGGGCAGCCTGAGACAGTGAAAGATGTCCCTGCCTGTGATCTTTAGAGGTCCCTTCTAACCCAGACCATCCTACAATTCAATGGCCCTGGTCTGGATTCCACACCTGTAACACCTCACCAGGCAGATGAAGGTGGTTGTGTCTTTTTCCACGAGTCGTCCAAGGGAGAAGTGCACTCTGTCTTAAGTGGCAAAAGATATGTCTGTGTGTTCCCCCAGAAATGGCAGCAGCTTATCTGCCTTTACAAGCCAGGCATTTGTCCCATGTGGCCTTAAAAACTTGTACTTACTGTCTTCTGAAGAGCTGAGGTTTTGAAAAATACCTCACTAACACACTAAAAAGTTAGAGTGGCAATAAATTGGAAAATTAGGAGTAAGTATTGCAACCCATCCTTTTTGTGTGTCTAAAATGCTGCATTGAAATGACAGCATTTTAAGTTTAAATGGCTTAAGGGTTGTTGGTAGTTGGCTGACTGTCTGACTTTGAGGGGTCATTACTGGTGTACTCCAGGTTGATTCTGTTTGGAAGGTTTCTGGAATGACATCTTTGAAAATTAGCCTGTTGGTAGCTTGGTGTTCTAGGCTTATGTTTTCTGTGGGAAAATGTTTTCATTCTAAGTAATTCATTTATATCTGTACATACGGACATATAAAGTCTGAAGTGCCTGTGAAACTGTGTAGCCTTTTTCCAAGGCAAACCAGAGCTACTGTTTAATCTCCTGAAAATATCCTTCCTGCAGCTGTTCTGCTCATGCAACTGATTGATTTGGATTTGTGTTCTGAAGAACTAATGTACCAAGGAAGTTCGAAGAATGTACTTAAATGACAAACTCAAATTGTGTTTTCCCCACTGAGCTTTAACTCTGTTCTTTTACCCATATTTGCCAGAGCAGTGCTATTTGATGCTATACATATTTATTTTGCTTATATTTTGCTTTTGAAGCATCTTCTGCTGTCACTTGGCAGAAAGCCTGTATTGTTGTTGACCCAAAGATGTTATATGACCTTGGGAGAGAGGAATTCCATCATCCCAATTCAGAGAAACAGAGATGTGATAAATCTAGAATAGTTATCTACTGAAATATGAAGGAGCTTCTGTGATCAAAAATGCTGTTTCTTGCAAATAAAGGCTTCAACTCTGGCATAATATTAATGCAGTCAGTCAGTCTGTTTTGGTTCATAGCCTGTGTTTCTTATAAAATTTTTACTCTGCACTGACCTCTGGCTCACCTACGAATTTCTTGGTGGAATTTTCTATCTTTAAAGTCTTAGATTATAAAAAAAATATATGCAAGAGCTTAGAAATTTTGTAACATGTCAGAGAACCCACTTATCTAATATCTTCTAAGTTGTAGAGTATCTTATTATGAAATCCACTTGACCAGTGACATGAAATTGTGTAACAGGGAGAAGGGGATGCTTTCCTGACCCTGTCTCATGTCCTGAAACACGAGACCTGTCAGCTCTGGAAAATTATTCACTGTGATAGGTGTGAAAATACTTTGTTCTGCGGAAACTGAGAGTTTTGTTGTATTCTTTAGTTTCCTGTTATAACTTTCAGTGTTGGTTTAACTTCTGCAGGCCAGTGACATACCAAGAATATCGGGAGCGCACACAAGAGGCAGCTGCTCACGCCAGTGGATGGAACAAGGTACCAGAGAAGTGACCTGCACTTGGATGTTGTCTTGCATCTCTTTGATGTCCATGTAGTTTGTACTGGGTTGTGCTAACAAACTATACAGTTGTGCTTCACTGAGGGACAAGAACACAAAGAACCCACTTGGTTTTGGTGTACAATAAATTGCACTCTCAGAATGGTAGATGGGCACATACCCATCTACCTTAGATAATTTAGACAGGAGTTATAGAATGGAAGTATTGGGTCAACCTTCCTTTATTATCGTAAAATGAAAAGTTAAAGATGTTGCTTGATGGTTTGGGTTTTTTTTAAATAATCATTAAACATTTTTAAATTCCCAAGAGAGGTTTATTTCTGTGGTTTTGTAATCAAATCTGAGACAGATGTTTTCATAATACTTCTCTACTCTTTCTCTGCTCCCATGTCAGGTTTAAAATATATATAAAGAAGAGTGCTGAACATGGTGAAAATAAAAATTGACAGTATCTTTGTGATATTTAAATTGTTCAGAAAACATAAGGATGGTGTGCCTACCTGGTTTCAGGAGTAGCTATCACAAATTACATAAATCTTCTTTTTAAAGCAATATGCAAATCTGCAAATGAACTGAAGCTCCTCTTAAAAACAAAATGCAAATCTGTAGATGAACTATCTTATAATACTTTTAATGTAGAATGAGTAGGATTAGTCTTCCCATGTTCATCTTTCATTAACCATTCAAATTCATCACCTTAATCATTTTCTGATGGGTTCAGTGGGCATCAGAAAAAGAATGAAGGAATGAAATAACTATTTGCAAGTTTAATCACAGTTCGAGTGCTTAAATTTAAAACAGAACAAGAAATCCTTTTCCTCTCTTTACATTTTTTTCCAGAAACATTTTTCCTTGACTAGATTTCCCCACTTACTTCAGAAACTAATCGTCTGACCAAGGGTGTGGGCCCTAGTAAAGCAGTTTGTTTAAACATTGCATGACAGGTTACTGCCCGTGGCTCCAGCAATGATAATTGCTTTATGTGTGTGCTCTTTCAATTTGTCATCTTGTGATTCACAGCATTTTAGCTTAAACAACCATAAAATCTGATTAGCAAGAAGGTGGCTTAAGCCAGCACATTCTGCTTTTCAGCTGGTGAAAACTAAAGCCGGGCACAACCCAGTGCCTGTGGCTCAGCTGGCGAGGGAGGAGGTGCAGGGGCTGGGCTGCTGCCTCGGGCCCCCCCTCCTGGGTCTGTGGGGCAGCCTGCATTGGTGCTGCCCTCCTGCAGCCCCTGGCTCTGGGTGCTGGGCCCATCACCTCGGGGTGAGATCCAGAACAGGCTTTGTCATCAGCTTCACTTGCCCGTAGTGTTTGTTGCTATAAAACTTGTACTCCAGAGGAGCAAACAGAATGAAAATTGTATAAATACCTGTTTGTATTGTTTTCGTGGTTCATATTGTTTTCATTGGTGCTTCAGGAATGCCCAGCAGTTCCTTTAATAATACTTGTTTTGAGGAGGTGGAATACATTTGTGTTGGTTTCATTTCCTTTTAAATTCCTTTATCATCTTCATCTGAATTGTATTTTATAACAGAAGAGATCTAGATATCTTTCCTCCCATCTCAGCCCAGCTTAGTTTTCACCCTGAAGATGCTGTTAGAAAAATAATTTGAAGAAGTAGCTATAAATAGACACAGTGTTAGGCCTAATTAGCAGGCATGTGCAGCACAATGAGGCTGTGCTGGCCTCAGGCTTGTGAAAGTCTGCATAAACTAATACATAAGTTCCATTGATATCCCACAGAAGCAAAGGTTATCCACAGGCAGTAAAAGTGCTGGTTCTTAGTAAAATAAACCAGGAAAAAAATTTTTTTCATGTATTTCTCAGAAATTATGATGTGAAAATAACAGGCACAATGTTGGGTTCTTTAAAGAAAAAGAATCTTCACTTTCTGTTTGAAATAAGGCTGTCATTAAAATAAACCAAACCCCAAACCACCTCAAACAGGACAAATTATATTTCTGTAATAAATAAATATAATTAAGAAATTTGAAATACACCACTTCTGAGTTTTTGTGCTTCATATAAAAGGATAAGAAATACTGTTCTTGAGAGCCAGTTGAACTGATGGGGAGGTTAGCAGTCATCTTAGTGTCCCATTGTTACTGATTAACAGGGCCAAAGAATAGTGCAACAGAAATGTAAGGAATAATCACACAGAGAATTAGATGGATTTTCTGTTGAAAGAGTCAAAAAGTACACAGAACTGCAATACTTTTGGATATAGCTTCCTCAGAGTCTCTGAACTTTCTATGTAATAATGTTTTGGCATCCATTTAGATTTGTAATGTTGTATTGTGGGATTGTAATTGACAGGAGTCTTTCATTTACAAAGTCAGATCTCTTCTGATAGTAAATGGGTTTTTAGTGATTCCCTGGAAGTTTTCTCCTGCCAACTGTTTTCTGTGTATGTTTTTCTTTAGTTGAAATATAAATAGCCCTTAGCATTCCTTTGCAGGCATCCTGGCTGAGGGAATTGCAGTTAGTTTGAATTGCAGAGGCTGTATTTTCACTTTGTTCTGGTTAAACCTCATCCCCGAATATTCACACAGCTTCTCTTACCCTTTATGGAAGTACTGTGAAGGTTCCTTCTTCCATCAGCTTAGGGACAGGCTCGTGGAAACCTGCTCCTACTGGTGTCCAAGGTAGAAATGTCAGTAATGCAGCAGGGAAGGAAAACCAAGTGGTGCCTGTTGGTCTGTGTGGGACTGGGTGTTAGAGCTGGGTCCCTCACTCCTGAGGCTTGCACAGGCTTGCACAATTTGGGAGGGATGGACGGGTCAGGTATTTAAGTTGGCAAAGGAAGAAGGCAGCAGCTGTGTTCAGTGTGCCAGTGTTTGAGCTCCCTTCATCTCCCAGCCACACTCTTCCTGCCTTTGTTTCTCTTGCCTCCAGCTTGCAGTAAATGTCGAATATTTTGAGATCTCGGTGCTGATGCTGTTGTGGGGTTATGTGGGTGGGCCCAAAGCCTCTCAAAGATGCCTAGCCTTGACCATACTCTTTTTTGGATCCAAAAAGATTGAAGGTTTTTTCTGACCCCTCACCTTGACCTGCTCCTTATGTTTGCACACTCTGAGTGTGCACATCTTCTGCCTCTGACTTGAGATTAATTACAAGAAACTCAAAAAAACCCCAAGACTTTTAAAATTCAAACGCCATCTCATTCCTTGCAAAGTGTTGACAGTTACCAGTGTTAACTGTTCATCACAGAAGAACAGTCCTGTAACCTGTCAGCCATAGTATTGGACTCTCACATTTGTTAATCAGCTGGAACATCTTAAATTTATCAGGTAAGAGGCATTTTTTAGGCCCCAGCTGGTTTTGGTGTGACACCATCGTGGATTTAGCACAAATCTCCAACCCAGCCTGCTTTTCCTATTTTGCCTTCCTCCAGCTTTGCATCCTAAGGTGTGATTTCAGAGAATAGTAATGCAGGCTATTTACAGAAAAGAAAACCAGGCTGAAGGGGGAGGAGACTGGAAAAGGAAGGAGTCATCAGGAGGTCAGTGTGAGCAGCAGCAGTGTTCCAATCTGCACAGTTGTCACAAACAAGGTGTGGTAAACCTTACAAATATTTTGTATCATAATAATGCTTTTTCAGGTGCTCCTGACTTCAGTTCATACCAGTTTCCTGACCTTGGTGAAGCACTGCATATCAGCTTTGCCCAAGGGCCACCTGCGTGCTCTGGGAGTTTAATTTAGAGTTTGAAAGTTCAACTGTGTTGTTCAGGCAAACAAAAACATAATGTCAGAAGGAAGTGGCTAGAACTGTATAATATGAAGGGGTGAATTCACAGTCTTGCATCCTTGGGTTGAGGCTGAGCATTCAATTAGAGGCAAAAGGTTTCAAAAGAGGAACAGGAGTGGGAAATGAGGGCAGAAAATTGTGTGTTAAATTTGGCATAGGAGAGAGTTTGACATGGGGTTTGCATTTGTCATTTTAAACATGCTTGTAATGTTACGTTGCTGGGAGGAGGTGTTTGTTTCTGCCCTGTCTGAAAGCCAAGTGTGAACTTCCAAAGAGACTGTCTAGTGCATGTGTATGAGTTTGCTCTTTAAATACAGTTTGGATGCATATCCTTTCAAGCTATTCATAATGTTGCATCTTCCCACTTCTGGGGTAGCGAGTTCTGGACCTGTTCTGCTTCTCTTTCTGAATCCTGTCCTGGGGTAAAAATGAGGCTTAAGAAAGCACTGCTTTGTGGAATTCTCTAGTTAGGCTGTGTTACCTTGCATATCAAATTGAGGGCTTCTCTTGTAGTGTATTGTATTGTGTGTCTGCCCTGTGCCTGCTTTTCTCACAAAAATGAAGGGTATAGTCCCTGATGGCTTTGGACTTGTAGATTCAGACCCTTTGTGTGGACCCTTTGAGCTCCACAGTAGTAGTGATGATACTTTCTGTATTTATTTACAATTCTTGTGGTTTTTTTGAAGGTCTTGGTGCCCCTGGTTCTGTTACAGCAGTTTCTGATGGAGTTAACCAGACAGGGCCAGGAACCACTGAGTGCCCTTGTGAACTTCGGGGTGACATATCTAGAAGACTATTCTGCAGACTATATCATTGAACAAGGAGGATGGGTAAGAAAACCACGTTTGATTCTCATACCTTGTTCAAAGCTTATTTCTAAGTGTGATACTAGTCTTTGGTAGGAGTGAAAGCTAAGAGGAGTGGCTAGAAATAAGCACATGCAAGAAGGAATGACCCAGAATAAGCAAAGAAAAGAAGCCAAAGGAGGAGGTCAGGACCAAAAAGGGACCTTGGGAAGTCATCTAGATGTTTCACTTCCCTGCCCCAAGGCAGAACTGCCTGCCCTTTCATTTCTTGGTGTTGAGTGGCTGCACTCCACAGTTGCCCAGGCAGTCTGTTGCAGTCCTTTGCATGTCTGGGTTGCTGTTGACATTGAAGAACCCAGCAGGTGTCAGGTAACCATCAGGTTTCACACACTGTGTGTTAAGGTGCCAATTCATTGCTGTTTGCTGAGCTTTTGATTATATGTGCTTTCCTGTTAATACACACGCAGCACTGCAAGTGGAAGCAGACACCCATAACAGCAGATACTGTGCCTGAGAGGCTCATCTTTTTATAAATAGTATCTTCCTCCTGTGGTGGTGGCTGGGAATGGTATATGGTTTTTCTCTGCTTTAAATTTCAGAGGGATTTTTTTAGCAGATAAATAATTGAGGAGCACTTCATACAGAAATGTCAATAGGTACTGATTTATTTTTATAATAAGTGATAAAAATAGCTAATGCATATTAGACTTTATAGCTGCACAGGAACATGCATAGAATGAACAATCAGCATTTCTGTGCTGCATTTTTCCTTGTAGGAATCTTTAATTCATGGTAACCAATGTTCCTGAGTCACGGCATGCTGAGAAAGTTTCATTTAAAAATACATCAGAGAGACAGCTCACAGATCATGAGCTGGGTCTTGAAGGCTGAGCCTTAGATTACTGGGTTTGGGAAAGATGCCAGATTTGAGTGGAATTAATCTGGGATTTGTGAAATGGCTTCAGCAAGTTGATTTATTCTGAAAAGAAAAGCTGTTCAGGAAAACCCAGTGATAAAAAAAGCACTAGTAGGAAAAATCTCATTCAGAAGCTTCTCATATTTCAAGAGTTTACCTGAGGGTTTTTTTAAGATTCTTTTGTTCCAGAATTTCTGCACATCTGTACCTTCTTTATCTGTTCCCTTCCCAGCAGTCGTGGATAATAGTTGTCAAGGCCATTGGGAGGGATTGTTTGTCTTTAATGGACAGAAGCACTAACAGCATGCAGCCAAATGACCTTAGGTTGTTTGATAAATGCACTCCCATTTCAAAGTATTTTCATCCCAGGGCAGGTCCTTACTTGCAGCTTTAAGACAGATGGATGTTGGTGCTATTTTGCTTCTCTGCCTTGTGTTTTTTAACCCCAGAAAGGGCTGTGGTCTGTTCTCCAGCCCCTTTTTTGAGGCCTGCTGTAAACACACTTGGTAGAGTGCACAGCCTCTGAAAACAAGCAGCTTTCCAGCACGGCCTCCAAGGGAGGGGGCTGTGCTTGGTGTTTGTGTGGCTGTGCATGTGTGTACAGCTCTGGGTGCCTGTCTGTGCACAGCCAGCCAGGCATGAAATCACACTGACACCAGCAAACCAGCCACAGCTATTTTTGGAGCAGCACAAGAGGCGAGGAGAGAGACAAGGTGATGAAAATCCTTTCCAGATGAATTAATGTAGCTGCACTAACCTTTTGTGAGTTGCTGGGGGGATGCGGTGGGGGGACCACTGGGCGTGTGACTTTGTGGAGGAAGGGCAGTATGTGGTTTTACTGTGGCATGATTCTGTTTGTTGCCAGCCTGTGGGATGGTGTGTGGGGATGGCAGTGCTGGGAGCAGGGTGTGGGGCCGGGGTGGGAGAGGTGGTGTTTCTGGGAAGGGCCAGAAGAGCCTCCTGGCTGCTCGCTGTCATGGAAGTGTTTGCATTTTTTAAGATAAGCATCTGCCACGGGGACTCTGTGTGCAGGATCGAGTTGTCAGTAATAATCTGCTAGAGCCATAAGGGCAATGTATAAGCCTGGGAGTTTCCAGTGACTCATGTTGCTGTGACAGTTAGAGGGTCAGTTTTTGTGTTATTTTGGAGCAGTGTGAAGGGAGGTCTTTCCTGCAGCTGCTCAGAGCTTGCTTAAAACTGAGAAGATGCTGGAATAGCCTGTCTGGTTTTTTGTGGATCAGGAGCAGAGGAGAGCTTCACAGGAGCCAGCTTTTCAGGGGTAGACCTGAAAAACTCAATAGTGTCTGTGGTGCTATCTCTTCCCTTGGCACCACGTAATTTAGGGTCTTCCTCAGTTTTGGAAGTCAGCCTTTGCCAGGAGGGAAGTAGCCAAAGGTAAGGGGTCAGCTGAGCCCTTCCTGTGCCCCACTGCAGTTCTGTGGAGTCAGAATTTTACAGAGCTGTGTCATCCACTTGCTGCATCATGGTGTGCAGCCACGATGCAGCTGGAAGAGCTCCAGGGTTCTGCATGTGTGCAAGGCTTGAGGTGGTTTTGTGAGCTTGGGAGGCTTGTAGGTCCAGGAAAGCATCTGATTCAGGATGATGGACAGTTAACTAGAAGCAAAGGCTCGAGGGAATAAAGGTTTATAAATTGGCTAGTTATACAGCAGATTTCAAGAAGTCCTTGTGGCTTGTGGGAAATGGGAAATTTGAGATACTAGAGGATGAGAAGTTGCTTTTTGACTTTTTTCCATGCCAGTCCTGCAGGGATATGGTGATGAGATGATGTGAAGAAACAGTGAGTGTTCCCCTCCCATTCTCCCTTCAGGCACTGAAATTGTAATTCAGCTGACTTTTGATGGCAGGGTGGGACTGGGGTGTAATGGTGGATAGGTTGGTGAGGAAATGGCTGGCATATTCTTTTGTTCCAGTGCATCCAGTATTCCAGTGCTACAGTTCTGGCCATTGTGTCTGCTGCTCCCCTTCCCCTTGGTCTGTTTTTACTACTTGAGGCTGAAAGTCTTCCCAGTAGGAATGTCTGCAGTGCACTGCAGACTGTATTGTGTTTGGATGCAGCTGGCAGCAAAAATGTGAATGAGGAGATGAAAGGACTGCCTCATCTGGTTTGCAACCCCTTAGACTTGCAGGTACATGCAAATTGATTTTGGAGGACTGTAGGAAAGCAAGGAAATGTTTCAAGGGCAGCCTCCCTCTTTCACTGATTGCTGTGACAGGTTTGGCTGCAGCTCTTGCATTTACTCTGCTTGACTTTTAAGTTTTAGTATGATCTCTCTTTTGGAGCAAAGAGTGTGCTGGATATTCCAGGTTCTCAAAAGGAACACATGGGGACACACATTTCTTCCTCCTGACTAATGGGTCGACTGGCCAGACTAAGATCTCCTTCCTTTATCATCTTACAAAACAATACCCAGCCTGACTTACAAGTAGCTTTGTTCTTCTCCTTCCCAAAAGCCAGGGTAGGGCTCAACAAACTGACAGTGGACTTGCTGTGCCCTCCCCTTTCCTCTTCTCCCCTCCCTTCTCCTCTCCCCTCCCCTCCCTTCCCTACTTGTACCTCCCCTCCCTTTTTGCTCTGACTACTCCAGGGCTGAATGCTGCTGCATCAGAAGCAATTCTTGGTCTCCTGGAAAAGTGCACAGTAAGGCCAGTCAGCTGGTAAGGATTTTCTTCATCTTCCTTTTCCACCCTTACTCCCAAATAATTTATTTCTTCTCGGGTTCTGTGGACCCTGTTTTCCACAGTTAGATTTCATTTATGTAGAAATAGCATGGGAATGTCTGTAAGGAGGAAAAATGTAAGAGTGCTTGGGAGCTGGGTGCCTTTTTTTCTCTCAGATTCACATTCCTGCTTTTCCTTTATTGAACGAGGTGCAGTACACACGCCGTCCGTGTTTGGGGTGTGCAGTTGTTAACCTGGCAGTTGTAGTAGTTGTATTTGTGACCCTCTGCCTTCCCAGGGTTCTTGTCTTGTCATGTTCAGACCTGGATTTGCATTTAACAAGTTCACTGCCCACTCTGAAGAGAATAAAAGTAAAATTGCCTGTAATCTGCATAGTGTTCACAGTTTCCTCTGTCAGCCTTAGAGGAGCTGTTCTCTCTGTGTTTCCAGTGCTCTGTCTTGGGCTTTGCAGCTGGTTTTGACATTTTCTTTGCTGCTGGTGATTGAATAATGTGCATATTAGAGACTGTTATTGATTTGGAGGAGAAGAAGGAGGAGATGCTTGTCATCCCAGGGAAGCGAGGCAGTCGGTGTGTGCTACTGGAGATGAAAATCTCCTCCTGCAGCAGCCCAGGTGTCTGCCCTGGGAATGACAAAGCAGAAAAAGAGGGATGTGCTCCACTAGAGGAGAGGGAGGTGAGTTCAATGTGGTAGAGATGGTCTAGTGTGAGAAGCCCTAGGAAGCAGTTTTCCTTTCAAAATAATTATGCTTGCATCTTGGAATGCTGCAGTGAAGCATCCACTTCATTTGTATGTAACTTCTTTGGTACAGTCCTACACTTTTAAATTTTTAGATACTATGACTGAAGGAGGAAATGAAGTAGTAAAGGAGCAACTAGATTTCCTTTCTCTTTTCCCTTCCAACAACTACTAATTGGTCTGTCTGGAGAAGTGGTCTATAACTAACCAAATTTGCCTCAATTTAAACCAGTAAGACCGAAACCTTGAAGGATGTTGCTTTGGTGCTGACTCTCTGCAGGTTGTAGTGGTTATGTTGGAGAGCAGGGGTGGAATAGGATCATTTCTGCAAGGCTCTTCTACCCAAAGCATTCCCTGAAGGGAATGGGAGCAGTGGCTGCAGTACCAGAGCGCTTTGATCTGGTTCACTTGGCCTTTTTTTCCTTTTTCCTTAGTAAAAAGTGCAGTCCTATTTGTGGACTATTTGTAAGAACTCTGCTCTCTTTTTCTTGGCTCCACCTATCTTGAGTTTCCGAGAGACACAGTAAGTGCCTGAGGGTTTTTGTTACTTCTTTATATTTTAAAATGTATTGTTGTGGATCTGGGTGTTGTCAGGAGCTCCTTTATAATCCATTTCTTTGAATCTTATGTGCAGAGGTTCCTAAGACTGAAGGATTAGCAGGTCTCACTTGCAGGAGGGTCTGAGGCAGCGCGGTGTGCCGGGGTCCTGGCCCTGAATCACACACACCATGTACCTCAGAGAGCTGGCCAGGCACTCCTTGAACTTCATTTCTCTCTGTCTTAGGTTATGTTGCAAGACAGTCAGTACCCTCACCTAAGGAACTTGTAGCTGAGTTGAGTGTTTGGATTTTTTATCATAGTTCAGATTGCTCTCCTGGGACACTCTGTTCTGCCAGCATTTCCTCCTGCTCCTCAAGACACAACATTTCTCAGGGATTTTATGTGGGTCTGTTTAAGTTTCATGCTGGGAGGTTGAAGCTTGGGGAAAATGGATATTTTTTCCCCCCAGTAGCACTCTCTGATCTCTATACAGAATTTTTGCCTGTGCTGGACAAACTCAGGACCTGGGGTGTACAGGTGGCTTGCTGGGCTGTACAGGGATTGTACAGGGCTTTTCTGTGCCTTCAGGATTTAGTTTTGTGTGAGTTGCTTATCCACATCATTCCTTGTTCATATTTTTAAGAACTGAACTGTTTATACTTTAAGAAAGATCAGCTGAGCTTTAAGAACACTTGAACCCAAACCCTGGGAGATGCTTCCATAGCACTTAGACACAGTTGATTTGCATTTTCCTGGTCTTTGGAGTTTCCAGGGCAGGGCATTCTAAGTCTTCTCTAGGATGCTGTAAATGCTCTGTTGGACACCTTAATGGGGAACTCCTGTCCACTACCTAATAGTATCTCCATTGTAGATGCAATGTGTGCTAATGCTCCTATCTACTGTTTTTGTAGGGAAAAAGGTTACTTTTTTCTTTGAGACATTCAGAAATTGGATTTGAGTATCTCTTTGCACCAGAAATCAGGCTGAAGTTATTATTTTTTTAAATAAGGTGGGTTTTCTTTCTTACTTGTAGTTAAAAGTTTTTGCTATTTAGCAAATATAACTACTATAGTTCATAATAAGTCAACCCCCCTGGGCTGAGGACAGGGATTGATTTTGGTAGCTCTGTTGTTCAGCTCTGCAGATCCACCTCAACAGAACTGAGTTTATCTTTTCCTCAAGACTGCCTCCTGGGCTGTGGGCCATTCTTGTTATGTTCTAGCCAAGAAGGGAAATATGCAGTTCTCCTCCTCCTCCTCACAACTTGTGCCAGCTCTTCCCTCCAGTGGCAGTGGCTGGGGTCAGGAGGGGCAGGACTTACACTTCTCTGCCACACCTGATGTGGCTCTCTGAGTCTGCTGGATGACTTAGCAACTCTCCTGTTGCAAGTTTGAAAAAGAGCAGCTCTGATCTTTCTGGTTTGAAGCAGCAGACTGTCTGGTTACAATAAACAAAGCAGATAAAGAAATGCTTACATACATTCTTATTTAATAGTAAATCTAAAGTGTAGGGCTTATATAAGGCCTCAGGTTATTAAAAATCCTTCCACATGATCCATCCTGTCCTGAAATAATCTGCCTGTTGGAGCTTTGCTTCTGGGTCACATCTGTAGATGAATCAAGAGAATTGTCCTAAATGTCATTCAGATTTTATTGCAGCTGCTTTAAAAGGGAAGGAAAAAAAACCCACCCAAGTGCAAACCTCAAGAGAACCGGCACGAAATCCTGGCTTTATCCGCTTGACTTTGTGTATTAAATCTTAATTCAGCTCAAGAAATATTAATCATTTATCCCAAATAATGCCTATTACTGTCTGGCTTTTCAATTAAAGCTTCATAAGCTTTTCAGGAAAACGTGGTGGAATTACCCACTGGCACTCGGGGTGTGTAGCCCTGCCCCAGGTTTGCCAGCCATGGCTTCGAGCTTGGAGTGTCCCGAGGCACTGACACGGAAGTTAAATTGTCTGTGAAGGCAGAAAGGAATCAGCCAGGCTGCATAAGGCTCTGATTTATGGGGAGCCAGCCACTGATAACTCTTTTGAGGTCAGTGCAGTCTGCGTGAGAAAAGGAACAATAAAACCCTTGAGCCCCTTTGGCCCTGCTCCCTTCTGCTGAAGGCAGGATGCGTGTGTGCTGTTGGGACATGGATTAGTGAAGTATTTGAAATGTTTGAGGGTTGCCCATGTTTCTTGTAGTACCATTTCCTTACACTCTCCAAAGCAGTTTATCCTGCCTGTTACCCTCAGGATATACCCACATCTTGCTTGCACTTTGTGAGAAGTGTCTCCAGTGAAAGTTCTCCAGCAAAGCACGTGGCCTTTAGAACTGCCCAAGATGTGGGAATAACCAGAATGACTCATGCCCAGTCTTTGTGCATCAGTGTTGCCTCCCCATCAGTTTGTCACCTTGCTGAGGACCTGGCATTGTGTCACACAAAGGCAATTTCTGGGCCTGGGCAGCTACTGGCCCACCCAGAAGCTGGTGGTGCTTCATCTGTGTCTGTCTCATAGCAGTGGTACTTGGTTACTTGTTCATTTTTGTCACGGGCAGATTGTCTGTGGGTTCCCCCTAAAGAACAACTTGGATTTTCTGTATGAGGAGAAAGGGCAAAGTGAGGAGTGGTGGATCAGGCAGAGAGCAGAGGCTGGAGGAGTAAGTGTGTAGTAAGAAGTATCAGGAGGGCTTAAATTTCACGGCAGTCTCTGTTGGGACTGTTGACTGCAGGTGGCTCCATCCTCCCCTCCGTGGGCTCCTGAGTCACTTGGCTTTCTCCAGGGTACAGTGTGTGACTTCAGGGGAATTCAGGCTGTCTGGGGATGGCCCTAGTTGGTGCCTGTTTTAGTTTCTTACAGAGGTTTGCTACAATCACCAGAGCTCACAAACCCGCAGCAGGTTTGGGGATGTTTGTGTGTGGCTCCTGTTGAGCAGGTCACTGCAGCATGGGTGCACTCCCAGGGGAGTGTCCAGAGCAGAGCTGTTGTCAGAGGAGTGTGTGCTGTTCTGTTTGCTAACATCAGCTCACAGACGTGTGTTGTGATGTGCTGTGGGTGGGAATAAATTCACTCTGATTTGTGGAAGGCTAGAGCTGAGCAGAGGAGGGCAGCCCAGAGGTCTGTAAGATTGCAGGTTCCACCCCTCATTGTTTTGTTGTTTAATTGGGTCTGTCTCCTGTGCACATATAAAATTGCTGTGATTGTAGGTATCCATTAGTCCCTTCTGTTCCAGTGAGAGTATTTCCTACTGAGTCAATACCCAGAGCAAATGCTGATGGTCAGAGGAGTGTGTACAGTCTGAGTGGGCTGTACCCTCTCCATCCTCAGCACAGGGTGGTGGGAACTGACCACAGTGACTGACTTTATCCCTAAGCAGTTGGTGAGCAAATTAATCACTTTTAACCCTTTCCCTGAGGAACTCTGTACATCATTTCTCTTTAGGGTTTCTGGACATGTTACCCAGCTGGATGATGTTTCNCACTGTTATGAGTCTGTCTCCTGTGCACATACAAAATTGCTGTTACCCAGCTGGATGATGTTTCCCACATCCAACTAATTTAAAGGGCATTTAGGAAGACAAGTTCCTTTCCAAAGTGTTCTCCAATATTCCCTTGCCCATTTCCAGAAAAACTGTGACATTCCATGGACTGAGGAGATGCACATCCCATCCCAGATCTTGCAGTGTTTGTGCTGCCTCTCCTGTGTCTGCCAACTCGCTTTTTGGGGTTTTGATGGGGATTTTTTTTTGACCAGAGCAGAACCAACCCCCAGATTCACAGGTGTTGGGAAGGGTTTAAAACAGAGGGACAACTGCTTGGATTGCTTTAGAACTGTTGCGTGTGAAAGGGAGTGGGAAGAAAAAAATTCCATTCATTCTCTTTCTTCATGTTACGATGGGCTGTACAGGAAAGCTTGATAATTGAACAAGGAGTTTGCACAGAAGGGGCTCCCAGCACTGCAGGGCTTGAGAGAATGTTCACTTAGTTGTTGTTATGAGCCAGAAAGCTATTGAGTCTTTGCTAATGGTTTCACAGACTTCTATTATATGGCATAGCAAAGGTTGGGGTTCCCCCCTGCCCCCCTCCTGGTCCTCACTTCAGCTGGGACAGAGTTCATTTTCTTCTTGGTAGCTGGTGCTGTGCTGTGTTTTGGATTTAGTGTGAGAGTAGTGTAAAATAAACACACTGATGTTTGGCTGTGGCTGAGCTGTGCTCACCCTAATCAAGGACTTCTCAGGGTCTGCCAGTGGGGAGGGGCACAAGAGGCTGTGAGGGCATGAGGCCAGTGCAGCTCATCCAGACTGGACAAAAGGTCAGTTTTGGGGGGAAAACTTGAGATAATCTCCAGTGTAGAGAATGAATATTTTGAGGTAAAAAGGAGGTAATCAGTAGTGCACAGGTAGGAAGGTTTCGGTGGTAAAACTTGATATAATCTGTAGGGGAGAGAATGAACATTTTGAGGTTAAAAGGAGGTAGTCATAGACATGTAGGTAAACTTCAGAGAGTCTAAAGGGTAGAGAAGGAATGTTTTTAGGTAAAAATGTGGTCATCAGAAGGGAACATACCCCAGAACATCCTGTTGCATATTTAAACTATGGGGAGTTGGCCGGGAGCTGCTGATCAGTGCGGGGGAATGAGCTGGGTGATGAGCAACTGCAGAGTCCATCACTTGTCTGCCTGGAGTTTTATTCCTCTCGCTCTCTGATTTTCATTACTACTACTATTAATATTACTAGCATTAGTATTAGCACTGTTATTATATTTTACTTGGTTCCAATTATTGAACTGTTATTAGCTCAACCCACAAATTTTACTTCTTTTTTTCTGGTTCTCTTCCAGAGAAGAGGGGTGGAAGTGAGTGAGCAGCTTAGTTGTCAGCTGGAGTTAAACCACAACACTCTTGTATTTACAAGAGTACCACCCCCATCTTAGGTGGTTGTTCTGCACTTAATTATTTTTCCTCTTTCCCCTTGAAGCCAATCTCTTCACTGTTACATACACAGCAGTCCATGCACAACTGGGATCATCAGTGCTGTCCTTTCTGGAAGGAGGGAATCAGTCACTATTTTATATTTGCAGTTTCTCCAATTGAAGCCCACTGTCACCTTTTTTTAGGGTGCCTACAGGTATTTCCTAGCTAAACAAAAGCAAGCAAACCTCTCAGCATCTCTGGATGTCTGTGCTTGGTTGTTTTGTTTCAGCTTAAGTTGTGCAGCCAAAGTTTTGATGACAGTCTTGGTAAGTGAATTCATCTAAGAACAGCTAAAACTGTTTGTAGTAAAATACTAGGATTACTGTAGATTCCAGCTTGTTGGTACAAAGTAGTAATACAGGCTTCACATAGCACTGGAAATGGGATACAATTAATGTCAGAGGAACAGTGTTGGATGAAAACAGACAAGCACAGAGGGGAGAAAGGAGCTGTGTTCAGCTGGGCACATGTCCTTTGTGTGGTTTCAGACTTTGGTGTCCTGTGTGGTTAATAATGGCCATGTGGAGTGTGTTGGTAACGCCAGGGGAAGGAGGAGCTGCCAGCAAAGTTCCTGTAGGAGGTTCCATTGTCTGGAAACGCCAGCTGGGTTCTGTCAGCACAAAAATGTGGGTCAGGCAGCTGCAGAGCCCCTCTCATTTCCCCCCAGCTCACCAGGCTCCCGGGTGAGCTGTTCCTGTGCAGGGCAGGTGGTGCTGAAGCCTTGGCTCACGTGTGGTGTCCTCCCTTGTGTTCCCAGGGGACGGTGTTTACTCTGGAATCCGAGGAGGAGGAGTACCCCGGGCTCATCGCAGAGGACAGCAATGACATCTACATCCTGACCAGTGACAACTCGGGCCAGGTGAGCCCCCCCGAGTCCCCCACAGTGACCACGTCGTGGCAGTCGGAGAGCCTGCCCGTGTCGCTGTCGGCCAGTCAGAGCTGGCACACCGAGAGCCTGCCCGTGTCCCTGGGACCCGAGTCCTGGCAGCAGGTGGCTATGGATCCTGAAGAGGTCAAAAGCCTGGACAGCAATGGAGGAGGTGAGGAGAGGAGTGAGAACAACTCTTCCAACTCCGACATTGTCCACGTGGAGAAGGAGGAGATCCCGGAGGGCATTGAGGAGGCAGTGGTGTCAGCCGGCGCTGCAGAGACCGTGCAGGCAGCGCTGCCAGAAACCTCTGCTTCTCCACAGGAAGCAAAACCTCCTGCTGAAATGGCTGCTGTGGAAAAAGCACATCCCTCCACACTTGTGCGTGCAAAACAGGAGGAAGAGGGAAAAGCAGCCGAAGAGGTTGTTGAACCTGAAATCCCCGTGTTAAGTAAACCTGTCCCAAAGGTAGCCCCGTCGGAAGAGAAGGCTGCACCAGAACCTGAGAAAATACTGCTTCCAGGGGAGACAAAAGTGGGGAAAGAGGGCCGTTTGGAAGAAATAGAAGAGAAGTCCTGTGCAGAGGAGAAGCCCATCCTGCTGCCGGAGGGGAAGTCCATCCTGCTGTACGGCGGGGCGGCGGCCGTGGCGATATTGGCCGTAGCGGTCGGAGTAGCGCTGGCGCTTAGGAGAAAGTAACGGAGCTCTCTGGAGGAGGGGGGAGACAAGAGAGCACGGTCCCATTTTTGTAGTTGTGTTCCCTAAAGGTTGAGCTGCCTGCTGTTTAATTGGACATTTGAGTAACTGATCGGTGGTGGGGGGAGGTTGTTCAATAAGCCTCCAGCTACGGACAATCATGTTTTTAGTAGAATTGGGGCGGGGACTGGTTTTTCGTGATTAAAGTACTGGGGTATTTTTAAAAAAACAAAAACAAAACCACAAAAAACCATTCTGCAAATTTAAGAACTTAAGTGCAGGTGCTGAAGAAAGGGGTGCTCATACTCTAGGAACTGGAACAGAGAATCCCCAGGGGAAGGGGAGAGCCAGCTGCTGCCACCCCCTGGAGTTTTTGGCTTCTCAGAGCGAGCGCTATTGCAGCTGTGCTGTCTTGTCACTTCCCGTCGCTCCCCAGAGCCCTCCCTAACAAACATTAGCCAACCTGAGTCCTGTAGCGAGAGGCTGCTCTCCCTTTTGTCTCGGCTTCCTCTCAGGTACAGCACTGCTCCTCATGACCTCCCAGGTTCCCCCAGGCCCCCGTGGGACAGTGCTTATTCTTACCTCTTGGCTCACACTGGTTTTGGCCCCTAACGTTTACTGGAGCCCCATCCTGTGACGATGCTGCCTCTCTATTGCTGTATTATCCCTGAGCATCCTGGTGTTCCTGGGGTAGCCGTGCTGCCCAGCAGGGTGGGAGGGACACTGCTGTTTGCTGGTTTGAGAATCCATTTGCTTTCCTCCTGCCCCCTTTACTGCAACCCTTCAGTTACCAGAGGAGTAAAATTCACGCTGGACATGGTGCCATGGGATCAGTGCTCTGATATCTGAGGTATGTTCAGTAAAGATGCAGCAAGGCCAGTGCCTCCTGTGCAATTCAGAGGTTAAATGCTCTGCTGTCCTGTGTCACACTGCAGTCTGCACTGCCTTTCCCAAGTTAAGCACAGAGTGTATTTAGTCCTAATGTGGTCTTGTCTGTGACAGAATCCCAGATATATAAAGCAATGGATTCTAGTAACTGAGCAAAAGAGCATTAAACAGCTCCTCTATCTGCTTGTTCCTGACCTGACCCAGCATGGCCTTCAGTTCAGTTTCTTTTGTGACTGTGGATCTGTAATTAGCTAAACTTACAGGTTCCCAAAGGATGAAATCCCTCCTCCTGCAGTCACAGCACTTCAGGTGTGTGTGGAGAGAAGCCTTTCTGGTATTGAGCTCCAGCTGCAAGTGCTCAGTGCACAGCTGTGTGTCCATGGCCACACTGCAGCTCTGGGGGAAGACCTGGGCCTTTCCAGGCAGAACTACAGACACAGCTCTGAGGGGTGGGCACTGTGGCTTAGGCCACAGGGAGCTCAAAGGGATCTCAGCATAATGTGAAAACAGAAGTGGGAGTTTACAGGAATCTTACTCCTCACAAAGCACAACAACAAGGTACCTTTATTCCTAAATAACCTTATCTTGGGTACATCTGATGAGCCTATTTCTTAAGGGATCTCAGAATGAAGAGATTTTACCATCTTCTCTATTTTAGGGTATTCTTGCTGCATTTTCTTATCCCAGGATGCTGAAAAGTTAGTCAGAATGTGTAAGGTTCTGAGGAATTGTTTTTGTTTAAGCTTTTGTGAGAATGGATTTTCTAGAAAACTTACTGAATTTTGAAGTTTGTGTGTGTGAAGCTGAATATTAATAGGAAGGGTTGTCACATATGTACTGCTGCTGTGGACTGAACTCAGGAGCTCTGGAGTTCTGGGCTTTGCTGTTGATAATTGCTCTTTTTCCATGTACAAAACACAGCAGGTTGGCCTTAACAGGAAAAAACCCCCAAACCCAATCTTTATTGTAATGCAAAGTGGAATTGACTTTTTTTGCCGTTTCCTGGTAGTCTCATTGGTGTGACGTGTCCCCAGAATGGGTCTCTGGGACATCCTCATGCCATCAGCTCTGGTGTCTGCCTTCCCACCACTGCAGTTCCCTCTCCTGGGGCAGTTTCCCTCACTTGGAGAGGTCTCTTTATGCTCCTTCTGTCCCGGATGTGCAGGAATGTTTTCAGTGTTGCTTCATTTCAGTGTTTATCAGGGAGTGACACAGGCTGTGAGGTACCAGGCTGTGGTGGTGTGGCAAGGGCAGCTCTCCTGCCCCTCTCCTGCTGCTTTGCTGGTGGCTTTGGGTTCTTCTTCCAGGTGTGTTCTCTGGGGGAAAAGGTACGTTCTCAACCCATCCACATCCTCTCCTTACTGAAGATGGTGCCCCTCCATCTGGGACATCCCACAGGTTACTCTAAAGCAGAGATGGGTTTGTGGACACTCTGTGTGTCAGCGGGGTGGAGGCAGAGCTGGTGTTACTTCCCTGCATGGGGTTGTTTCAGTAGTAGTGTGGGAGGTGGGTAGAAGACAGACAAGAATAAATCCAGGCTAGGAAGAAGTCCCTAACTTGTTGGCAGAAGGAGCCCAGCAGGGCATTAAATAGAAAAGCATCTTTTTCCACATGGAGCAGTGAGAAGGTGCAGCAGGAGTAAGGGAAAGAAGTGACTGTGTTAAGCATTTTCATAGTCAGCATAAGCCTTGAGTATTTGTGTGTTGCCACATTCAATGGAGCAGCAGCTGCACCGTATGTTTTGGGTGCTTGGTCTTTCCTGTATAAGACTCTTTTCCTCTTAGGGTTTTCTAGATTTGACGAGTCAGCAAGAATTTTTACCCCACTGACCACACGTTCAGAAATTTATTGTGAGTCTCTCTCCTCTGGCAACACTCCATTAGTTAAAAAGGTCAGCTGTGGGCTTGAATTCTGCTGAATTTGGAGTCCTGTGGTCAGAGCTGGGACAGGCCCTGTGGAAGTCACCAAGGGGTGATGGCAGATGGCAGAGCTGAGTGTGACAGGCTGCTCTGACAGGGGGGAATTGAAAGTGAAAGGGTTTCCCCCCATCTTCAAGTGTATTACAGTAATCCTAAACTGCAGGGTCTAACCACCCAAAAGGTGTGATGCAACCTCTCTTTAGTGGATCTCAGAGGGAAGGCAGTAGCTATAAATTCACAAAAGGGCAGACAGAATTACTTTCACTTGTGTTGCTTATCCCCTTCCCAAAGTGCCTCAATATCTGTCCTCGAGTGGCCTGTACTTTAACAAAATATCTACCTTAGACCCATTCTGTCTTCACTTTATCCTTAGCACACCCTAAAGCTGAGATGCTAAAACAGCAGCAGAGATCTCCAGAAGGTGGTAAATACCTCAGGCCCTGCAGTGGGCAGCACACTCAGCAAGGAGCTGTCAGGGAAAAGGCTTTCAGGATAAGGTGCAACTTGAGAGCCAGCTAAGCTGTGCTCAGTCGGGCACTGTGGCTGGGAGCAATCCCACTGCACCCATTGCCGTGCCCTGCCTGCGGCAGCTCTTGTGCTCTGGGTGGGGCCTGGTGCATTCCTGAAAGTGCCCCCAGGCTGTGGGGCTGCAGGTGCTGTGAGCTGGGACAGAACAGGAGTATTGGGGGCACACACAGAGGCAGCTTGGAACCTTACGGGTTTGGGTCTCGTGGGGCCGGGGGATGCTGAGTAGGGGTTCTCAGGGGGGTAATTCCCTCCTGAAAACCACTGAAAATAAATCTAAAATCCTAGGGCTGGCCCAGCAAAACAAGCTGGAGAAAAGAAAGCGGCACTTCTGCAGCCTTTTGTCTTTGAGGAGCTGCTGCCCCAGGTACTCCCCAGTCCACAGGGAGGCAGTGGGAGTGTGGTCTCTGTTCATACTGCACCTGGGTTTGGACACCAGTTTGAATTCTGGCTTGAGGTAAAGTGCCTGTTGTGCTGGTTTGTAGTTGGTTGTTTCCTCCCCAACTTGCCTTGTGGAGAGCAGGTCAGTAGTCCAGGCTGCCGTGCTTGCTGTCTGTGGGGGCTTGTCCTGCTGGCTGGGGCTGTGCTGGGGCTGGGGAGAGCTGAGTGCTGAGTGCTCTTACACAGGGCAGGTTCTGCCAGGATCCCACTTCCTTCCTTTCCTCATGGCACTGAGCACAGCTATGCTGACACACCAGGCTGGATTTTTAAGCTAATCAATGCTTTTTAATGATCACAAATGAAAAGTTTAATTAGTGCTAAACAAGTAAGGTTCTAAAGTTTAGTCTTTTTTCATTTTAATGACTGTAATAGATAAAATAATCTGAGGTTATAAACCTTCCCTACATTTAATTTTAGCTACAGTGGTATGGCAGTGCTAGCAAAGCCCTAGGAAGGTAGATCTTGCTATTTTGGCAAAATTTGCTGTGAAACAGGGGTGTGTGGGGTGGAGAGGTGAACACAGCCAGCCCAGCTGGGATGCCTGAGGGGCAGCAGAAGGCCCAGGGCTTCAGCAGAATGTCTTATTCCAGGCTCTGTGTTTGCTTAGGTCGGAGCACACCAGGAGAAAGTGTTTCCCAGTGACACAGGGAGAGGTGGGGCACAACACTTTCAGTATCCAGTGAAGGCAGAAGCTGGGCAACACTTTAGTTGGGCTTGGTCTGCTTAATTTCAGCACTAGGCAGGTTACCAGAACAGTCTTTCTTTGACTCTGTGCTTCAAAGTGCAAACTCTGCAGTGCTGTAACAAAATGGGGGGTCAGGGGGTGCTTAGAAAATGGAAGCACCACTACCTGACCCCAGCTCTCAGCCCAGAGGGAGCAGGGAGTGCTCAGGTTGGGGCTGGCAGTGAGCTCTCCTGCCCAGTCCCAGGCTCAGCTGTAGTGTTAAACCCAGGGAACCACAACATTACACTGCTCACATCCACCTCCTTAAGTTGAATAATTTTTACCACTTTTTTCCTACTTAGAGCCGACCCTCTCGTGGTCTCTGGGGTAGGTGACTTGCTCCTCTGAGCCAGAGGTCTATGATCATGCTGTAGAGGTGGGGGAGCTCCTGTTGGCTTCCAGTGGAAGCTGTTTTGATGTCCCTGCAGTATCTGCAGGGGAGGGAAGGAACACTACTGCTGTGGACAGAACAAGCTGCAGAGGATGCATCTTACTGCTGTACCTTTAGGGGGTCTGTCCCCAGTTTTAACTTGCAGCATAAGCTTTTATCAAATGTAAACCTAAAAACCCACTCAGACCAAAAGAATGCCACTTGATTTGTTAAGTAGCAAAGACTAATGGGCCTGACTAAAGCTGCAGGTTAGGGGTATCTTCTGCTGGGTGTAAGCAAACAGTGACAGCCTCGCAGGGAGCCTGGATTCTGTTCTCAAGGGGCCTGCCTGGGGGAAGAGACCCTGCCTGGGCCTCAAGTCACCCATTATCCCAGGAACTCCTCATGCTGTTCCTTCTAATATGCAAGTGCAGCCCTCTTGGGGAAAACTGTCTAAAGCTTCTTGTGCCATTTGGGTCATCAAAGTGTTTCCACCTTTAAAAGAAAGTTCTTTCCAGCTTCATTGTTCTATAGTCAGTTGAAGGGAGGGGGTATGTACATTTTCCCTCTGCTAACAGGACACTGCTGTAAGACCATGCCCCCAGGTTGCACTTTAATAAATGGTACAGTTTTCAAAAACAACGTGTAGAATACTTCTGTGTTCTCCCCTCCCGTTTACTGCAGGCACTGAAAGAAAAGATGATTTTACTTACTTAAAATTTGCTTCTGCAAGGCACAAGGATGGGACCAGTGTGTCTATTGCTGCCAGCTGCACCATAAGCCTTGGTAAGTTAGAGGAATGCCACGAGTACTTGCACAAAAAATTGATAACACAAAAAAAAAACCCCAAGTGGAAATCGAAACTCTTACAAGCTGTAGTGCCACAAGAAGTGACATTTTATTTTAGTTAAGAAAGCCCACAAAATACTTACATACTTTGAAAACTCCTGAGGCAGCTGGATCACGGGTGACACATTTGCCACCCTGTGTGATTACAGGTATGTATAAAACAACCTGAGTTCAAGTTTGTTGAACCTGAGATGTGACTACAAGACAGGCCACTTTTTCTCAAGCATATCCAGGTTGCATTCCCAGAAAACCTTGTCCTGTGTTTACCCCGCCTTGTTCTTTATAGTTTTTCCATCAGTCTTATTTTTCAGGCAAACACAGGTCTATGATGGTTGATGCTGAAGTATCTTTACTTGCCCCTTCCCTGGCCAAACACCCCTCCATCCTTCAAGGCTCTGTTCCCTCTTGCTGCCAGCTCCCATCCAGAAAGCCCTGATTCCCTCCCACCCCCATGGTCTGTATTGGATCAACCACCCCTTTCACAGCCTGAGCCCTTCCAGGGAACAAGACTCAGCACGGCTCAGCTGCAAGAGCAGGGCTGGGAAGTGAAAAACTAAAGCAAAATGCTACAGCTGATTAGAAAACCCCCCAGAGGGCAGGCCCTGTGCACACAGGGCTCTGCAGGTACAAGCCAGTCTGCACAAAGTCTGCTACTGCTAAGGAAAGGAAAACTGTAAAATGAGAGAGGAGAAGCACTACTCCCTAAAGGTGCTGGCAGAGCTGGCAGGAAGCTCACACCACCATTACTGCTGTGCTACTCTACAAAAGCCTATCTATGAAGCTCTGCCATCCCTTTCACAGCTGTAGGAGATACTGAGACACTTCCACAGTATCTCAGAAGTTAAAAGCAAATAAATTTTCTTCAAACACCAAGAAAAGTCTTCAGGAATCCACATTCTCCACAGGGAGGGCTGGAGAGCTCACTCGCCCAGCTAGAGGGAGAGAAACAGAACGGGCATTAACAGCAGCAGGGCCATCCCTGTGGCAGCTCCTGGGGACACCTGCACGTCCCCAGCACCACAGACTGTGCCCCAGCACTGCCACCAGCTCCCCTTCCCGTGCCAGCAGCAGGGAGCAGTCCCTGGTGCCCAGCTCCAGCCCCCTCCTGATGTGACCACCCTGGGGTGGGTGGGGAACCACCAGCCCTGCTGCTGCCTGGCAGGGAACAGTCACAGCCACACTGCTGTGGCACCACTGCTTCACAGGGGGGGCAGGATCACAGCCTCCTCCTCCAGTACCACAGTTCTCAGTGCCCCTGTGTGCCCTCCCCCTTCCCGGACAGACCCTGGCTTCCCATGAGCTGCACAGTCTGCCACCTATGCTGAAGCTCCAACAGAGAACAAGAATGGATTTGACCATTTCTCATTGTTCCTCTGCTAGAGTTGTTTCTCAGGGGCAATTCCTTTTCCCTTCCAGTTCTGCCAAGCTCTAGGGAGCCAAGGAAGACAAGAGCAGAGACCTCAGGATCAAGATGCTCAGGAAATACAGCCATAAGAGCTCAGGTCAGGCTTTCCTTCCCCAAGGCCATGAGTGAGTCTCACCAGCACAGCTCCCTGAAGAGGAGCAGGGAGGAGAGGAGCAGTCACAGCTCTCTTCACTGGCTGCTGTGACACCCCTCGAGCACACTGATCTTTAGAGACTGACATTTCCTTCTGGCCTGACCTCCAGAGCACTAGAGGGAACCCAGCAGACCAGAGGCAGTCCAGAGTTAGGCCAGCCCTCTGGACTAACCCAGGACAGCCAGCAGGTGAGCAGTGACACAGCACTCACCATTTCGACAACGTAGTTGTGGAGCTGCTGGTTCATGAAGTCCACGGTGATGTCGAACGCTCGGTGTAGAAGGGAGGGCACTGTGTTCACAATTTTCTTAGTCAAGAGCATTGCCAGCACCAACATGGCCTTCTCCTGTTCCATGTCTGAGGGGATGGCTTGTGCAAGCTCTCTCACTACCCTTGACATGTGCACGGTTATCTCCTGTATGGAAAAAAGAGGGGGAGAACAGGGTCTCAGCACAGGCTGGTAGTAACTGATGTACTTGTTTTACCACTCCACAGCATGTCCCTTCCCTCCCTCCCAGCCATGGCAGCCTGCCTGTTACATACCCTGAGTGACAGTGAGGGTTACTGTGTCTGAGCTCAGCTGCTCACTCCAGACAAAAAGAAAGAGAGACACACCACCACTGGAAAATTCAGATAGCACCTTACACACCTGGAGTGCAACAGCTCCCTCCTCCCTGGGGTTTCCATGTAGCCTGAAATGGTACAGGAATTCTGGGGCTCCCAGGAAAGGACAACCCACTCAAATACACTGTAGATTTGGAGTGCAAGCTCGGGTGGGGACTGGCAAGGAGGCAGAGGAAGTGTCACAGAAAAGCCTTCACATCAGGAAGAACTAGTGAAGGTGTCCAAGGCGTGTTCCCAAGCTCAGTGGAAGATCAGTTTTCACAAGAGAGACAATGTGAGTATACACACACTGAGCTATATTAGTAATGTGAAAAAGCAAGGTCAGAAATCAGGTTTATATCTCAGACCTATCAAAGACTGACAGGTTAGGCAATAAATTAGAAGGTCTGAAACTGAACTGAGTGGAAAGCAAGACAGCAGGAGTGGGGAATGGTCAGACTGTGCAGGTGATAAAGCCTAGTAGAAAAAAACCACACCACAAAAACTCCCCAAACAACAAAAAGACTGGCTGAAGTAAATCCTGTCTTTGTGGCAAGAAAGTGGGCCTTCAATTCAAAAAGACAGCATTAGTTTGTAGAGTATAAAAAGCTTCATCACAGACAAAGCCAAACAAGCCAGAAAGCCACAGTTATCCTTAAGATGCCAAGAAGGCTCTGTGGAAGCAAAACTATGGCCCTTGATCCAGATGTGGATCTAATCCTTAGACATCCTTCTTTTTCCTTTTTAACACAAGAGACCTCAAACCCTACTGCCCTTGTAGAGCAGCAAGGCATGTTAGATGCTGGGCCAATTGCATCAAAGAGGAAGAGGCCACCAAGAGAAGCCACCTCAACAGGTCACCCATCCAGGCCAAAACCCGCTGCCACTCCAACACCGAGCCTACGAACAGTTATGGCACTAGAAAAGGGTCTCATGCCTTGCTTCTGTTCAGTAACCAGCACAACTCAAGCTTCTGGCACTAACCTGCTCAAGTTTTACCCACATGATGATCAGCAGACATACAGGGCTTGGCACCAAAGTCCAAAGATCTTAAGAACAAATGCTAAGCCCTACCCAGACAGTTAATTTTCAAAGGTAAGTCATTTGCCCAACAAAATGCCTCTGAAAATCCGTCCTCTTCCACAACTACCCACAACTGTAATTTCACCATCTGCAGAAAGGAGGTGAGCCCAAGGAACCCAATTTACACAGTAACTTCTGCCACAGGCTACAGAATCACCTCTAACGACCCTTCAAAGTGTTTGGGTTGAATTTGAAGATGGCAATAATTAAGTCAGCAAACTAGCAGAGAGACCGAAGTTGCAAGCTTGTTGCTTTCAAAGTCCCAGCAGGAAGAATGCACAACATTTAAAAGGGGAACTACTAGTCAGGTTGCTTTTCACTCACCTCTATAGAGAGATTCTCATTCAGAAAGTGCTGCACTAGATCATTTACTACTCTTGCTTGGATTTCTTTATCAAGCTGGTCTCCAATCTCAGCGAGCTGAGCAGCAATGATCCGGACAACGTCTTCATTGACCGGAGCACCAGCCCCTGCCAGGAACAGAGCAGCATTCAGGTCCCAGCCTGCAGCCACACCAGCTGCACTGCAGGCAGCTCATCTCCACAGCAACCTCCTGCCCACCCCAATCACAGTGTATTCACGACAGCTCTGAGCACACCTCCCTCACGTGTCACCAGCTGCTGACCACAGACAGTGTGCAAACAGGCTTTTTGTCTGCAGTTTAGATCGAGTGCAGCCTCACCCTGCCCAGAAAGTCACTACAGGGGCCTTGAGAACATCTTCAGCCAAAATCTGAACAGGACAGCTATAGTCAACATCCTGCCCAGAGAGGGAAATTAAGAAACTGTGCCTGACCTTAAAGGTCTGTTCCAACCTAAATGATTCTAGGATTTATTTGACTGTTGTCAGGACTTGTCTCTTAAGCACCATCTAAAATACAGCAGCTCATAGATCAGTTTGAGTTGGAAGGGACCTTGAAAGGCCATCTAGTCCAACCCCTCTACAATGAGCAGGGGCATCTTCAACCAGATCGGATTGTTTAGAGCCCCAGCCAAACTTGAATGTCTCCAGGGATGGGGCATTCACCACTTCTCTGGGCAACCTGTGCCAGTGTTTCACCACCCTCATCATAACAATCTTCCTTACACCTAGTCTGACTTCCAGTTTAAAACCATTACACCTTGGCTCTGCCTCTTGGCAGAGCTTCCCATAATCACTTTTGGCACTAGACCTATGTAAATGTGTACGAGGGAGGGTTATTTACTGTAGCAGTTCCTCCTCAACGTGGAGCTGACACATGGGGGGCAAAAGCCACCCTGCAGATGGCTAGTGAAGGAGGAACAGGACCAGAAACTATCTGAGGAACAGTTTCCACCACGCTGGTAGAACAGAAAGGGATTCAGCCAGTTCCAGCAGAGGAGTTGTTCCAAGATCCTAGCCCAAGTACTGGTACTGCCTGAGGAGCAGTGTGAGGCCCATCTTCAGTGCTTTAGTGTCACAGTCCTTGAGGGCAGCCATCACCAGTACCAGCCTTGTGCTGCAGACAAACCCCCAGGGAGATGGGTGCTCTAGAAATCCATGGAGATAAAGTGCTAAGCACCAGCTGCCTTATCTAAACTCCCAACCATCACCACCACCAAGAGCCACGCTGTGAGGTTTCTCAACAGAGAAAACATTACTCCTCTGGAACAGTCAACAGCACAGACAGGAATGTTCAGACAGACATGCAGGATGGAGAGAAGCACACTCACCCAGCTCACCATTCTGCAGGTGGCCGCTGCGATTGCCGTCACACTGAAGTTCCAAGTCATCGTCAGAGGGTCCCTGGAAATCAGTCCTCCAGCGACCACTTGGTTGGACTCCAGGCCCCAGGCCCTTCAGGCTGTGCCTCCGGCGACCACTTGGTTGGGCTCCAGGCCCCAGGCTCTTCAGGCTGTGCAGCTGATCCTTGAACCTGCAGTCAGAGGATGCCTCCAGGAAGGTGTACAGCAGTGCATGCTCCATCTGGAGAGATTCATTGATGGTAAATGTAAGAAAATCACTGCTAAGCCCGTGCCTAGAAAATGTTCCACTCAAAAGGTCTACACATAGGCTGTTTTCCAACCCTGAACATGTCTCTGTGGCCTCCTTTGGGCAGCCAGGACTTCACAAATGCATGTTAACTCCTGGATATGCACCCACACTGACTGTCTGATGGGGAATGACAGATGGCTCCACTCTGACAAACTGGTGGTGCAAGAGCCAGCTCACCTCCCATCTCCAGCTGTGGCAGCGACAGCAGCCCTGAAGGGAGGCTCCTCTTTTGAAACAGATGTGTATTCAGCAAAACCCATCCATTTCCCCCACTCAGACATCTGTGTTTGGAAGCATTTGACCCCTGCATTTGGGGACTGGGCATTCTACTTCCTGTGCATAAAGCAGCCAGCAGCTCCCCACTTCAATGTAATCAGAGCAGAGCAGTAACAAGGTGAGAAACAGAGATAACAGCATAAGCCTGTGAAAAACCCCAAGGTTCACATTTCTCCCTCTTCAAAGGAACCTCAGCTAACTCCACAATCAACTTGTTCAGCTCCTTGTGCAGAGCCAAGCAGCTGCTCACAAGAGAAGTGACATGTGATGGCAGATCTTTGCCACCCCCAGTGGCACATTCCCTCCCAGTGAATGGGCACATGCAGAGTGCCCAAATGAATTAGGCTGAAGAGGTCCCTGAGCCAGGCAGACACAACACGGGGCCTCTAGAAAATAGGGGACTGTCCAATAATTTCAGTTAAGCAGCTAGGAGAGCAGGATGTTGGAAGCACAGAGATAAAGTCAGAAAGAAAATTCTTACTCTAGTATGCAGATTGTCTGCCTGCAAGAAAATACTTAAGCTTAATTTTATCCAGGGTGAATGGTTAAAGAATGCCAGCTGCATAGGGTGGTCAATATGCAACCAGGATGAGCTTGATAACTGAAAGAGTTTTGCAGAGTGGAAGCTTGCAAGGCCATCAACACAACAACATCAGTCATACCACACAGGACCCCTAGGCAACAGTAGCACAACTGGGACAAAGGCATAAAAAGTAATTAAGGATGGGTCATCAGATTTATGTCAGATAAATTTTTTACCACATTATGTTTAAAAGGCTTGTAGGAGGGCAGAGCAGAGGGTTAGAATGGTATCCCAACATGAGCTGGGGTGAGGGAAGATGACACATTTCAGTTATAGTTCAATGTAGTTAACCAGATTCAAGTGTGAAAAATAGCAGCTTCACAATTGTGTTTAACACTGCACAAAACAATGCAGTAAATTGCTCTCAGTGCTGTGCCTAGTACTATGATTTATTAGTTTTAGCAGTTTGTAGCTTTAACAATAAACATTTAGTCTCTTACACAGCTACATCTCCAGCCTACAGTTTCAAGGAGGAGTGCCACAGAGAGATAACAAGGAAGCAGCTTGCAAACTAAATGGTTCCATCCACTCCTCTGTACTGAGAGGAGGGTCAGGGCCCCTGCAGGAACTCTGGGAAATAGGAGCAGCACACGAGCCAACACTAGTGCACAAGAGAACCACTGGTCACTGTGAACAGCTGCCTGCAGACACGTGTGACTCTAACCTGGTCCATCATGGATTCAAAGACAGAGCAGCTCTTGTCACCCTCTGCTTCAGACCAGAAGTCCTCATCCAACAAAAGAGTAAGAAACGTGTGAAAGGAAAAAAAAAATAGATCCACATCTTGCAGCAGTGCTCATGTATCTGGCCATGTCTAGTAGAAAATGACCTTGTTAGGGATGCATATCCATATTTCTGCAGAGAGCTGCCCATCACACGCTGGCAATCATGGAAAAGGGCTGCAAACCCCACAACTGTCTCAGTGACAAGGGCCCTGTTCACACGAATGAGGGGCATCAAAGCCCTTCCTGCCCCAGACACGTGCCAGACAGTGGAGTGACATCACCTACCAATGGGGCTTTAAAGCCAAGGTAGGGCTGGGGAAGAGGGACAACCCTCCACAGTGCCAGAGGCTGGAGTGGAGAGCAGTGCCAGCAGAGAGGAATTTGAGCACCTATGAGAGCAGGTGAGCTGCTTGGGTCTGTGTGCACAGCAGCACAGTCTGCAGTGAAACACCCAGCTGCCACTGCTACACATCTGCAGCACCTCCAGAGTGCCTCCCCCTGTCCCCATGCCAGGGACACATGTGGATGGACACCAGGGCTCATTTCAATACTGCCCAACAAAGATCTAGGGACAAGGAAGGCAGGGCCAAGTGCCATGAAATGCTTTTAGTTCCATGAGCACAACTCCACCAAAGCTCCAGGGAGGCCAGCAGGGAGCATACAGGATGGATGTCAGCAGCTCCTCTGCTCCCCTGTTCCCTGCTCAGAGCCCAGCCTGTCTCGTGCTGGGCAGTGCCAAGGGAAGAGGCACAGGGAGAGCAAAGCAGGGTGCAAGGGGGCCTCCCTCCCCCACCAACAAAGGGAGGTAGGAGCACGGAGCTCCCTCCTTATCCTGCCAAAGCAAAGCTGACACTGGACCAGAACCTTGCATTTGTTGCCTCAGCTGCACACAGAGGTTTCTGGTTCGACTCTCGGTGAACAGGGCCTGGCTGAAAGTGGACAATACCTCCCCCCAAGGCCTTCTTCACCCCAGGCAGGCACCAAAAATGGGGGAAAGCACTAAGGAGCACAAACAGAAGCCTGCCACACATCAGACCTGGGCTAGCAAGGAATGATCCTGTTCCACAGTAACAACACAGTAAGTATTGAGAACAACTGTGTTTTAATTAACTAAGTGTGCTGGTGGAAAAGAGGAAGTGAAAGCAGAAATTAATTCCAACTCTGAAGCAAACCACAGTAGTATTTCAAGAGACTGAATCTTCCAACTTTTCAAAGGCTCTTAGAAGTCCAAGACCAAAACACAATCTCAAGTATGTTTAAAACATACAATAGCCCACAGGCTGCCTCTTAACCACGAGCCCTTCTTTTCTACCAGACTAATGGCTAAAACACAGGCCTAAAGCCTTTGCTGCTTTGCATTTTCCTCTGCTGCTTTCAAATCTCCATTGCTGCTACTCACCTCTACCCTAGAGTGTGTGCTGGCTGGGGAGAGTGCAGTCCTCTCTGCCCTCTTCTCTGGGACCTGGCAGGGCTCTGGAACAGGTCAGAAGCAACTCTTCTCCTGGGTTTGACTTTGCTGGAGGAGACACGGATGTTAATTCAGGTTAGAGAACCTGAAACAGAACTCTGAGATTAAGAGGAAAGTAAGTGTTTAGAATTAAGTCTGTGGCACGACTTTGACTTTGTACAAACTCATCAAAAGCCATCCACACCAGCAGTATTTCTGTAGGTAAGGTAAAACCTCAGCTTGCACATATTCTGGATTTATAGATAACGTTTCTTTTCAATTCAAAGTAATTCAGACCAAACCCAAAGTGTTCATGTTACAAGTAGTAAACAGTGGATATTCTCTGCTATTAACTCCTGCTGAGTTAAACACTACTTACACCACAGGAAGCCTGAAGCAGAATGAAGCCTCTGCTGCCCACACCCCATTTGCCTGGAAAACCACACTGATCACAGAACCTTCTCAGGCTCTATCAGCACTGCCCTCCCCCCCTGGCCCAGCCTGTGCCAAAAGCCTCCTGTGGGACACAGCAGTGCTCCCCAAACCCGTGCTGGTCATTTGGGCTGCTCACAGCCAGGGCTCTTTATAACAAGCACAGGCTGAACACATCTGCCCATCTCTGCAAGAAGCTGCACCACCCTCTGTTCACACCACACTACATCCAGGGGCAGATGTTCTCCCAGAACACTACAGCTGCAAGGTGCACACAAGGGCCAGATGTGCTGGTGAAACTGACTGACTGACTAGCACCAAAGAGATTTCTTACTCACCAAAACTATGGTCAAAGCTCTTCCCCTCAAACTTAGCCCAACTGTGCTGGGATGACCTACTTTTTCTCATTGTTGAGAATTCCTGTAAATTGCTGTAGGGAGAGTTGAGCACAGACAGATGGTGATAAACAGACTAAATAAAATACCATCCTATAGAGAAATCAATGTAATCTTTCTTACAGCACAAGGATGGAACAGAAATTGAAGTCAAGACACTTCCTTGGGGGCTTTAACACCTGCCACATCTTTCCAAGGAAAGCTCTGAATGTGGTTTTAAAACCCAGATCCTCTACAATTTTTTGTCACACTATTTCATACTGCCAGGAAACTCATTTGGTTCATTCTGAACACTCATGTAAGAGGCCACCAAAAAAGATGCACTATTGTATTTTCCCACTCCCTGCTTTGAAAGGGGCACAGACGAGTGCAGTGGTTCCAGGGAGCAGCAGCTGGGACAAGGCTCTGCCACTGCCCCATCCACACCAGCTCACTGTGCTCACTAGAAGATGCAAGAGGAGCCTGAGCCTGTGCATGTTCTGCAAACCAGTTCCTGGAAATGGGCAGGAAAGGGGGCAGTCTGTCGCTACAGATCCAAACACTGTTTTGAAAGCACTCAGGATTCTCAGAAAGGGAGATGCTCACACACTGGTTACAGCAGAAAAGTCCTCCCTGGGTGCCCCACACAGGTACAACACCTTGACAAGACCTTGATGCAGAGAGAAGAGACCTACAACACACACAGGCTCTTCCCTCTCCTCAGGGATCATGTCAGCTCTGTGCAGAGTTTGACATTCCTCAGCCAAAGTCCCGAGAAACACAGACATCAAAAAGAAAATCACTCATTGTAGTTGCAAATTGCAGCTTTGTCCTCTCCTGCACGTGAGCAGAGATAAAACAAGAGAAGAACAATGACAAATTCCACCACACTCCAGAGTACTTATATGGCAAAAAAATGAGACAAGGAAGCTTGAATTTGATAATTTCATGAACTGTATTTCCCAAATCAAAGATTGACCACCCAGGCAGTCAAAGCCCCTGAAGGGTTCCTGCCCTCAGCTAACAGAGTTCTGCTTGGGTGGCCAGAGAAGAGGAAAAAGGATTTCTCCCACACCACAAATGGCTCCCTACTACTACAATCCAGGGCCAATTATTTTTTATTTTAGTTAACTAGTAATTCCGTGAGCCTCAAGTTTTACATAATTACTTTGAATCCATGCAAAAAGGTTGGATAGTCACAAAGTTCCTCCTGAGACGTCAAATTTCTTAATGGAATCTTAAAATAACCCCTCATGGACCCCTAAAGAGCAAACCCCAAACAGTCAAATGCAATCATGATGATATCACCTGAAGATTATAATCATTAAGACCTTGGAAAACTGGTATTTTTAGATTCAGATTAAGACCATTTCTGGTGGATGCAAAGAAGGTTACCTTATGTTGGGTAAAAAGAATCTTTAGTTGGAGAATGAGAAAACATGGATAAAGGCTACAAACCCCATCTGCATTCAGATTCAGAGTAAAACTAGATCATTTGCTAAGGCTGGTTCAGGGCTGCTGAAAGTCTTGGAATAAAGTTTTTACAGAATATGATATTTTAATTGAAACACCAATTAATTTCAGTACATAGTTCATTTTCACACTTTCAATTCACTCAGACAAATAAGCTTTAAGTGTTAACAGCTGCCTCTGAGAAATCATTAGATGCCTTGATGTATTCGACAGATAAGACTCATGCCAAGGGTTTGGACCAGTTCTTTCTCTCTTTCTTAGAAAAAAAAATGAAGTCCATACTTTAAATACAAGTTTAAGACCCTTAAGTCAGTTCTCCAGAGTCAGTGTAGGGCATGTTCATTCCAACTCAACCCTTTATTGGGATGCAGGACTGTGGAGAGGCATGTGTTAAGTAAGCAGAACTACAGTCAGAGAAGCACATCCACCAGCCATTTGTCAGCACGGAAGGACAGACCTCATTCTGCCCACACACACACCAGTTTTCATAAGTGAATTCAGTGGATAATTCCCACAAAGCAAGTCTCCAAGGCTTTCCCCAAGGCAATCATGACTCTTTAGATGGGGCTGAGTACACCCTGAGGGATGGTTCCTACTGCTCTCCAACAACACAGGTTGTTTAGGTCTGGTGTCCCACCTTCTTTTTCTCACTCTCCTCCCCAATTTCTGTTCTCCTTTAAATCTCACAAGGAACTCACCAAAGCAGCTGTTCCCATCTGCACCCCACCAATGAGGGGTGGCAACACTAGAGGCAACAGCAGGCAGGGCCATAACTCCAGGCTCTAGGGAGAGACAGCACTGCAAGTTTGCAGGGCAGAGAAGAGGGAGAGGCAGAACTGTAAGACAATTTGCACTCCATGACTCCCTTCCCCACTTTGACCTTCTCCTCCACCACGCAGCGAGGGTAAGCCAAGGGAAAAGCCCCCTGTGCTGTACAGCACTTCTCCCACAGCCCTTGCTGTGCCCTGCCTGTACCCTGGGAAAGGGGCAGCACTGCCCATGGCTCTGCTGCAGAGACCACACCAGGTCCTGCCTGCCCACACCAGACACTGCCACACACATGCCAAGGGCAAAGCACGCAGTGAATGTTCCCAGGTGGGAAGAGCTGCAGGGCATTCCAGGTGTCACCTGCACTGAAACCACCGTGGAGTTCTGCTGTCCTCAGGCACTGCAGGTGTGGCAGCAGCAGCTCCCTGCCCAGAGCCCTGCCCAGCTGCAGAATGATTCAGGAGCCCATGGTCCCCTCTGAGGGGGGACTCTCCATAGCTCTCAGCGCTGCCAGAACAGGAGAAGGTCCCACATTCCCTACAGCAACAGTGCTAAGCCACCCTACAAATCAGCTTGCAGCTCTTCTCCACACCTTTGCTGCATCCTGGAGACAAGTGAGAAAAGAATCCCCCCCCAAATAAAGTTTCTGCTTGCCATCTCTTCCCCTCAGATCCTTCACCTCTCCTCCCAGCTCAGCCTGTGAGTGACTGTTCTCAGTGTATCAGACACTGTCTGGTTATGAAAACAGGATCTCCCCAGCAGGAAAGCCACATACCTGCAGGACTGACTCTTAACAACCTGTCTGGATTCCGAGACACCTCCACACAAACACCTGCACACTCACACTGTCAGCCAATGGAACTATTGTGTAAGTTGTCAAGATGCTTATCTTTGTGTCTCTCATTGGACTTAGGAGTGAATTAAAGTCTTCAAAGCAGAAACTGCAATAAAGCATCAGTCACTGAGGAGTCAAAAACTTCCAACCTCTGCCTGGCAGGTGAAAGGTAAGACCTGTGGTTTTGGCAGGCAGGATGACATCATTATGAGAAGAAATTAAACAATGCCTATTTATCCCTTTCTAGACGTGGTGACTCGTGCCTGTCTTGTAGGCAAACATTTCATTGCAGAGCAAGGCATCATTTTACAGGCAGGGAAACTGAGTACTTGATGTCCTGACACTGTAAACCCACATACAAAGCCATAACCACACTATTTCACTGTCTTCATGAAAACTCGCCCCAGGTATTTTACCTAACCAGCCATTACTGGAAAATAAGGAAGAGAAACAGCATCACAGACTCATGAAGTTCCTTATTTGAGCATATTCTAAGCAGTACCACTGTTGTCCATAGCACTTCAAGTCATGACAGTGTAAGCATCACACAGCCCAAATTCCCCACAGGAATCCCCATCACCCCACAATGCTCCATTTCTAGCCCACAAACCCACCAAGAACTGAACAGCCCAACTACCAGCAGATAACCAGAGCTTTTCCTCCTATTTCTCTAGCTATGGAAGAGGCCTGACCATTCCCACAGCAGCTGCACACACACTTCTGACTTTGCAAGGAGAGAGAGGCAAATAGTAGCAAAAGGGAAGATAACCTGTGATGTGCAAAACAGTGTTGAGATGAATAAATAGGATGTTGTCATAACCACAGAAAGCCTGTCCTCATCACTCCTTACCCTGCAGGATATGCCAGCCTGTAACAGGACTTGGAACACCCCAGGATTTTGCCTCATCTGAGACCCACTGCACTCCTAAAGCAGAATTTACTTGCAGCCTTTGGAAAGTGAAGCAGGGTGGTGGGAACAGACACATTGGAATATATTAGCCAGGGGAAGGATGGGCTCAACACGGCAGTCCCAGGACTTTGTTCACCATAGGGAACACAGCTTCCAGCCTGGGGGTGTTTTGTGTCCATTCACCTCTGAGGGAGGATCCAACACCAACAGCTCGTTTGGGAAGTGGCAAAACTGAGAAGCCACGAGCAGAATAGTTGCCACCAGCAGCTCAGTGGGCCAGAGCAGGACAGAACTCATCTCCCAGTCACTTGGTGATTTATCTGCCAGGCTCTTAGGAAAGATACCCCATCTGTCAGGAACCACAAGACTACTTAAAATAAAACCAGGACAACCTCTCCCTGCTGTTCCCAAGTACTACTACACGAGGCTTTCAGCTTTTGTTCCTTTTCATTTCAGCTTCAAATTATTCTCCTTTAAGATGCAAATAATGCCACCACCAATCACTCCAGCAAGGGAAAACAAAACCCTCCACCAACACAAAGCAGTTTATTCCTAACACCTTTGATGCAAAAATACATTGAAACATGCTGAATACTTTCTGCTTCTAACAGGTTCAGTGTTTATTTATCTTCCAGTATTGAGTGGCACTTCAACTCTAAATGGAACACAAAGACATGACACCAACAGATGCTTGTCCAACTACTTCCTAAGCAGGGGCATTGTTACCTTTGCTTCTTTATGCTGTTTAAGTACAGAGTGAACATCTCAGCCTGGACATTAAGTACTCTCATACATGTATTTTGATTTAGAAATACCTTGTACACTTTGTTTAATGTGGCTTTATTTTCCTCTTTGAGGAATTCTTTTATTTAAAAGACTAAATTAGACACAACAATAAAAGGAAGGTGTCAATTAGCCTTTTTGTTACAGATTTATTTCAGTTCCTGAAGGAACGTCTGCTGCCCTTTCATGACCACAAGAATTGCAAAAATGTTCTAGTTATCCAGGCAGTATTTTGACTTCTCAGGAAATAAAATACCCAACTGCCTCATTGACCCCTATTTCCATCTGGCTCCAAATGCTGTTGCCCAGCTCCTCTGCAGCACATGAATGAATAAGAAGGAACAGTGTCATATTACTAATTCTCTTAAAAAAACCCCAAACAAGGTAGGCAGGAACTCTTGATCGCTGTGGTGTCTGTATCAGATCAGTGACACCACTTGATTCTTCACAAGACAGCCTACAGGCACAGCTGGGCTCAAACTGAGTCAGCAGGAAGCCTGCAGCTCAAACTGCCCCAAAGCCTGGAGCTGGGATTGGAATTCAGCCAACTAGAGCTGAACTAAATAGAATTTGCACATCTCCATGTTTTGGGCATAGGAGGAAGGGGCAAAACTTGGATCTTGACTATTGCAGAGCCTGTGGTTTTCTGGATCTGTGAGCAAGCTGAGGTTTTCCCCTCTGGGGTTGAGCAAAGTCTGGTCAGGTAAGCCTGCATTTCACCTCCTTGGTAAGGCTTAGAAAACACCTCTCCCTTTCCTAAGGAGCTGGCAGGGGGAGGCAGAGCAAACCCTGATGAAAAGGCACTTTCACACCCAAGGCTGCTGGTCTCTACAGGGTGAGCTTCGTGTTCCAAAGTCTATTTCAGCCCAGCTGCTGCAACACACCCCTGCAACAAAGTCCCAGGGCACACTCGAGCAGTTTGTACTGTTTGCCTCTTGGAAATGACTGAAGGACTGAGGAATCACAGTTCCAGTCTTTCCACATCCCAAAGGAGGGACGAACAGACTGAGAACAGGGAGCACTGGGGCAAACTCCAGCCATCACTGGTGATGTGCAAGTGACAGTGTCCATTCAGAGAAATGCAAGACTTGCTGCTGGATTTAGAAGATGCCCCTGCTGGGCCATGGGGCTGGACCCCTGCACCCTGCCTGCTTCTACAGCTGAGCACGGGCAAAGTGCTCAATTCCTGCAGCAGAGTCGGTCTCTCATCCCTTGGCAACAGTGCCACTTGGACAGGCTCTGTGGGACAAAAGAAGTGGGATACAATAACTGCCATGCCACCTAGAGGACAAGAGAATCCTCCTTAGTTTAGTTTTAACACATGGACTACTGCATGAGCACAGGTTTGTCAGAAAATCAGGAATACCACTTCATACTGCAACTTCAATGGGTTTCACACCTGATACCAACTGTAAAGAGGAATGTAAATCTGTCTTCCCTTTGCCTGACTGGTAAATTAGATAAGCAAAGTAAGAAACATCAAAAATAATAAAAAAATAAATCAAAAAGAGAGCAGTATGGGCACAGTTGGCATTTTCTTTGCCTTTGGTTACCTTCAGGCCATATGACTAGACAAGTCCTTTTGCAGACTTGTAAGTGCCAGAAATATCTACACTGCTTTCTCAAACAAAGAGCAGCTCTAAAGATGCTTCAGTGTGCAGTTTAAATACCAGACCAGTGTGGGTCATTGGAGAATACAAGTGTGCTGATGTTACAGCCAGGATGGCACTAACCAACAGCTCAGTGCACTGCACAACTGACTTCCAGGGGAATTTTTACAGCTGGTACTCCCCACAATGATTTTTGTGGACCCTGCTCACCTCATCAGACTCCAAACATTCACTACAAAAAACCCCAAACAAACAACTTAAAGCATTTATGGAAGAAGGGGTACAAAGACAAATCTTCACAGCTGCATGCTTTGTAAGCAGACACAGCCCTGTCTCAATATTTGACAGCTTTTCTGAAACATGAAAATGAATTTTAAATTGGCTCCCTTCCTCCTAAACATCAAGTGTATCATAGATATAAACATCTCTTCCATTCCTTACTTTTATAAAACAACCATGTACCAGCACAGACAGCCAAAGAGATGATCCCCTGAAGGAAAGCCTGACACTGGTCCTTCGATTACACTCTCCCACTGTGCTGCACTGCAACCTCCCACTCCCACCAGGATAATTGAACTGATAAAGCAAATTAAAAAAAAAAAATCAATATAATCTTGAGAGAATCTTTTATGACAGGAGCCCAGACGTCCTCAAGAACCTTAAAGAGAAAGATGTGCACCAAACCAGGCAGCCAAAAATGATGGTAACTCAAATTGGTGTTCATAACCCTGATCAAAGCCTCAAATGTTGTGAGCATAAAGGAAAGCAGCATTTCTTTTAAACACCTTTAACAAGGATATACAGCTGAGGAAATACTCTCTTTCAAAGAAACCCTGCAGGAGCCACTTGGAAACTGATCCAGCAGAACTGCAGAGCAGTTGCCTCCAGAAGCACAAGTTTCCTATGGCAAGGCAGATGCCTCAGCACAATGCCTCTTCCACTCAACAACTACAGCCTCTCCAGCTGTAGGTCTAAAAGCACAGTGAAAAAGTGTCTTTTTTTCTAGGAGAAACATATGACTGTGCATGAAATAACAAAAAACCATTTCACTTTCAATTCTAACTTAGGAGGAAACACAGGTTGATGTTGAAATACAGGAAGAGAAGATAAAACTGAAATACAGTAACTAGCTGATCCAAGTGCATTTGTTCTGCTGACTGTCAGTCCAAAGGTGTTACAGTAATTACACTCAGCTACCAGAAGTTACACTGACCAAGGAACTTATCTTCCCTTAAAAGAAGATGAAGGAAATAGCCCCACGTGGAGAGACCTGGGTATTGCCCATTCCACAAATAGCAGCAAGAGCACACTAGGAACTGGCCAAAGGTCACAGTGTTTTATCAGGAAATACAGCAGGTTTGCAGGCACTTAAAAATCCAACATCCATGTGTGCCTTGATTGCACACAGTCCAATTTTGCTGCTCATACTTCAGTGAAGCTGAATAAAAGCCCTGAGATTTTAAAGGAAAGTGGTGAGCACACTACTGGGGAAGGAGGAGTTTAAAGCCAAAATGGCACTGTGCTCTTTTGTAAGAAAGAGCAGCATTCCAAGGATGCATTAAGGTGTACAGGCCTTTCCTCGTGGTCATCAGCAAGGACAGTCCAGCCAAAGCCTGCAGTGGCCAGGAAGCACCTCCATGCAGTGCCATATTGGCACAAAGAGACAGGGAAACTGTTCTGGATTGAGAACAGAAGCTACTCAGTGCCCAAGGCAGTGCTGACAGTGCTCCCAGCCAAGGAGCTGGAGGGGGGCACTCAGGGATTCCTGGAGCAGCTGCTGCCAAGAAGGGTGTGAAAGAGACTTCAACACCCCCCTGTGTTCTACCCTGAGCAATTCCTTCAAAAAGCATGTGGGAGGCAATCCAAGCCATCTCAAGCAGGTCTAAGGAGGTGCCTAATGCACACCCCTGGCAGCTAGAGTCCTGTTCACTTCCCAGGATAGATGGGATAACAGCAGGATGTCAGCACATGGTTCACTACAGATGCCTGGTACAAATCAATGCAATCACAGAAGCTAAACAGATTGCTTTCAAACATAAAGAATGAGATTGGACACTGTGACTCAACAGTTTTTACATTTTACCTCTCCTTTTCCTATACCCTTCTTATCTGGTCTGGGTCAAAAAAATCAGACTTGTAACATCTCTGAGGAAGGAACATTCTGTAGTCACGACTGATGAGTTTTAATTAAAGCTGAACTCGGCCTCCTGCAACCTCCTCCAACCCCAAGACAAGCCATCCCAAACTAAGAGGGGCTCAGACTTTGAGAGTTTTGCACCTTTGGCCAAGCCATGAGTCCCACTCCATAATTAGAAATACTTGCATGTAGGTGGCTTTGCACAGCCCACAGACACGGAGGTAACTCCAGCCCCCAAAGCTCTGTAATCTGACATACACAAAAAGCCACAGCACGCCAACAAAAACACAGAGGAACACTCTGTGCAAAAAAAACCCCAACAAAACAAAAAACCACCTCAAAACCAGAATTGATAGTAAATTCTGCTCTTTCACTAGTCAAGGAACTGCTGACTGGGGAAAATGAAACCTGCTCATCTGCACGCAATTCCCTTCAGCAGAGAAACCGCAGACCAGGCTGCTTGCCCACCCCCTCCTCCTTGGCACTTCATACCCTGAGGCCAAGGGAGCTGCTTTATCAAGGAGCCAACACCTCGGAGCTGCTCCTCCACAGCTACAGCAGCCACAGAAACCTAAAAAATAGTTCTTAGAGACAGCCCCTTCTCCCCTCTTTTGATGAGGTATAAGGCAAGAGATGACTTCCAAGCACGGGCTACTCCAGGAAGGTCTCCAGAGATGACAGTCACTAGATTCATGTGTCTGCCTGCTTCCAGTCTAAACACTTTCATTCTATTACAGGGAAAAAAAATCTGTTTGATCTGTCAGCTCCTCAGACTCCTGCTCAGTGTGGATGACTCCTGTCATCCTGTTACACAGGAAAAACACAATATATGGAAACGGCATGACATGACCCTGGGTGAGAGTGCTCAGTGAATACACACACAGCAGCCCTCCTTCATTGGGTATCACAGCCCTTACTGTTCTGGAGTGAACAGAAACAAAAAGCCACGCTGAGCACCTTCCCAAGGCCCCCACATTACCAGGTGCAGTGTCCTGGAGCTGGGTGCAGGCATGCCCAGCTCCCGGGAGCACAGACTCCAGGTTTGCACAGGCAGCCCTGGGGGAATGCTGCACATTGCTCTGCTGCCTGTGCACACTGAGAAGCTGAGCTGAGTTCATGATCTCAGCTGGCCTTATCTGGTTTTAAGAAATTGGGAGGGCAGGAACCTAGCAAAACCACCTAACCAAAAATCAGTCATACGTTTTCTTCATAAATTCAGCAAATGTCACCAGATGCAAATAAGAAGGTGCTGCCAAATCAGAAAGGGAGATTTTCACACCAACCTTTCTTGGTGCAGGGCAGTCTATCCACAAGGTTTATGATCACCTGTTACACTCTGCACATGCACAATGGAAATGTTTTGCCTTGGCTGGTCCCTAAGCCCTGCCAGGCACTCACCTGTAATGACAGACAAGAGACCTAGAAGGGAAGAGAGGAAAACGGGAAGAAATAGGTTGCAGAAATCCAAGCAAATTCTAGCACAGTACTGGAAAGCTGCTTTTTATACAATGCATTCCCCCAGTGTTTTTATGTTAGACCAGTGGCACAGAGCAGATCACAAGGAATAGGTGTTGCAAAGCTTTATCCTAAAAAAGACTCAGAACAGCACTAAACTTATGTAAAGAAGTTGCAAAGGAAAGGAAAAAAAAAACCCACACAGAAACCCCCCTGCTTTTTAAATAACACCTTTAAAGATGTTATACTTCCACAGGGAGGTGAAAACAGTTTCAGTCTGATTAGTGGCAAAAAGTTATAACTGAACACCAACCAATCTTCCCCACAAGTGGAGTTTTGCAAAAAGTCCTTTACAAAAAAACCAAACCAAAGCAAAAACCTTAAAAATAATTTCCTGTGGGGGAACCACTTTGCTCCTTCCTCCACCAAACATTTCAACAGTTTAGAAAAGATAACAGGTATCCCATAACAAGATTTTGGGCCAGATACCCAAGAAAAGTTCGCAACTTCCAAAATAAGCATGGACTTTCTAAATTAAGACTTCAGTGATTTAAATAACTGGGGAAAAAAAAAAAAAAGTGCAGGACCTTACAGTTAAAGCTACAAAATACTGTGGTTTAAAAGAAGGTAAGAACTCCCCAAACCCACCAGTTTCACTGTCACTCCAAGGCACAGATACCACCACCAGAACACACGCGATCCAGAAACACCCCAAGGAAGGGGTGCTGCTCACTCAGTTCCTTTCCAGACTCCAGCCGCAGCCTCCAGTCCCCCTGGATCGAACACGCCGTTGGGTCACGGGAACTCGAGCGCTGCTCACAGCAAACAAAGGGAAGAGCCGGAGGCGCTCAGCACCTCCAGAGGCAGCACCGACACCTGCAGCTCTGGGGAACCAGAGGAGAGCGGGGAAAAGCACACGCTGAACTGGCTCATCTGTATCAATCACCAGCTTTTCCTACGAACTTCATTGCTATTATTAGAAACCCTTTCTTGCCTTGCTTGATTTCTGTAGCTGCCACTCCCCTCTTGCTGGAAGGTTGAGGCAAGCGCGGGTCCCTCTGGAGTTGCTGCGAAAGGATTAACTCCTTCCTCTTCCCTGCCCAGCAAATATCCCTCCAGTCTGAAAACACTCACCAGGGACTGAGGGCGAGACGTTGGACTTCACCACGCAGTCCAAAGGCAACAGGGAGCTTTTTATGGACTGTGAGACAGTACCTGAGCGGCAGGGAGGGAGGACAGCCGGCGACAGAAGCAGCGAACAGGGGGAGAGAGGGGCTCCATCCCGGCGGGAGCAGCAGCGGAGGGTCGCTCCCAGCACAAGGGGTGCAGCGACACGGCCACCGGAGACCGAGCAGGAAGAAACAACCGCACCGATAAAGCGCGAGGCCGGACCCGGCGGCCAAAAAGGAAGCGGGAGAGCGGCGGGGAGGCGGAGGAGTTCGCAGCATCCGTAAGAGAAGGCAGGAGGCGCACACGGCCCCCCGTGGGGTCCCGCCACCCCGCAGGCCGGGGACCCGGGAGGGGCACCCGGGACCTCCCGGAGCCGGCGGGCCCGACC
>WEIV01007307.1:410130-565218 GCA_013390005.1 Calyptomena viridis
CCGCCTGTGGCCCCGGCACAGCCCCACAGACACGGGCACGGACACGGGCACAGAACCGCCTGTGGCCCCGGCACAGCCCCACAGACACGGGCACGGAGCCGCCTGGGGCCCCGGCACAGCCCCACAGACACGGGTGTTCTGGGGTTCTGCCGGGTCCCCACCTTGTAGTGTTCGGACAAAGTCTCCTCATCCGTAGCCCGTTCCCTCCCTGCCGAATAAACTTACATTTTCGTTTGCTATCGTTTTATGGGGTTAATAGCACAGAATCGATTGAGTGAGACCACCGAGTCCAATCTACGACCGAGCACCACCTTGTCAGCCAGCCCATGGCACTCAGTGCCACGTCCAGTCTTTCCTCAAGCACCGCCAGGTGACTCCACTACCCCTCCGGGCAGCCCATCCCAATGTCTAACCACCCCTTCTGTGACAAAATTCTTCCTAATTTCCAGCCTAAACCTCCCCTGGTGCGGCTAAACCCTCTCATTTTGTCACTAGTTGCCCCCTACCAGGCTACAACCTCCTTTCAGGTACAGTAATATAGTCCTACTTAAGTAAATATACTCCTACTTAAACTAATTTCTATTTAATCCAGCCTTACACTTTAACATACTTCTGTTTAAAGCAGTGCTTACCTGGTGTTCCGTATAGGTTTCTTTCCTGGCGCACTTTTCTTCCCGCCACTCGGAATCACGGTGCCACGCCCAGCCTTTGGTGGGGGACCGGGATGGACCAGGAAGGTCATGGACTGCTTTTTTAAGTTCCCAGAACTCTGCAAAATGGACTGTACCGATTCTGATTCAGTTTTGAGTCAGATTGATCAACCCATCCGGTGGTTTCCTGCTGGGAATGATGTAGGGGGAAAAAAAATGACACGTAAATATTTGCTTACTTTTCTGAGTTCAAGGAACCGAAGGAAAGTTTCTGTTCCTTCAGATTGTTCAGCTTGGCCTTGGAAAGTCAGCACTGCAGGCCCCAGGTAGGCAGGACACATTCTCTCCCTTCTGCCCAAAGTGTATTTTTTCTTTTGAGAAAAGTGTGGGTTTTGGTTGGGTTTTTTTTTTATTATTCTGGTATCTGAGCAATATAGAATATATATTTGTATAGGAAATATTAATAATAAATAAGAGATGCTATCTTTGGCTTACAGAAGCCCAGTTGATTCCTGTGTCTGAGATATGCAGAAAAGCACCACACACACTAGTTTATCCACTTTCCTGCTACCCAGAGACATATACACTGTTCCCAAGGTGCCAAAGGAAAATGTTACTTTTTCTGGAGCTTGGTTAGGACAGTGTTGGGTTTTTTTCCTTATTGTGAATGCTGTGTAAGAGGATGCAGGCTAAGGGAGAAGGCAGCTCCTCATTGCTTCACTCAAGTGATATCTATTAACTAAAGCAGGAGGCCCCTTCCCTCCCTCTGTCTCTCCAGGAGGATGGTGCCAATGGAGATGCAGCCACATGCCAGCACTGTTGCTTTCACCCATTACCACCTGCAGGATTCTTTGCTCTGTTGCTGCTGATGCTTAGGATTTAAAGGAGGAAGATACACTCAGGCCCTGCTTGAATTCTTAGACATGTGTGGCCAAGTAGCATCCTTACAGGATTAGGTTTGCATTCTCTTAAAAATACAATTGCTAATGTAGGCAGCAATTGCTAATTGCTGTCACAGCACAAATGGTGAGGAATTTTCAAAGCATTGTCAAACCTGAGGGAAGCCAGCACAGCAGGGTTTTTTTGGCATGACTTCCCCTTAGTTATTTTTCCTGACAAGTTACATTCATTGTCTTTATCCAGGACGGGTACAGCCAGGAGGGCTGTGTAAGATAATACCTATCTGCTGCTGGCAGAAAGAGGCTCTGCATTAATTAATGAACTCACTGACATCCTTCCTGTGCTCCTCAGAGCCAAGGGCACGTTCACCCTCCCTCCTTGGTAACTTGTGTGCTGTTCCTTACCTCCTCCCAAAGAACTTGAGCTGGGCAGGGGGTGGTTCTGTGCCAAGGACATCAGGTGGGTGAGGCAGCTTCGTGGGCATGGACAGCACCTGTGGAAAGGGTCAGAGGTTCCTGAAGGCTACTTTCATTACAAGTGGAAATGGAAAGCAGCAGCTGCCACCACGCTGGACTCCTGGGGTGGGGTTTATTTGTTAGAGGGCCTTTTCCTGGTGTTATTTCTTAGACACACGTGGCTAATCTGTGCAGGATGTGTGATCCTGCTCATCTTGGAGTCCTGGGCTCTTTGCCCAAGAATGCAACAGATGAAGTTCTCCCTAGGAGACCAGTTGTTCCATGAAGTTTATAAAACAGCAGAACCTCCGGGTCCCTATTTGAGACTGGGGACTAACGAGCTTGCTGTGCAATTAAACAGCTGTGATCAATGTTGTGAGACTGGTCTCCTAAGCTATGGATGGGAGCCAGCCTTCTTCTGTGTCCCCAAAGTCCCAAAGTCGCTTTCCCTGCATTCATTTTTCTTTTGGCATCAAGGGAGAAATCCTTGTGGACTGGCCTTTTGACACCAGAGATCCTTTCTGGGTAACCACAGCCTTCTGCCACTACTATTTTTTCTCTCACCACAATTTTTTCCCCCACTATTAGGTGAAAGCAAGAGGCCAAAAGAACAGGAAGAACTGTAAGGTTTGAAAGGTCCTCAAAGAGCTGCCACCCTACTGAGCTGCACAAATGAAGGAGGGAGCAGTGCACCTGCAGCACAGCCTGCCAGCCCTGGCCTCCAGGCAAGGGGAAATCCGAAGCCCATCATGCCTCCTGCTGCTGTAATAGGTCTGCTTCAATCACACCACCTTAGGAAGACCAGGGTTTATCCTTTGTTTTGAGAATGGTTGAGTGGGCAGGAAAATAAAACTCATTGTTTGGGATTTCCCCGGCTGGGATTTCCCCACCACAGCATCCTGTGTGAAATTTCTGCTTGTGAAAAAAAAAGGCACAAAATCATCTTTTCTCTCTGGTCTCCTTGCTGACAGCAGTGCTGCTGACTGGATGTCACTATGCCAGGCTTCAAAGCTCTTGATGTTCACTGGACCCAGTGCCCACCAGGAGATACCCGGATGCCTTTTCTTGACTCTCTGGTCAGGCTGGTGAGGTTGAACCCCTGAATCCTTCCAGTCTGTTAAGGGGCACAGCTTCCTGAGCCAGCACAGTGCAGATGAGACACGGGCATGGAGTGCTGAAGGCTTAAACCAACACAAAAAGTCATCACAGAGGCATTTGTGCAATTAATTCTCTCCTTGTTTTACTGAATGCTGCTACACCAGTGTCAGATGTTCAGGCTGGTGCTGCAGACTGAGGAAGCAAGCTACAGCTACAGAAATTAAATCCTGGCTTCTTCAATTCAATTTATATTACCTTCATCCCTTGGCTATTTACTGTAACTTCTCTTCACAGAGAGTCCTAAGAAAAAATGTAAAATATGAAAAAAGGAGGAGCATGTATTTGAGCTGCATCACAATTCGTTTGCACCAGACAATTTAGAATGGCTCAGAATATTCCAGCAAAAGAGAAGCTGAAGCCAAGCCCTTTAACACCTAAATTTTTTTATCTCTAGACCACCTTCAGCTCCCAGTCCTCTTCAATCATCAGCTCTGAGAGTGAGTGCAAGGGAAACAAACGGTAACTCCACCAACAAAAAAGAAAAAATAATTAATGACTTTATTTTTTTTTTTAGTTCAGTTGGCCATCTGAGGTGCTAAAATCTCAACACCAACGAAGCAAGTGTGCATAAAAACAAACGATAAACCACAACCCAACAGAAGAAAACAGGCTGGAACAGAGTTGGTTTTGTACAGGTAGGGTATACACTTTTCTGTTAACACTCCATACATGCCAACTGTAAAAGCCTCGAACAATCTGAATATCAGAGTTCACTTTCATACAAAAGGGAAGATGCCACAGCACATCCCTTCCCCTGGATTAGACTTCACACACACACACATGCACGCACAGATACAGAGCACTGAAGTTACTGCAATGCCATCAGGACGTGGCATCCTCCCCTTCACATCTGCTTTCAGTGGCACCCTCACGCCTGCTACCCTGCCTACAGCAGTACTGGGAGCAATCCAAAAGCAGGCACTTTTGGAAAGCTTCTCATCTCTGTTATTTTGCTACAGTTGAGAGGCAGTGATCTCCTCCTCAGTGAACTATACACAGGCTGGTTTTTAGAATGCTTTAGAGTTCTCTTTCTTGCAGATGGTGACGACTGAAATTCCCATAAAACCATATTGTGGCTTTTCACTTTGTACAGGAGATCTTACAATGCATCACCTTTCTCATCCACTGGTGTCTGGTGTAAACACTTAACTGAAAACTCATTTTAAAAGAACGTTAACCAAACAAGGTGTAGCTGTGAACATTTTAGGAACAGCTGCTCACAAAACAGAACTGCCTGCTGCTCTAGATCATGCAGTCTAGACCACTTATAATACTTCATAACGTTCAGGATTAGGATGTATAAAAATATTAAAACCCACCAGAGTGCACACAAATGTGGTGACTAGCTCTATGCAAGCACCGTGTTCTAAGAGAGGCCTAGGCATTGCACAAACTCAGATCCTCGACCATGGGGGTAACCCAGGGACCCACTGGTGTCTTTACATACAAACAAATATTTACATAAAATGCAGAGACGGAGAGAGAGAGAAGGACAGACTTTTAAAACTTGCTCTAAAATATGTTCAGCAACGCAGTTTGTAACATGCCCTAGTGAGACCATGGGGTACTGGTTAACTGAAAGAAGGGATATGTCTGAAAGTTGGAGCTGAAATGTTTCATCACCTCCCCACGCATTAGTTCTCTGAAGCTCAGGATTTTACAGCCATTTGTGAGTTTTAATGAGAATATGGTTAAAAGGAACAGAACAGTTAAAAAAAAAATTGTACTGTGAGAACAGCAGATTTGTTGTTTTGGCAGTTCTCACTTCCCCAATCCCACTCACCTCCCAGGTGTTTCCAGGAGGTTGGTATCCCCCTCCCTTCCCCGCAGGGGACTAAGTGCTTGCCCCATCCTCAGTGTGCCCATTTCCAAACAAACACAGCTTAAGCTCCCAGCTTGGCTCTCTTCCTACCTACTGCAGGGATGAATCAGCCAGCTCCTGGCACGGACCGTGGCACCTGGGGAAGGACACCTCTGGGTGCCCACTTCTTGGAAGCTGAGGGCCCTTTTGCTCTCCTCATTCCTGAAATGGACACACATCATTGAATGCACATGGCTGAGTCACGTGCTGCTGCCCAAAGAGCTACAACATCCTACTTGGATTCTGATACAAATAAGGAATCTTGTGGTCACAAGAGCCTTCTTCAGCTTTAAAAATATAAAATTTGAATTAAAAATATTTAGATAGTAAAAAAACCCAGTATCTGATATGCAAGTCGTATTTTTAAAGTGCAACTGAACAGCAAATACAAGTTGTGCCTTTTACAACCATTTTGATATAAAAAGGCCTTTTAACATTCCCTTTCGTGTAATTTTAATTATTTTGTGTGTGCAATGTTAGCTCTTTATTTTCATTCTCACTGCTGGAGGCCTTCAGCACAACCCAACAAGTTTAGGCTTAGAATATGTGGTTTTCCTGTACAGTGAGGGATTACACCCTCAAGTGATATCACTCTTCAGCATTGCAAAGATCTGGCCAATGTCCCCCAGCATGGAAGGGAAAAGGTAGTTCTTCTTCAGGACTTTTTTCTGTTCTGCAGCTCACATTCAATGACCTTTTGTTACAAGTTAGATGTGGTCCATACACCCAGTGCACTATAAAATGGACTGAGGTCAATTCTCTGCACGACAGTTTACAATAAACTTTCTATTTAGCTTCTCACTTTCTTCCCTCCTCCTGCACTGCAGCTTCCAGTGGCCTCTCAAATGCAGACTAAGTAAACCACCACTGCCAGTTTGACTTGGGCAGCTGGCCCCCACACCAGCAAATGGGGAATTCTGTTTGCTGGCCATCCTGTTGGTAAGCTGACACTCTGGATGCTGGTATACCAGGTACCACTTGCTAACATGCACCATTATGAAGTGGCACTGCAGCTGCCTGTCTGCTTGGTTTCTTGAGCATCTGGATTTAATCTGTACTGCTTTAGCAGAAAACTCTAGGGGGAATAACAGGGAATAACAGGGTTTTTTCCTTCAGGCAGGAAAAAACATGTTTCCACAGTTGGCAACCAGCACCACTCAAACTCCCTGGGGACACTCCTACCCATTCTCCCTCAGCTGAGGAATGCTCCCAAGTCAGAGGGGAATTCAAATCATAGACCTTGGCTTACAGGAGACCTCTGTGAAGGAAGTAGAGAGCCAACAGCAAGAAACCATGCTAACTTCTGTCCTGGGGCAAAAGACTAAAGGGTGTGCAGCCCAGCTTGGGCCCTTGCACCAGCAGTGTAAGTTCAAGCTGAAAGAGTCAGTACACTGTCCAAATGTTCTGGGGAATGGGACACTTCCTCAAAGACATCAGGAGGCAGCCCTGGTACTTCCTGAACAAGACAACAGCACAGGCAGCACCCCAAGGTGGGAAAACTTTCTAACACTTTGCACAAAGGACAGGACACATACACAACACACGGGGCTGTTTCAGCTCTGCAGGACAAGTTAAGGACATGGTGTGCCCAGGGAACCTGTCAAACAGTGAATGGTGCTGAGCTGCTCAGTGCATGTCCTGCCCACTGGTTAGTGTGTGATTAGGGTCAGTACCTCCTAGCTGAAAAGCAGCAGCTTCACTAGCTGAGCCAAAAGGAGCCTCTTCCAATAGATGCAGCAGGAAATGTGCTATTTTTGTTCTCATGGAAGTCCCTCTAGCTGTATCTCAGGAGTCTGAGGGTCTCCTCCTTCAGCAAGAAAGAGACATGTGGGATGTTTCTATCTCACCGTTTTGGCTTTCTTGTTACAAAAATGTAAAATTTAAATAAATACAGGTTTATTAGTCCAAAAGAGGGAATCTGGGATGCAGAAGAAAAGTACACAAATAGATTCTTAAACTCCATGAGTGCGCAGGATTTTTTCATAGAGGAAAACTCCTAGGGCAGGATGCATCCATGGGTACATAAAGGCTGCCCTTGCTGTGAAACAGGGACCAATCTGCAGTATTGTCTTTCTCTAACAAGAGTTAAAACACTCCCTCCACAATCAAATATATGTAACAATCAAATTATTAATAAGAACACTAATAAATAGCCACAGGTAACAAAGTCCAGTAATTTAGAAGTGGAAGTTGTAGGATGCAGCAGGCACACACACTCATCACTCGTCCATTTTTTTTTCCTAAAAGATACAAAAATGAATCTTCTTTCAAGTATTAAAAAAATAAGTTAATTGACATAAAAGGGTCAAAGTGACTGAGGGCCCAGGCAGGTCTTAAGCTTCGTTTCCAATGTGCAAAAACAAAATACAGAGGAAAAAATAAAAACCAAAACACTGAAAAGTCTTAATGGTGGTTCAGTCACTTAAGGGCTTCTCCCTTTTAGGGGCCTAACAGCCAGAGAATGCTGCCTGGGAACACCCCTGCCCCAGCACAACTTACCACTGTCCCACAGCAGTATTTTCCAGTGTCAAAACAGTCACAACAAAAACAGAACAAGGAAGCCCACCAGCCTCTCAGCTGTGGCCACGAAGACTAAGGCCAGCAGTAGCTGTCTCTCCAGTGTGTAGCAAAGCAGACAGGCATCTTCTCTCTCCTTCTCCCCTTGTTCCCCACAGGAAGATTTAAGAGGCTACGATAGGGAGAGATTCCGCTGACTCTCACTCCTCTCTAAAAACCAGGAGGCAGAGAGTTCTGTCACACATACAAGCAGTATCTTCTCTGTCTCATACTTCTTCATATCCATGCATAATGATCGACCTCAGGTTTCTTTGGTGGGGAGGAAGACTAAAGCAAAGAAGGTGTTGCCTTGGGCTCCTGCAGCTTTCTTGGACAGCTGACTCCACTGCTACAGCTGCTGTGGTTTTCCAGGGAGGGCTGCCACTTCCCTCCCTTTTGTAAGAACTGGTGTAGTAAAAACAGGAAAGGAATGGACTGCCATAAATCCAGTTTAGTTAAGGGTACTTCTTCCCTTAACCTCCTTCCCCACACATGGATTATTCCCCTCTCTCCTACCACACATATAAAAATACAGTCCATTGTACAGGACCTAAAGGAGACTCTTCAGTCTCAACTCATTTCTTCAACTTGGCTTGCAGACATGTAAAACTTAAGCTTCTGGAACCAACACACTTATCAAAAGGCTTCTGAGTGGCTCAAACCAAATCCCTGCACGCTGTCGGACCCTTTGGAGTTTCCCCTTTCAACATCCTCCCATCCGTGTAATTCCGGCAAACTCAGGGTAGGCCAACTGGACAACACAGACCAGCAGAGGTAAATGTGTTAAGCTCAGGACCAGTTCAAGCTAAAACCTTTGGAAAGCATAACTGCCTCCAGGTCCTTGTCTTCTTCTTTTTCTCGAAGCCGCTGCTCCTCAAGGAGAGCCACGAGAGAATCTCTCTGCTCCACCACTTCCAGCATCTCGTTCAGGATCCGCTTCTCCTCCGAGAGCTCCTCGTCTGTCTTCAGATGATCTACAGAGGAACCAAAAACCATCAGCACAGGAGGCTAGAAACACACACACACAAGCCATGCCATGTTCCCTTCTGCACTCACCTTCTACTGCCATCCTCTCCCGGAGCTCCTGCTGCAATCGACTCTGCCTGTCCTCCAGTTCGAGCTCCCGAGCACTGAAACATCAGAAATCCAAGTTCTGAGAATATAAAAATACTGCACAGATTGCTTCATACCTACGCTCAATTTCTGCTCCCTCTCGACATATCTACTGTGCCTTTTACCAATCTATTTTGGAATGTTTCTTAGGTATTTTAAGAGTTGTAACTATATTTTTAAAAGATTTAATGGTACTTCAGCATTTCAGGTTCTTTGCCTTCAGCTAAGAAGTGCAATGCCAAAAACTGAGCAGATTATGGGTGGGATTACATCTAAAGCAGAATCTAAAACAAACAAATCTGCAATACCTCTATGTATCTCCTGCTCCTTTCCACTCTAAACACAAAGTTATCTATTAACTAAGGACATGTCAGGCCACTGCCTTTTCAGATTTCCATGCAGACAAGTTGGGACTTTTCTGCCACAGGCACTAAGGTGATCAGCTTCCTCTCTGCTGGGGTGAGCTGACATACTCAGAGAGTAAGTTAAGTGAATTTGCATCATGGGAACAGAGAAAGCTCTCAATTTCATTAAGAGAAAAAAAAAGCTTTATCACCTGAGCCCAAATGAGAGGCACTGGGGTCCCACTACAGGCAGAGAAGACGGTTTGGCAAAGGTGACTGAATTAGACACTTTTGGCTATGCTTAAAAAGCAAACTCTACCAAAATCAGAAGGAGTCACACATTATTTCTGCATAGCTCAAAACCACTTGCATAAACAACGTGTGTTTTATACAAGAACAGCTTGAGAAGGACTCACGTATCTGTACTTGGGTATGTGCATGTGCACAAATAACTGGAACTTTCATTCCTTGCTGTTACTATTCCTTCTTGACCACTTTTCTGGAATGTACTTGGAGTTGTGTCTCGGCCAAGAATCAGCCAAAGAGACTGCTGACCTCCCGGCCTTATGGGGAAGACAGCACTGACAGAGCTCCCAATACTATTTATGGCACAACCCCCACTGTTTTCCACATTCACTCACAATATCATCAGTTCAGACTCGTAGCGAACCAAGGCATTCTTCTCCTGCACCAGCTTGAACCACTCCTGCATCAGCTTGGGATCATCCTTCTTACCCATGCCTGCCAAAAGAGAAAGCTGGTAAGTTCTCAGGTACTGCCCTGCAATCCTGACAAGTCCAAACCGCAAAAACCAACAGTGGGGCAAAATGTGCAAAGAAAGCCGAGCAAGATGCTGCCAGAGCACTCCCAAGCCGGGTCCATTCAGTTTGCCTACAGCACACAGTACAGTGGAAGTCACCTCCAAGAGGATTCTCTTCTCTTTGGAGCCTAATTTTTTTTTTTTCTTCCTGATTTTCTTGTGATTGCTTGTTTCTTCCTCACTCTTACTGTAGAAAGCCCTGGTTTCTCTAAGTGTTTTGCTTTTCCTTTCATTAGAAGAGTTTCATAGATCCTCAGGCCAGCTACTTAAAAGTATGCTCATCAGAAAAGGATTCAATTGCCACTCCGTGTGTTTTACCTTTATTTTCTTCAATTGCATGTCCTCAATCTTTTCTTTTACTAGCCAAAAGTAACATCTTGCCTTTTCTTTCTTCAACAGCTAAATAAATCTTTCCTGAATGCTCCTCATAGCCATATATATCTATTAATCTTGAAGATCCCCTCTGCACATTGAACCCAGAAACTAATTCTTGCACATCAGCACTGGAAAGAAAAAAGAACCTCCAGACACACTTGCTGACATCAAAGCAGAATAAAGATACCTTGGGCCTTGGCCGCCTAGTACAGAACTCTCAGTTGGTATTTTTTTCTTTTAAAACCAACTCCTAAACTTACTCAATAGCCCACTGGTGAATCTTGTATCTGTCAGGAGTCACGTGGAATAAATGCAGAACGCTGTTCCCAAAGCCTTCTCTTGACATTTATCAAATGCAAGAGCTTACCAGGGAGGCTCCTCCTCGCAAGCTCTTGGTCTGGGCCACTTATTCCACACTGAACTGCCTGCAGTTGAATTTGCCTTAGATCAGACACCATCAGGGACAGCAGCAATGCTCCTGCCTGTGTGGACGTGGATGCAGGAGCAAGGCCTCAAATCAAGCCCTACAGCACTTTAGGTTTGCTGCATCCTATCAGTTTGCACTGCATGTAACCTAATCCTAAACTAACTAACATCCTTATCTATGTTTGTTATCATGAATACACACCCTCTACATCAAGAACAAAAGCTCTCAAATAACCTGAAATAATAATCTCAAGTAATGCTGAAATAACCAAACAGCAAGCTTACTATCCCACCCCTGAGAGACACTTCACCACCACGTTAATGGCTCGTTAACTCAGACCTCATCCTCAGTGTGTCACACAAGGGAGAGCCTCCAACTCCCAGTGACCTGCAGCTCAGGCTCCTTCTCCCCTGCCTCTGACTTGTCATACCAGAGCCTAAGAGCCCCCGGCTCCGTGGACTTGACACCAGTGTGTTGCTCAGTTCCAAGCATTCCTTTCTGAGCATCTCTGCACAATCTGCCCACGTGGCGACAGGAGAGGGAGACTGTACATGCAGATGTCCAGTGCTGTGGTGCCATGGAAACACTGGGAAGTCTCCCCTTCCTTTCTGATGCCAGGATGTAGAGAAAACAAATGCCTCTAAGAGAAAGCCAAAAACACAACGCTACTGACCTATGGAATACGTAAGTATTTTTAAACAGCCAATGAGCAGAGGAATAATGGGAGGATTGGAAAGGGAGCACTGACAACTGATGTGAGGGAGCACCATGGAAAGCAGGTAAGTGGTTAGCAAAATTACACCATGAACACACACAAACAACCCCTTCCCCATGCCTTGGCAATGGAAACTCCACAGGAAACTCCATTTGGGACAGTTAAAAGAATGCACTCAGCAAGACAGATGAGGGAAAACTGGTCTAACTTAAGGTCTGTTGGTTTTTAAAGTTCAAAGATGCTTTTGCAAACCAGTCCTTATACAGACACAGTATTCCCTTAAGCCCTACGTGCTAATTAAAAGGCCATATTTAAAGAAAACAGATTTTCTTCCCTTACCCCACTTTCCAAACATCCTTCAGGAGGAATAGAGACATTGAAGCCAGCAAATGAAAATAAAAACTTTGGAGTGTGACGTTACTGCTGCCCAATGGCCCTCCCAGTCTCTGCACCTTCTCCAGCACAGGTGGGACTAGCAAAAGGGATACTGTACCTTTAACAACTCGCCCCAGGCCCAGAGAAGCTGGTCACCAGGTAGCTCCGGAGAAGGTTGGTTTGGGGACACAGCAAGAAAAGGGCTGGGGGCCTTGTGTTCACTGCCTGCCTAGTGCTGCTATGAGACCCCAGCTGTGGTCAGGGAGCACAGGGAGTGTGTGGGTTACGTTACCTTCATGGGCACAGCAAGGGCAGAAGGAGAGAGGTCTACGACGTGGTGTCCCGGCATTGGGCTCAACTTCAATAGGACCAAACGAGGAAGAGGAAGAGGCAGGAGAGGAAGAGGAAGTTGGAAGTGGAACGGAAGAGGAGGAAAGGGGTGAAATAAAAGACAAGCAAAGGACAAAAAGCATAAGAGTGAGAAAGAAAGGAAACACAAGAAGAAAAGAAAAGAAAAAATACAAGAAATGGAGAAGCAGAAACAAGGGATACAGTCTACAGATGAATAATGTCCCTAGTAAGCACAGATAACAGGTAAGAGGTAGACTGAGGTACTGGTGAACTCTTACTGAGCTGTACAAATACCAGGCAGGAGGTTACTGTTACTGCATTTTTCCTAATGTACATTTTTCAATTGCATGGTCTTTAACCAAAAAGTTTGTGACCCAGATCTCAGGACAAACAGAGATGAATATTTAACTCTTGCTGATAATGTCACATTTCAAGCAGGATTACAGTAAGTCTCGCCTGCATGTGTAAGACACCAGCTGTAAGCAGCCACCCTACCTTAAACCTCTGTCAGGACCATGCTCTTATCACCATGGCAGCATCCACTGATGGCAAAAGTGTCCTTTGGAATGGAATATAATGTCTTCAGACAGAAAACATCACAGGGAGAACCCAGTTACTGTGGAACCAGCCTGCCAGGACCTGCTGTGTCAAGTCTGGTGAGTACACACGTACTCGACTGGATTGTTGTGCTTACAGGGGAAAGGCTTTTACATGGATAAAAAAGTGATTCATATCAGGGTCTGCAGGGCATTGACCAACTGAGGGCTTTGCAGCAAATTTAAAGCTCTCCCTTGACATTCTCATTTCACAAACCATTGTAAGGCTTACAAGTCCTGTTAGTATTAGTGACTTACTGAATCTTCATCGTCTTTTCTGTCAGACAGTGAAGGACAAACACCTCTCAGCTCTCAAAAGGTTCAGCTGCTTTAACACCAAGAGTTTGCTTTTCAGGTGACTTAATCTCTGTGACTTAATGTCACAGAGATAAACAGTGGGAAATAACCAATGTCACTAATAGTCACAGGGAGGTGATGAGCCTGGAACAGCAGAGCCAGCACAATGGAACACTTGCTGCTCTCAGGGCACAACTGCATTTATAAAGAGGAGGCATTTCTGTGTTGGGAAAAGGCATAAACTCCACCACAATAATATGTTTTTTGGAAAAGTCAGCAGAGTTTGACCTGTGTGGTTCAGAGAAAGCTCTATAGAACCAGAGTACCCGTGGACTGGGAAGGCTTTAGAAGGGACCATCACAGAACTAGAGCAGCACACGGAGGGCACACTGGGGCAAGAGGGAGAGCACACCAGCTCCAAGGCTTTCTCAGACAGGAAGAAAACTCTGCACTGGAAGCAGGAAGGGGTGACATTAGGAGAGGTGCCACAGTTGGCCATAGCACAGTTACAAATAGAGCATCACACCAACATTAGTACCAGAACCTTAGTTACAGTTGTTCTGAATTTTCCAACTTCCTCATTTAAAATGAAAAAATACTACGGCTTTTTTTCTACAATTGCCATTTGACACATGAGGTTACAAAAGCAATAACACGAAAAACTGCAAACCACAAAAGCACTGTGAAGAGTAAGCTTCCACACAAAGCAAAGCATTTAGTGCATGACACTTTTAAATAATTTTTTATTTCACATCTTACATTATTCAACATGAATTCTTCTATATAAGCTTTAATACTCTAACTTGGTCTAATCCCTATTTTGTAGGGGGATCAGGAGATGGGGTTTTAACTGTATGGAAAAATCCACTTGAATTTTTTTGGGTTTGAGATTTCATCCAGAATTGGGGAATGGGGGCTGTGATAAATTTCAGACCACGGACATACAGACTCAGCAAGGAACTCCCAATCTTTCACATTTGTTCTGAAAATAAATGCCCGATATGTGAAACTGCTGTTCATCTCATTGTGAAATGGCCACAAAACTACCAGGTTTTGTCATCAGTGAGCAAATGGTCTGATAGTGGGAGAGGATCCCATCTTTGATCTCCATGGGGATTACCCAGCAGCTAATACAGAGCTCACTCCCCAGTTGTGTTTTCTTCCTTTGCTCTTAGTTACCCTCCCACTCTCATCTAAGGAAAATTTGTCCTTGGATCAAGTCCCTGGTATCTACAATAGTCCTGCTACTAGAAATATTGACATTGTTTTTCACTAAGATAATGAACATAACCTGGAGAATTAAGATCCTTTCCAGCTACTTCAGATGTAAATTATAGTTGCATCAGTGAATACAGGCTGTATGATCATTACATTGCTTTGGAAACAACTTCTGTCCAAAGTAGGACGATCAGCAAGGTTTAAGAAGTCTTCCTTACATACTTGAGGCCCTCAACAGCAAGAACAGAGCAAAGTACAACCTGAAAACTTATTTCCCATGGTTATCTAAAGATGTGAAAATTATTATGCCCTAAAAAGTGCCATAATCTGAAACTGCAAGTATTATAGAATAGACCATGCAGCAGAATTTTAAATATTTAAAAACTTTTCTAAGATGATAGTCAGGAAAACTGCCTCCCCATCCTTGCTAATAAAGAGTAGCAACACATGTGGTATGGACTCCAAGCAGACTGAAATAGGGACTTCCTAGTTATAGGAGAATAACTATTTCATTGTACATCCTGAAATGGAGAAAGCTCTTTCACTGGCAGTAACCAATCTCTGTCACATGTTTTGTCACATTCCTTCAGACCAACACTTTCAAGAAAATGCCTCTTCACTGTTTCACAAACAAAGAACTCAGGGGAAGAAATTCAATTGATAAATGGAAGAAGTGTTCCCTGGGCCAGCTGCTAATTTTAGACACTGAATGTATTGCCAGATCATTCACATTCCTGTCGAGGCTAATTTAAAAAAATCCAACTTCACAGCAAGAGTTCTCCCTGTGTGCAAGTATGCTGAAGGACAGTCTGGGAAAAGGCTGAACTGCTTGTCCAGTACTCACAGAATCACAGAATTCACTAGGTTGGAAAAGACCTTTGAGATCATCAAGATCATAAAGTCCAACCTACTATCAAAAAGGAGAACTATGCCCCAGATCACAGTATGGTGTTAAATGTCTCATCCACCTTGCCCTTATCACACACCTGATTACATTATGGAAACCCTCACGTGGCTTCTTATTTCTCCCCAAGCCATTACTAACCCCACCACAGTGCTGTTCAGGAGACAAGAGAAACCACCACCTCATGCTGCCATTAAATTAAAAACAGATTCATCATTGCAAGACAATTTTTTTGGACATGGAGTCAGGGCCAGATAGGAAAAACCTTTTGTCATGCAAATTAAAAAAAAACCCCAACAAACCCAACCCCCTTTCTGTCTAAGTCTCCTTCACCACCAAAAATACCCAGGCCAGGTCTGGTGACACTGGTCTTCAGCCACAGCATGGTAAGAGTGCAGCACCCACTGAAGGAGTTTGTTTGGAAGGAGATGAAGGGCAAGAGGAGAAACATTTCTGTGATCACTCCCTTCTTTGGTTGCCCCTATGCTGTCAGCAGGAGTCTTAGGTGTGGCTGTAGCTTCTGGACAGAAAATTACCTTTTTTTTTTCCCCGTAGAGTTGCCAACAGAGGCAAACCTGCCAACAGACAGTGTGAATCACAGGCTGCTCCTTTTCAATGCCACAGGCCCATTTTTCTCACTGCCTTTAAAGCTTGTTAAGGAAAGGAGTGTGGCACAGTTCCTGACAATGCTGAATATTCTAGAGAGGTAGAAGCTCTGCCTTGCAGATCAGACACATCCCATCAATGAAGTGACTACAACTATCTTGACTCTGTGAAAAGAAGCCTTTCCCAGATTTTTCTGGGAAGTCTTGCATGCACCCATGACAAGAATATCCCTGTTTGTCATAGTATTCTTAAGAGATTGCAGACTTTGCTACAGTGGTGGAAACCAAGAGCTGGGCCAAGAATTAACACCATAGCTCCAAAGCCTCTTCAAAACAAGGACCAGAAATTGTATAGTCACTATGAAAACATACTTTCCTTTTCACTGTACCTTGTTCTTTGTTACACAAGCTACACCGGACTGTTGTCTCCTAATTTTCATTTACCCATTGTTTAAAGAGCAACACTTTAGACTGGTTTTGTCCTTTTCTGCTGTAGCTACATCACACTTCTTCACAATCAGAAGCACAGTGGTCAAAATGATTGATCAGGATGAAGAAAACACAGCAGGAAGTTCAGGGTGGCAGAGCCCACTATCCCCAAGCTGCAGCTCCCATTGATCCCCTCCTTGTATCTCATGGTACAAGAGCTGTGATGACTCCTCAGAAGTGGTGACTGCAAGTCAAAATCACTTGAAAAGATGTACCACAGACCAAACAGGATGACATCCTTTGCCAGCTTTGCATCCAAAGACTTTGATTTCTGTGTTGCTGACTAATCAGGGCAGTTTGCTAAACAGAAAGCACTGGGCAGGAAGTCCAGCTCCAAGGCTGATCTCAGTTCTGCTGAACCATTATGTGGCACTTGACCTCACAAGCTAACTAACTTCAGAAATCCTTATTCTACTAGAAATTCCAGTCCTCATTTAGCAGGCATACTAAGAGCTCTAATTTTAAATCTAATTTTAAAATATGGGTCAGTCCAAAAGAAGTCAGTAAGTCAAACTGCACTGATCACAGGAAATATCCTTTTTTCTCATCCTTAAAAAAATCAGGTGTGGTCAGAAACCCAGGTACTGAAAACTAAAGCATTCCATCTTTACTATTTGGTGAAGTTGTTCCACAGCAGTGCTGTAAAAGAACAAGGATACAGCACACCTGCAGGTTGAGGGCAAGGATTCTGACAAATATTCCATAAACACATCACCTAGTGTGTTTGATTTAACAGTTTACTAAATCTGTGTCAAACCCAATCTCCCCTAAAGCACAGTCACTAGAAGATACGTGGTGAAAACTCACAGACCACTGAATTTTCATGCAAACTGAACCACTTTTATTTATGCAGCAGAAGGAGTGCAGGGGGAAAGGCAGGGAGGAGAAGGAAAACTGAGGAAAGCAATAGTTGGAGCAGAACACACACACACACAGAAGTCTTCTGCTTCTACCAGACCTCGAGGCACTTCAACATGTGGTCAGAATTAGTACAGTCCTGCACAGACCCTGTCTCTCAAGCCTGTTAGTTTTTGTGTGCAGGTAAATAGGAGTTGCCTAAAAAGTCCTACAAGATCAAGTGCTCAAAATTTACAGCAAAAACATGTTACCACTTCACTTCAGTGCCAAAACCAGCTGCAGGCTGTGACAACAGCATTTATCTCATATCTCCACTTCCCTTGCAGGAGAACTGTGCTTGTCAATCATGAGAAATAGGGCCTGAATATATCAGACTTGCCTTGCAGAGTTACATCTGCAGGACTTTAAAGGGCACAGTCAGCTCAAACCTTTTAAGTCAGTTAGTAAAAAGTGAAGTTGTTGTAGCGTGTGCTTTAAAAAAAGTACAAAGATTTAAAAAACCCACAATTGCACTTTCCCCTCCACCCTCATTTACCTGATGTTCATAAGGCTCCTGTCAAGAAGGGAAAACAGATGTCTGAAATCAACACTATCAAACATTCCAGCCTTCTTCCCTACATCCTTCTTGTCTCTCTTGACACAATCCAGCCAAGAACAAAGCAAGACAGGAGTGTGTGGCTGTTTCCTCAATGATTCCCTGCTGGGTGCCAGGAAAAGGAAGCTGCTCATCTGGACACAGAGGGAACAACGGAGGTACTTCCCATAGGGAGACCAGGAGCAAACTGGGAGAAGGAGCCAGGAGGTTAGGAGGAACTGAGGCTGGGACTAAGGAAGCAAGGTGACTAAGAATGCAAACTATGATGGAGAACAAAGGGAGAGGGAAAAAGGGTAAGGGGTGAAAGGAGAAGGCAGATTTGAGAAGTAGATATGACCTACAATTTTCCAGACAAATAATGCTGGGCAGAAGAGGGAGCAGAGCCCAAACATTATGGAAGAAGGCCAAAGGCAGGGATTTAGACTGTGGAGACTGTGTCAGTGGAACGACCAGAGCAGGAGCAGCTAGTGGGAAGGAACAGGAGGTCTGAAGGGTAGAACACTAGGATTTCTTTGTCAAGAAGGTGGGATTAAAATTAAATGCCTGAGAAGCAGAAACTGGGACTGAAAATTAAAATGGAAGTGGGGTTAGGAGTTCTGGATGAAAAAAGACAGGATTAGGACAAGAACTGTCTGAAAAGAGGGAATAAAGGGACAAAGAGTATATATCCCCCAGACCACGGCATCCTTCCACTGTCTGGCTCAGAATTCATATTTTCAAGTCTCACCATTCCACATCTGCCAACAAACATCTGTGAAATCCACTGATTGTGTCCATTTCCTCTCCATAAGGATCTACATAGAGGATGACAACCTAGTCTTGCTACCAGTTATTCCACAAGGGCATGGGACAGAGTTCTCTGTGGTGGATCTAAAGGCTCTAAGTCTGTTCATATACCAATACAATACAAAATCTTCATTTCAGTTGGCTTTGCAACCTTAGTAACATTCTTTTAACATAACCACTTATACAATATACACACAGGAATAATTACTCAGAATTGAAACACGACCATCTGTAGCGTGAAATGAAACATCTGCTTTACAGCAACGGGTACACAGCATTTTAGAACAGGAAGAGAGGATGATGGCAACTGAGCAGAGCAACTGGGGGTAGTTAGGATAGCAATCAGTAATCCTGCAAACTGGAACTTGACCAGGATGTCACAAGTTACCACTCCCTTGCAGAAGTTGTTGCGCAATCTGTAACAACTAAATGAGACGCAACTCTCGTCAGTGCAAAGAAAACCCAGAGTAAGTTAATGCCCTGATCATTAAAGAATTATTACCAGTTTACAGATAACTTTTCAAAGCACTTTGCAATTTTTTCTTGTCCTTGTACTGCCAGCATGACTCCAGAGTCATGCCTCAGGGACACAGGTTGCCAGTGGAATAGTTAACCCTGCAGGGCTCAGCAGGATCAGGCAGCCCCAGGGTGCTCCAGGGATTTCAGTGGCACTCCACCCAGATGCACCCTGCACACACATGTTAATTTTGAAGCTGAGCTCTAAATCTGCCACTGAATAGCAACAAGCATCCTCAGAGCAATGTGTCCCTTCTGGCAAAAGTGTTCTGGCAGCCTCAAAAGCAAATATAAAGCAAATTACAGAGTCAACAAAATAATACTATAAAGACACATACTGGCTTACTGCATTTAAAGGGATACTGCCCAATACATTTTTAAAATTTGTTTTGAACAAGGATTTTTGACACAAGCAGAAATTTGATATAGTTTTAAGAGGTATCAACAGGTTTTTAAAAAACCACGAATATTGCCTCTGACTGTTGGAAGCCCAAGTGACTGAGTCACCCATACAAATAAAACCAATCTGTTCAGATATGACCACTATAAGGTGAGTCAGAGAAATGGAAAAGGCAAACACACAAAAGAGATAAATAGTAAATTCCATTTCCAATTTTTCTGCATTCCCAGATTTTCTGCAACACAACAATTCTTTTAAGCGACAGTGTCCCTTTAAGTAAAGATTATTTTGCTTAAAGCCACTATTAGTGATTTTGATGGGATGGCTGTCTCTAAAGAGGAATTAGGAGGAGAGGCAGGAGGAGGGAGAGGTGTAGTGGAGAAAGCATTAAATAGGGATAAGGGTCTGTTAAGTGCAATTCAGCATCAACCCTTTTACAGCTCCTATTCTATGCATATATGAATCTGGGCCATCCCTGATGGATAAAACCAGGAAGTCTCTCTGCAGGTGATACCCCAGGAAAGAATGCCAGAGGGACTGAACAGTGAATGAAGCAAAGGACTATCACACCAAAATTAGCACAGGGGAACTGGGCAACAAATTAGATCTACTAAGGAGAAAAGTCTCCCGGTTTGAAATTTGAACTCGGGTGGATATTCTTAATTCAGATGGAAGCTCTTCAGTAAAAGTGTATTATGCCAGGACAATTTGGGGTCATTCCCAACAGACAGGTACAGGAAGATACTGTGTGAGACAGTCTCCCTGGAGGAGGAGAAAAAAAGACAGTTAAAAGTCTGGGCAAGATTATGTTTGAAGGATCAAGTGCAGAACACAATGAACCAGGGGAAGGCTCCTGGTGGTGTGTCTTGGATCAGGCCTGGAGCGTGTGGAACTGCTCTGTAATGCACTCCCTCAAAAAAACCCACAGTTTAGATCAAGCAACTTTATACTCTGAAAGATAAATCAAATGAGACCCTCAGATAACAAGGCGACTGAGCAGAGTTTGCTTTCTCATGGATCTGCTGACAGACAGATGTGTTCACTCCATGGGAATGGGCCAAGAAAATTTTCACTTTCAAGATAGGCAAATGCTGTTTGCAACCCAAAAGTTATCCACCTACTAAGGGATTCAGGAAGTAACATTAATTAAAGAAATGCAGAACCATGGTATAGAGGGATGATTTTAAAGTGAAAAAAAGAGCTAAACACTGTAACATGTTTTTAGCATTAAACGGGATATTAAAACAATAACACAACAAGAAGCTTATTAGCTGTGTAATGATGCAAACTGGACTGACTGGAAACTAACAGCAGATTCCAGCAAAAATGATGGGAACTCTTAACAGGAGATTCTTTCCTAACCTTACAGTAAGACAAAACAAAAAAGAAGATGTATCTGTCATCTACAAGTGTTTTCAAAGTCTCTCGAGGCAGGATTTTAATTTCATCACATTGACAACACTCTGGCTTTTTGGGGAAAGAAACAAACAAGCCTCAAAAGGGCAAGAGGGAGGCAATGGCATGACTAATTCTGGACAGTGCTGTTTGCTCTTGGGACAAGGTCAGTTCTGCTGTCCCTTTACATGAAAGTATTTTTCCAAAGAGAATTTCAATGGTAGAGTTGGACTCTGCAAAGTAGAAGCAAAAAACCAGAATGACTTTGCATTGCTAGCAGGGAAGGTGGGTGGAGTGAAAACAGTAAGCAAATTTTGAAATAACCAGCACTATGGAAAACAGAAGAGGGAGCCTTACACATGGTTTGTGGAGCATGCCAGGATCTCCTCTTCCTGAGCTGGAAAAGGGGTTCTGCTAGAATCAGTCATGTGCAAGGGCTGTTTCTTCTTGTTTGTGAGCCAAGGATGGGAGAAGTAGGTGAAGGGAAGGGTGGGGAGGAGTGTCAGCAGGGTTAGTGCAGCAGGAGGTGCAGCCATACATACCACCCAGATGCAAGTCGATGAGGTCACTGTAATAAGACTCTCCCCAATAGTCTACAACAAGGAATTGGTGAAGACAGAGTTATTGAATCAGGTACCCACCCTAGCCCACACAGTCAAAGCAATATATGAGAAAGAGACATAGAAACAAAAGCAAGGAAAACAAGAGACAGGCAGCTATACACATGGGCACACACACACACACATATATATATGTATATATAAAAACGACACATCTCTCCTTCTCTGTATATATACATATATGTACACATACACACAGATATATCACAAACATATATACTGGGAAGATGAAAATTTCCAACAGGCAGGCAAGGACTTCCAAGGGAAAAAATCAAGAAGTCTACACAGAGACACTTCACCTGTTTCCATCTGCACCAGTACCTGTCACTGATGTCTCTCCTGTTCTTGCTGAGAAAAGCAGGATTAGTCCTGTTGCTTTCACACAGAGCAATATGTCAGAAGGAAACAGTGTAATTTCTCAGGTCAGCTGCAGGAAAGGTGCAAGGATTGATGTCCTGGAGGTGAGTGCAGGATGTGTGTGTGGGACACGGGTGGAAGCAGGAAAATGGGATTGTGTGTTCCTGCTAATGGGGAGCCCTGCACAGCAGTGTGGGGGACAGGGACACGTGTGCCCCCAGCTGCAAGGACAGGTGCAAGGACAGACAAGTTGTGCCCTCTGGAATGTTTTGTTGGGAAGATACAGACGGGAGTGCTGAGAGCAATATTTCTCACTGCATATGATTTTCTGGATGTAAAGAGGTGGCTCAAATTTTTCAGTGTTGATCTGACAGTAGGAGATTTCTTCCAAGCTCTTAAAAATGACTCTCAAGATTTATGCTAAAGGAAGAGAAAGAAAGGTTCCAGAAATTTCTGATTTGACATATTTTTAAGTTAATAATTGAAAAAAAGAAAAATCCACACAGGAAATCAAAGTCATTAGCATGTCCAAACAGGCGAATGCACTATCATACAAGTACTGTGGTGTTAGTAACATTACATTACATTAATTAACTCACTCCTGGTGTCTCTTGGGACACCACAGAAAACTGGGAAAACTCTCCACTGAGATCCTTCTTTGCCTTTGCAGTGAAACATCATGTTGCAATAGGAAGGGGGGAGAGGAAAGGAAAAAAGGGACAAGAAAAGCTCAGACCACCTGTATGTGACAAATTTCCACCTGAAATAGAGCTTACATTGTCACTTGAAATAGAGCTGACACTCCAAATCACTCCTGTTTGCTATGAATGCAACCATCAAAGGCTGAGATTTTCAAAGACAATCACGGAGAACACATTAAGGCAATGAAATAATCATAGGGTGTGAGATCATTTTCTGAATCAGAAACTAAATGTTAGACTGAGCGTCCAGCTTTTAAAAGAATATAAGATCAACTGCACCTTGCCTGAGGCTGAGCTAATTTAAAAAAGGAAAAGACAAGGAGCTGGTCAAAAAGCTACAATTATTTTGTCAATATAAAGTTGATGGCGACCTCCCAAATGTTTCTGAGTTTGATTAGTTGAAGAACAAGTATCATCCTATAAATATTGCAATTTGACAGCAATCAGATAATGTGTGAAACTCCTGGAAAGAATATCGAGCTGTCTGTACCTACTGTCAGGATGTAAATTAACTGTAACCTCTCAGGAAGACAGCAGGGCATCGTTGGGAAGAATTTATGGATAATCTGCTCAGTATAAGTCACTTGACAATAATGTATTAAGGACGATACAAAATTGATGAACAATAGAAACAAAATTATTCTAACAAATTTTTACCTAGAGTATTGGTTTTTGTTCTTACCAGTCCAACTGAAAAATACTTTTTTCTAAAAATGGAAAGTGGTTCAGAGGTCAGAGATCTGAGGAATTGAAGTTAATGGAAGACCTCTACGAAAGAAAAATTTGAGATTTTTCACAGACAGGAAAGATGACTAAGAGGCAACATATTAAAAGATGATAAATGACATAGAGAAGTAGGTCAGATAGTCTCTACCCCCTTCTATAATATAAAAATAAAAGAATCATTACAAGTTACAGAATTCTGTTTCTTCTGTCAGGATTTTCAAGTCGTGGGAAACTACTACTAACACTATGTAAACCCCCATATTTAAATGCCTGTCAGTGAGTGACTTGTTCTTTCCCTACAGGGAGGGACCCTGAAAAACCCACTCTTTACAGAGCCTGAATGTTCTCCCAGAACAGTTAATACTGTTTGCTGTCTATGGACCCTGCACTGCAATCTCTATGTGGACAAGGTGTGTGCACAGGGGACACACCTCCCACCCTCCTCCTCTCCTTCTCCTTGTACAAGCTTATAAAGAGATTGGTTTTTTGGATGGCAACACCACTTTATACACTGCCTTTTCTTTTTTTATACTTTTGTTTTCATGGTTTCAGTAGGGGAGGGGCTGACCAGAGACAAGAGCATGACCCTCCACCCTCACACAATGGTCCCTGCTGAATGCAGTGGTCACTGTTAGGTCAGGATCTTGCACAATGCAGATGACAAGAAAATTATATTGCCTTCTTGAATAATTAATAGATACTGGAGACAGAAATTAATTGTAGTTATGGAATGTGATGCTACAGACTTTAAAAAGATGAAATTCATTTATTTTGTTGCAAACATATGTAAAATGTCTGGAAAAAAGAAGCTGAGGGGAGACCTTATTGGGCCTGAAAGGATGTTGTAGACGAGGTGGGGTTGGTCTCCTGTCCCAAGTAACAAGCAACAGGAGAAGAGGAAGTGGCCTCAAGTTGTGCCAGAGGAGGTTCAGATTGGATATTAGGGAAAATTTCTTAATGCAAAGGGTTGTAAAGCACTGGAAGAGGCTGCCCAGGGAAGTGGTTGAGTCACCACCCCTGAAGCTATTTAAAAGATGTGTGGATGAAGCACTTTGGGACATGGTTTCATGGTGGGCTTGGCAGTGCTGGATTAGTAGTTGGATTCCTAATCTTGGAGGTTTTTTCCAACCTAAATGATTCTAGGCCATTCAAGGGTAGCTAGAGAGGTGAAGCATGGAATTAGTTACAATCTTGTGTTTCAGGCAACACAGGTTAGAACATTCCTTTTTTTTTTTTCATAGCAGAATGCTTTTCTTGCTAATCCCTCAAAATAAGTGGAAGAATTGAGGATGGTGAATCCTTTATGTCAGAGTTAAGATTCTACAAGTACATGGCCTGCTGACAGAAACCTGTTTCAAGAACAAAGCACACCCTAGGGACTTCCTTACGAAAAGAGGTTCATTTTGGAAAGCATGACCTACAACTGCACAATTCTGCCAGGAAATTCACAAATACACAAGCTCAACCAAGACTGCTTCCATTTGGAAGAGCTGGGAGTGGGAAGTTATTTATACAAAAGTTTAATTCTACAGTCTCCCATATAAAATATTAATTCTTACTCTGCTCTCTCTGAACATTTTTTAGGCATTCTATCATTGTTCAATGAGAGCACTCTACCACGAAGACTCTTCTCTCAGCTGCTAAGATTTCCCTCTTGTGCTGACATGTCTTATATGAAAGTCATTTAAGAGCTCAATAATCAAGATGGACTTCCAGAGGAAAAGAAGAAAAATGAAAAGAACCATTCAAGATAATGGAATTTGGCTTAGCAAGTGCAGTAACTGGCAGGCCAGAGAGCAGAGTGGGGCTACACAGGAACACACAGCATAAGGAAGGAAGCACCACTGCAAAGACAGAGTTTTTGCACAAGGCTATTTTTTGAACCCACAAATGAAAAAGACACTGATCATAAAACCACTGAAGTCCCCAGGACTGTTCCTCACACTGTGGTACCTCTTTGCTTTGGTGACCACTCAGTTCTGCTGCTTTGGCACACCCCTATGGAGCACCACACATAACTGTGCCCAAGGAGTAACTCACGGGAAGTCCCAGCAGACTTTTCCTCTGGTGAACCTTCACTGCTTAATCAAGTTCCATCTTCACAGGTGGCTCTTCAATCCAAGCAACAAGCAAACATCTTCCAAACACCTGTTCCACTATTGCCATTTTTAAACTCTGATCCTTGTAATCAGGTACATAATGCCAGGCCTGTCAGGTGTACACACACTGCATTTGCCTGTTGGATATTTGACTCCTTGCAATTGAGGATTTTTTTTTTCCAAACATTATACTACCATCAGCATCATCTGAACCAAGCACTCCTCCACTCATATGCTTGCCAGATCAGGTGATACTCATTCAATTTAACTGCAATTACACATAACATTTCTTTAACAGCCTGACATGGATACCTTGCAGTACACGTGTGCATTTCTGCTCTGCACAACTTTGTCATGAGTAGGCAGTGTGCTGGGCTGTGCAGTGAGGAAGATGTTCTGTGATGGTCCCTTGTAAGGACACTACCTTGATAATCCAACACAATAGAGGAAGCACACAAAGTTTCACAATTATTTCCTTAACACACAAACAGGGTTCTCTTACTGTGACAACTTTGTGTGAATGGCAGGCAGGAAACCCCTGCAATTTCCTAGCTGTAGTATCCAGTAATGTGCAGAAACTGTCAGACAGCCATTATTAGTAGCTGGAGAATTACTTCCCAAGCCTCAGGCTTAGGACATAAGTGAACTAAGTCTCTGCCAACAGGGAAGTCCCGGAATGAGAAGAAACACAGGAAAAACAAGGCCTCAAAAAGATAGCAGAAAAGGGAGAATGGATTCACATTGGACCTCTATCTCTAAGCTGTAATGGTCCAATGGCCTCTAAAATCCAAACAGCTATGGACTACTGCACAAGCACTTGATAAGAAAACATGAAAAAACAAACCAGGTTGTGGTGGATACCTGCTTCTCCTCGAAGGGCCTTCTCCACAGCAACTCCCCTCTCCTCAAGCTGCCTCTGCTTCTCTTCCACTTGCTCAAGTTGGCGCTGGATAATCTGTTCAGAGAAGAATGGAGCAGAGCCTCACCAAAAGCAATGCCCCTGCTCTGGCAGCAGCACTGAGTGACTGCAGTAACAATCTTCCTTTTCAAAAACAAGTATTTGTATTCAACAATACACTGCTTCAAAGGCGAGCACCACAGACCCTCCAGTGACATCCTCCCCACTCTGTTGCATGTGATCCCTTAAATTTTAAACCACTTGGATATTCACTTATTTGCTACAACTCCTATCACCTTCCTGAACACTGAACTGAATGGTGATGCTTTCGAGCACTACCTTGAGTTTTTAACTGTCACCTATAGACAATGTCAGCAGTTTTCCAGCAGATTCTCTTGTAAGTAAAGGCTGATTTGGTAACACTTCATCCACCAGCATAAGCCAGCAAAGCAATAATAGGTGCAGCTCCATCAGGTCTTATCTGAGTATCACTGTTCCATTCAGGGCATGATGATTCACTCACCTCCAGCTCGAGAGCATTATTTTTATTGCTGTAAAACTATAATGATAGATTTCAGGCATTCTTCACTTCTCTGTGGTACGATACCAAATTTCAAAGAGGGAGCAGGAGCAGGGACACTCATAAAGGAACAGGAAAGTCCTGTCTCTGGATTCTCTTCTGACACTCTCAGAGGAATGTCAGGATCACCCAGAGGTAACTGTCTGCCATGACAAGAGGTTGTGAGACACTACCTGAGCTCTGTGTAACCTCTTGAGCTCCTCTTGCTTGGCTTGTCTGCGGGCAGCTTTCTGCACTCGCCGGGTCAGCTTGGCATTCAGCTCCTCCTCTGTGTAGGCTCTCTGAAGGAAGGGAAAACAGGAGCACATCTCACTTACACATTCAGAGGTACCAGGGCAGGGATGACCATTTGCTCCTCCAAAACTCTCAGAAGGGAGGTGTTCTGTCTTTGCCATGGCTGTGTCAAAAGTCAAGCTTCTGTAGGCAAAGGTGTTCCCAGTGCAGTGAGCAACAATTTCAGGATCAAATCAGGAGTGAAGAAGCACATAAGCCAACAGCAAAGCTGTGCTTTTATATAACATCCCACCCTGGCCTTTCACTGCTATATGAAACCTCTCCCCAAAGATCAAACAAATTTTTATTCTGTTTCTCAATAAATTCAGCCAAATGGATTTAGTTAAATCAATGAGTATCATAAAAAGGAGTCATCTTGATTTTATTTTAAAAGAGAGTAAAGGCTTGTCTACATGAACATTTAGAGAAGTGTAAACTAAAAAATTATTACAGACTCGTGTCGTTGTATTGGAATTCCCCTCTTGCTATTTTGTTCTGGAGCAAGAGCATCCACAGTTGGGAGTTATACTGGAAATGACTGTGTAGATTTCTGCTGCTTTTCTGTGAATCAAGAAGGCAAAAAGACTTTTGAAAGCAGACTGACATTCTGGTGTGAGACTGGAAATCCCATCTCAAGAGCAACCCCACAAAACTCGCTGCTGCAGAACAGCAAACAAGCCCTAAACTAAAACCAGCATATTACAGCATCAGAAGCCATTCTGAAGTAGAAAAGCTATGTTTATAGAAACAGAAAGGTATTTCCTCCTCTTCTTTTCTGTTAGTGAAACTAGTTGTCAAATAAGTCTTTTTAACATTATTGAAATTTGGTTTAGCATCTTATCAGGTATTGGATGCATTGTAGTCTAGGAGGGCTTATAAAATTTCATAGAGTTTTAAGAGTGTCAAAAAAACTTCACAACTGCATTAAGTGAACTACAGTGAAGAAAAGGACTCTTTTCTACATGTATGTAAGCTTTAAGGGACTGCTGTAAAGTGTCTTCCACTTCTAGAAATAGATTTCCTCCATGGACAGCCAACTTTAAGAAGAGAATCTTTAGTTGGACCACCCTGAAATTTGCTTTACCTGGTTATTGTACTGCCACGTTAGTCAGTTTATTGTTTGCAGTGACCAGAGTTGAAGGCAGGTTCACAGCTCAATTAAAAAGCCCTCGGGTAGGTGGTTGGCAAACACCACTGTTAAAGCTTCAAGAAGCCAACACTTCACTCTTTCTTTTTTTAAAACACAAAATCCACAACGATACCCAAATCAGAAGGTGAAGTGATAGAGGGTGTGACTTTCCTATCCCATGTAACCCTTGTGGCTGTGAAGGCAGGACAATAAGAATTTCAGAAAGCAGCACCTTCTGCCTTGATTTTAGCTTGATACAGAGTTTCACCAAGACTGAGTGAACTCCAGAATTTTGAAGGATGCTGATTAAAGTGGGATGATTCACTTGAACTTACATTCTACGTATTGAAAAAAAGAATATGCAAACGTATTTAATTGCCTTGAAAACCAATTTGTTCTGAAGCTCACAGATCACCCACATGGCTGTACAGTGGTGCACTGATAACTGCATGCATTCCAACCAGACAGACATTTCAGAGCTTCAGGCATTTTTGGTAACATCCTCTGCCCAGACTCTGCTGCCCACGCTGCCAACATGTCAGGCATGCAGTCAGTGGTGGTGTTAGTGACCATGTGGGGGGAGCTATGGGGGCAATCAGGGGTTAATGCAGGGACATGCAATGCAACAGTGGCCAACTGGTGGGAATGGAGACACTACCTTTGACGAGTAGGATCTCTTGAATGCCAAGGCGTGTGGTACATAGATCGACTTTAAAGGGGGAATGGCAAAGGAAAAAAAAATAAAACAAATGCACAAAATGAAGCAAAATCAGTTCAACATTGAAAACAGATGCACAGTAATAAAACAAAGTGGTTTTTAAATGAAACAGAGTTGTGCAAATGCTGAAGGTGACCCAGACTGATGAAGCACAATGGAACTTCTGCCCACAGAGTCAAGTTTCTAGCACATTCCTGAAGGCAGCTGGCTTTGGCAGCTCTTTGAAGACACAGTTAACTTGGAATAACTTTTCTCTAGAGGAATTATTTGGTCTTTATCTACCTATAATTTTAATGTTTACTGAGCAAGTACGGGTACAAAATTTTGGCTGAGGATTTGGAATAATGGCTTATTTTGGGGCATGTTTGGTCTGAACTGGCTCAGCCAACCACGTATTACTCTGCCACACAGCTCTCCATTTACAACCTCTCCTACAAGGTGTGTTTATTCCATAGGTTTAAATTATCTCTATTTCATAGAAATTATAATTTGCATTTAAGTAACATAATAAATATTCCCCATTGCTTTGTGAACTAAGAAACACCACATGGGCTCAGAGTGGATTATGTGTCTTGCAGTAATGGAATCTCCTTTTCTAAAAGGAGAGCCTCCAAAGATCCTGAAGAGCTAAAATTGGGGAAAAGGAAGGGAGAAAAGGAGGGGAAAATCACTACTTACTCTATCCAAGGACATTCTACACTTCCCTGTACCCAATTATAAGTACTCAGCATTTATAAGAGAGGTAAATTTCCCTTCATGTCATGAAGCACAGAAGGCATTGTGCCACTCTGGGTGAACAGACAGCATTTTGCACTCTCACACTCAATTAACTAAAACCGGTCACATATGAAAAGCCAGAGAACAACACCAGCATGTTTGCAAACAACTCCAGTAAAAAGCAAGCTCCCTGTGGCAGTAAAACACAGGTCTGAGCACACCACAGTTGTACAGGAACAATGACAAACAGACAGTGACACACACCTACAAACACGAGACCCATGGAGCATGTACATTAGGAATTCTTTACAGGATGCTTCCCTTGGAAGACATTACATTAAACAACACTGAATTAATTTACTGCTGATCACAAAGAACAGGCTAAACAGAGCAGGTTGTCTGGGAAGCAAGCTCACTACAATTACCAAAAAAAAGCACAAACAGAATTTCAGTTTAGAGAAGGGGTTCACATAAAAGTTACGTGGCACACAGTAAGTCAGCTCTTACCCATAATAAGTAGCAGGCAGTTTGTAATTTATAAAATACAACCCCTGCCCCAAATCAGTACAAACCCAGCTTTGTCAGCCTCGAGGTCTGGTTACATGTTTGACAGCAAGGCATTCCAGTGCTTGCATGTACATTTGACACCCTTGGATAGGATGCAATGAAACCAGGTAAGTGGAGTTCTCAGATTCGTATCTTCTAAGTAAGTGCATTCTCAGAACTATTCTTTAGAAAACAGGCAGATGCTGAGCAAACAAATTCCTAATGTAACTTCAGCAACAGCAAATGAGAGAGAAGGATGCACCACCACCATACCCTTGGCAGAGCTTGAGAGATATTTTCAGTATTAGGATTCCAGGCATCTGCCACAGTCACCTACCATCTCCTCCAGTGCTTAGTGGTGAGGTAATTTTTTCTGCAAAAGGCATTTTAAGTCTATGTAGCTCAGCACAGAAAAAAAAAAAAAGTGACCATCAAAGCACATCAAAGTCTAAAAAGAAAGATGGACCTTAACTGCAGCCTTGTCTCCTCCTGAAGGAGGCTCACAAGGCAGAGCAGTGACTGTAACTCTTATCTGAACCCCAGGTATTGGGTGTCTGTCCTCTGCCAGCCCCAGGTACCTCATTCTTCTGCATCTCTTGGAAAATGCAGAATTTCTCATGAAACGCCTTGAGGGCATGCAAGGAGGAATGGAAGGGGGAGAGAAAAAAGGGAATAAAATAAAAACAAAATAATCTTCCTCTCAGAAGAGATCTAGACCAACTAGGGAAAGAGATTAAAAGAGAGATAAGTAAATACAGGAAATTTCTATTTAGTTCATCAATTTCTTCCACCAGCCTTAAATTCCTTAGTTATTCTAGTTCATTCTACTATATATACATAGACAGCATTTCAAATGACACTTTGAATTGCAGTATTTCCACACCTTTGCCAGCTGAGCCAAATACCAGCTGGATGCTGGTACTGAGACTGTGCACAGTGCAGGACAGGCCTGAGACAGGAGGCACAGACCACCGTGTCTGTGGCATTACCCTCCCAGATGCTCTTGCTTGAGCTTTTTTAACATGTGTGCCAGGCACCACTAGGAAGGGACTGGGGGAACACAGTTTTCATTCTTCAGTACCAGAAGAAGCTTAGTGTTTTGTGGTATCAATAAAATCTCTACTTATTACTCCAAGCCTTGCCAATTCTGTCTAGCAGAGCTTAGAGGCTTTCAGGAATGCAAGAAGGGCTCTTCGATGGAGCAGTTCCTTACATTTTTCCCTTGTTTTTGCATTAATAGTGCCACTCTGAAACTGAATTAAATAGTATAAAAGCAACTAACTTTGCTCTCACCATATATTTTCCACATGTAAGTATGGGCAAATAAATTAAATTCTTATACTAGGTCCTTAGGCCATTGAGAAGGGTGCACAGCAACCTCAGTACCATGGACTTCAGGAGAGCAGACTTGGGCCTCTCCAGGGATCTGCTCAGTAGAGTGCCATGGGATAAACCCCTGGAGGGAGGAGGGGCCCAGGAAAACTGGTTAACATTCAAGGATCACCTCCTCCAAGCTCAGGAGCAATGCATCCCAGCAAAGAGGACGTCAGGCACAAGTGCTGGGAGGTCTGCATGGATGAACAAGGAGCTTCTGGGCAAACTCGAGACACAAAAAGGAGCCTTCACAAAAAGCCTTCAAAGGGTGGAAGCAAGGCCAGGCAGTCTTGGAGGAACACAGAGAAAATTTCTGAGCAGCCAGAGATCAAGTTAGGAAAGCTAAGGCCCTGACAGAATTACATCTGACCACGGACATCAAGGGCACCAGGAAAACTTCTCCAGGTACATCAGTGATAAAAGGAAGATAAGGGAAAACAAGGGGCCTCTCCAGAAGGAAACTGAAGATCTGGTCATCCAAGATATGGAAAAGGCTAAAGTACTCAATAATGTTTTTGCCTCAGTCTTCACCAGCAAGTGTTCCAGCCACACCATCCCAGTGGCAGAGGGCAAAGGCAGGGATTGGAAGAATGAAGAACAGGCTGATGTAGGAGAAGGTCAGTTCTGAGAACACCTAAGGAACCTGGAAGTGCACAAGTCCATGGGATCACAGGTTCTGAGGGAGGTGGCACAGGAAGGGCCTAAGCCACCATCCATCATATCTGAGGAGCTGTGGCAGTCCAGTGAAGTTCCCACTGACTGGAAAAGGGGAAATAATAATCCCCTTTTTTAAAAAGGAGAAAAAGGAACACCCAGGTAACTACAGGCCATCTCCTCTCAGTGTCCAGCAAGATCATGCAGCAGATCCTCCTGGAAACTATGCTAAGGCACATGGAAAATAAGGAGGTGATGGATGACTATTGGCAAATTTCACTCTAGTCAAATGACTATTGACTATTCACAAATGGCAAATCATGTCCATAAACTGTGGTGGCCCTCTGTGATGGGCTGAGAATGGAATGAGAGCAGCCCTGAAGAAAAGGACTTGGGGGTGTTGGTCAGTAACATGACCCAGCAATGTGCTGCCTGCAGCCCAAAAAGACAACAGGATCCTGGGCTGCAGCAAAAGAGCCTTGACCATCAGGCTGAGGAAGGTGATTCTGCCCCTCTACTACGCCCTCCTGAGAGAGGAGCTGCATCCAGCTCTGGGGCCTCTGGGCCACTGTCCTAAAATCAGACCCTCACAAAAAGTGAGAACTATCTCATCTTCATCTTTTTTGCACTAACATTACAGATACTGAAATTTACTCTTCTGACATTAAATCTGTTTTCTGTAGATCAGAAACAAAGTTCACTATTCTGACTGTGATATTTGTTGTAAAGCAGTGTCACAGAGAGACAATGGATTCTTCATATGATAACAGTGGAGAACACTTTGCAACTGTGAAAACAAGTGAAACCAACTTGTTTTAGGCAGAAGAGTCAGTCAACTTACAGGAAAGCCTGTTCCATGGAAGAAAAAGGAAAAACAACATTAACCATCCAAGTTTCTGACGTGATTCTCTGAGTCTGTGACCTGCACCATGCTAGATCCATCAAAAATGCAGTTCCCCTCTACCTACCTCTCGTTTGGATTTCTGGGAGGAACGTTCCAGAACATCATCACTGGAGAGGTCGGAGTCCTCTGAGAAACTCAGATGCTGACGGAGCTGTAAATCTGATAAGTCAGGAATAAAAAGGGAAGTTAGAGAAATGGTAACTCTCCTTTCTGTAAACATTTCAGAACTCAGTTGTGAGTTGTTTGATTGAGCATAAAAAATACTTAGTCCTTTTATGTCTCTCTTGGTTGCTTTGCCTGGGATTCAGAGTGACCAGAGCAGCACTGCCACACAAAATGATCAGTTTGAGTTTAAGCTTTGTTCTAAGAGAGCATCACTTTCTTCAAACACTGCCAGAAATAATGGTCATTATTTCCCCTTTGTACTTTACCAACACTCTTAGGACAGACACAGCACTTGGACGTCAGAGCTGGCACTACTTTTGCTATTTGTACAAGGCCAAAGAAATGTAACATTTGCTTTCAATCACATTTATGGCTAACTTACTTATTGTGCCCCCCACTGCCATCAAACATCTCTGCCTGCAAGTGGTGAGCACGTGAAAGATTTTCAGGAGGCTGCAAAACCCCTAGTTCATAGGAAAGCAGACAGTTGCCAGATCCCTGAGAACACAGCAATAACTGCATCTCCAGAGTCTTCAGCTTCCATAGAGCCAGGTGCAAAGAAAGAGGACACACCACCCGAGAAAAAGATGAGGATTGGATTTAAAACAGTGATGAAATGTCACAAATTCCAACGAATTGTGCTTATTTCTCCAATCTAAGGCAGAAAACAGATCTGCTTTGTACATGTTGAGAGTGAAACTTTTAGTTAAGGATCCATTCTTTCCAGTGGATATCAACTAACTCTGGCAATGCACAAACATACAATTGTAGTCCCTAGCACTTACCCCAGTCTGCCCATTTGACACTGGCCAACAGCATTATCAGCACAGTAGCTGAATGACATAGCAAGCCAAACCTACTTTCAAGGATACCCAGGTGTAGGAAAAGTACAGGGTGCAGAGGCACATATCTGTTATACCTGCAGCTGTAATCAATGGAGATGCTTTGTGCTTGCCAGAATCCACAGTGGCACTACTTGAGGGAGTACTTGGGCAGGATTTGTCATCAGTCTTTTTCTTCTTGTCTTTCTTATATCCAGAGAAAACAGATTTCCATAACGACCTGGGCTTTGTTGCTTCTTCTGTCCCACCACTAGATTTGTCGGAAAGCTTGCTATCATTTTTGGATTTCTTCTCCTTTTTGTTCTTACGAGGAGAGAAAAGAGAACTTCTCTTCTTACTCTTTCCACTGGAGCCTTCTGAAGAGCTGACAGACCCTTCGGGTCCAGCCATATCAGCAACAGGAGTGGAGAACTTCTCACTAGCAGAATTATGCTTTCGTGTGGATCCCTCTGCTAATTTCAAGGCCAAATGCTTTGGAGAGTCATAAAACAACTCTTTGGTCTTCAAGGGCATAGAAGATGCCTTTCGTGCCCTTGTGGCCCCAGCAGCAGCTGCAGCCATCTCCATATCTTTCATCTTGCACAACTGTTTAGCCATGGCATCACGTAGTGCTTGGCTCTTGACAGACTTCTCTCTGGCTCTCATTCTTTCTTCAGCAAGCTCCTTGGCCTCCACAGAAATCTCAGGGAACACTCTCTTCTTTTGGCTAACCCCTCCTTCCATTGAGGGTGGACCACCATTTTCTTTGACCAAGGGCAAAAGAAGTGGTTTCTCTGGCCTTGGCCTGCTGGTAGGAGGGGTGTAGAACTTCTCGTGAAGGCTTGAGTCCTCCGTCCTGTCATCATACGTGTCTTCCACGTCATCAGCAAACGGAATCTCATCCACACTCTCCGCGAAGGACTTCCGCACGGCGTCTCTCCTGCCCGGGGTTGGCTCTCCGGCGGCGGAGGCCGGCTCCTGGTGTCGGGGAGCAGGAGGTGTGGATGCTGGTGTTGGAGGTGACCTGGCTTCAACCTCATTCTGCCAGAGTGCCTGGTACCTCTTTCTACGCAGAGTGGCAGGTTCTTCGTTCTGGGGAGGCGGTGGAGGTGGACTCGAGGGAGGAGTCAGCATGGTGGAGTCGGAAGTGTTGAAGCTCTGGCTCGCCATGGTTCTCATGTTAGATGAGCTCTCCTGAAGGCCAAGTCCAGAACTGCTGGATACATCCCCTCGTACTTCAATGGAACTCTTTAGCTCTTTTTCTGATGGAGACTTTGGAGTGAGCAGAGAGATCTGCTCGTTTTCTAACTTGGACACTCCCTGTCTTCTTGGGGCAGGCTGGGGTTTCACAGGATGGATCCTTTCATCCCCTGAAACATTCTTGCCATTAAAACTCTTCAGAGGAGTTGTCTCAAGAGCAGACACAGTAAAGTTCGTCTCTGAGCGTTTGTTTCTGTCCACTGGGGTGAGCCCTAAGCTCCTCCGAATTTCAGCACTCTTCATCCAGAACTCTTCCACAAGGCTGCTCCGTTTCAGGGCTTCCTCTGCAGTAGTTGGGCTCCCCAGTTTTTCCACCTCACTATCCTGGTCCCTAAGGACCAGTTTGGCTAAAGGAGTGGATGTTAAGGCTGGGACAGGTTGGAAACATACTGGAGGCTCCACTGGGGATGGAATGGATGTTTCAGCAGAAGGCAAAGGCTGGGAGCAGATAGGCATTTGAGCAGAATTTGGAGATGAAGCCAACGTTGGTGCTATTGGCTGAGACTCTGCTAGTGATGTAGGTGCAATGGCTTCTGGTGATGCAACCGGCTGGGACAACACTGGGGATAATGGCACCAAAGGACTCTTAACTTTCCTGTCTTTGGGAATTTCATCCTTTGGTCTCTCCTCAGGAATGAAAGGCTCAGGAAAAAAGCGTGTCTCTGGGGATTTTATTGCATGGTGTACTTCAGCCAGGGGATCTTTTACATCCTACAAGAGATGGAAAATATTAATAGTCACTGGGCACGTGGGAATATGGTTCCTTTTGTTTCTAAACACAGCTAGCAATAAGGAAACCATCCAAGTATCAAAATATGAAAAAACCACACATGGAATCCCATCAGCAGGCTTGGAACATCACTTAAGATTTTTTGACATGTAAGGTTCATTCTTCTGCCCCACTGTATAAACCGTTCTCAGTAGATGACAACAAGGCAAATTTAATTTTTGGAAGAAAAAAACTAAACTGAAATTAAGTTCCAGAAATCTATTTCTATCTTTTCTCACTCTCCCTTCAAATCTCCAACTCTGTGTATTGTGGTGGTTCCTTATCTCAGACAAACTGGATGCAGGACTCTCCAGCTGCCACCTGGATGGCAGTTTTCTGGTGACTAGTGTCTGCTGCCATAGCAAGGGATGCTTTCTCCATTAAATCAGGCTGCAATTCCCTTGCCCCTTCATGGTCTGAAAAATTTTGGTTTTCATCTCCTACACTCTGGCATGTTACTGAGGAGTACAATTCATTGTTTTACAATCTAACCCTTTGGCAACTTAATCCTCTGAGTAAGTTCTGTTACCATTCCTTCCAATGGCATCTTTCACTCCAGCTTTCTTTTGAATGCAGACACATGACCACTAGAGCAAGAACCTCATTGTTGTGTGCTTGTATTAAACACACAGGTCTTGAGAACTGCATTTAGGCCTTGCCCTGATATAAATAATAATTATGTCTAACATAATCATTAGGTGACTCTCAAAAAAAGAAACACAATAGAATGTTGTCAGCAACTGCTGTTGGCAAACCAGACTTAGCTGCTGTAAAAGTAAAATGGTTTACATCAAAACTCTAGAAGAATCTTTCAGTAATTCCTTAAAAACAAACACTTGGGAGGGAAAAATGTGAATTGAACATTTTAAGGGCCATGTACACACCACAGTACACTTGCAAGCTGCCCCCAGGGCTGACAACATGACAGTCCAACACTGACATGCTTCATTTCCTTGAGTTGAACTATGTTGAACTCTGGAATAAGTAAGTACTGCTTTGGTTACTACTAAAATTTTGAATTGCAACTGTACAGAATGCACTCTTGGTAAATAAAAGACAGCTAGACCAGGAAGACCTTACTTATGGCTCCCCTCATTCACCATGTATATCTCTTGTTAATTGAGCACTGGAATCAAAATATCCTGGATAATTCTTTTGGGGGTTTTGTAATGGGAACTTGTGTGACTGTGACAGAACTGCTACACTTCCAAGATAGGAAAGAAAGATAGTACATTGTATTTTACATCTAAATGCAGATTTCAAAATCAACACAGTATTAGAGACAGGAAAGGAGAAAAGCCCTCGTTAGTTTATCCAACAAACTGTTTTCTTGAACTACAGGTGATAAGTGGAAAATGTCAAAGATTCCCTTTCTTACCTCTGCTTGTTTTGCTTTGGGACTAGCAGCTGGAGACAGAGGAAGAACACTGTCACTAGATGCCTGGATAGGGATGGATGGCTTGCATGGATCTAGGGAAAGCAAAAATGTTCCAAAAACACAGGAGACCATTAACATTCTCTTTTTTTTTTATGTTACACACAGCAAGCAGTGATAAATTTCTCAGTTTTTTACAAATTCTAGACTGGAACACAGGCAAAAATTTCTAAATGTCCAAAATGGTACAAGCTTCTTAATGTAAAAACTTTTACAAGAAAAAGCAGCTGGAGGGTTCTCAGGCTTTAGGAAGCTGTAATTAATGTATTCAAAACGTCTCAAAATGTTAATGCAAGCACATACCTTGCCACTGAGAGGAGCAAGGTGGTTCAAATCCAAGAGACTCTCTGCTCTTAAATCCCATAAATGCACAGACCATCTCAAATGCAATTCACATCATTCAAACACTGATGAGAAAGCAATTACCTTCTGCCACACTGCAAGAAGCATCTTCTGCTTCTTCTTCATCTTCAGAGACTTTTAGTCCTGGCTCTTCTACACCACCCTGGTGTAAGCGAAACTCTGCCTCTGCATCAGATGGGATGTCATCTGATCAGAGATGGGGCAGGGGAAAAAAGCAAGAGAACTTCAGTATAAATGCCTCAGGATAAAATACTTCCTATTCACATGGTGCTAAATCACTTTCATAACCTGAACACCTAAATGATTCACTCCTCTTTTTGGTGTGATCATTAGTGATTTAAGCAGTAAATGTAAGCAGTAAATGATTGGACTGTTAGTACAAATAGCTAAATAAGGAATTGAAATCCTGCCTTATCAGTTTTCTGGAAATTTTTCAATGTTTTCTGGCACACGCAGTTAATTTTACAACAGCAAGGGAAGGACTCTGGCATAATATTGTGGACCTTTCACAAATTTACTTCTATTTCTGTTACTCATCAGGATCAGGACTGAATACAGACACAAGACACTAGTGAGCACATGGTCAGAGAACACGAGAAATTCATTACACAACCCATGGCATTGAGGTTCCTCTTGACTATTTGAAACAAACTCCCACATCACCAGAAATAAGAGCAGGTTTAAGTCCCCTCATACAAAGTATTTGTACACAGTTCTGTTCACACAGCAGGTTTAAAGGCTGCACAGTGGATCCCTACCATCATCCAGCTCTGCACCAGTGTCTCCCTCTTCACCTGCCTGCCCTTCTGTGTCTGCAGGCTCTGTGCCCAGCTCTTCCTCCACATCATCATCCTCACATGGAGCTAGAATATAGTCAAATATTGAGGAAAAGGAGAAAACAAACACTATACAGTGAAAAAGTTCTACATTGAACTGTAACAACAGTTTGTAGTTGAGATGTTTATTAATCACTGTCAAAACAAGGAATCCCAAAATGTGTCACCTGGAAAGACATCTATGGTGAAATCACACTTCCAGACTCCAATGAATCAAGGAATGTCTGCCCTTGGGGACTCTCCAAGGCATTTGCAGTGAAAGCAGCCAGGGCTTTTCTGAGCAACAGGCCTTGTGAAAAATTCAACAAGAAGGGGACTGGGAAGACATCAAACCAGAATAAAGTTCACTGTTCTTCCAGGAAAATTGGTTTTTTTCTTTACCACACCAGAACAGTTACCACCACTTGAAAGCAGGTGTGTGTTAGGTCAAAACTGAAATCTCACAATGTACCAGGACTGTCCATCTTGAAATTTAAACAGGCTTTGAAAGTGTAAGTCAGAGACAGAGTCCAGCTCTGGGATTGACCATTATTACCTTTGGAAACTGTTTAACTCTGTGCAGTCTTTGGCAGTAAGGTCTAAGAAAATTCATATGCTGTACAAGTAACTAGGGCACAAATTGAGATACTTTTAAATAAGTAAAATTATATACTAAAAACTTTTTTTCTGTTATGGATCATTAGTTGAGATACTTTTAAGGAATTAGAATTAGATATTCAAAACTTTTTTCTTTTACAACTGTAATTTGATTTGCTGGGTCAAAATAAGGAAAAGATTCTTGAATTTGTAACTGTGAAAATTATGTCATGTGCCATTACTACTTGTGACAGGAGTTAATTACAGGAGGAGAGACAAGACCAAAGTGTGGGGTCTAAATTTCACTTTTAAATGATACCTTTAAAAAAAAAAACCACCTTAAAGTTTATAACACCTCATCCTATCCCTATGTGCTATGGATGGGGTTTTTTTGATTAAATATTTTCATAAAACATAATTTAAATATTAAAAAAAAAAGTGAGCACTTCCAGGTTTGTTTTTTTCCACAGTAGCATCAACTACAATTTTAAAAGTGTGCAGTGAGTTACCACCAATTTATGTTCAACAACATGCAGACATTTAACTCTGTTATACATCCTGTTGCAAACATGTACAATCAGAATATCTTATTATGCACATCTGCTCATTATACACATGAGATATGGTTCTATAACGATGGTGAGAGATATATTTATAACCACCTTGGTTGCACCTATACCAGGGAAGTGGTGCAAGTCTCTAGACTTGAGTGCACACAGTGTCCCACTGTCACCCTTGGCAGGGCTCCAGGGGTGACTCCCAGAGGGAATTCCCAGTGAAGGAAGGGCCAGAGGCTGTTTCCACAGGCAGTCTGAGTGCAGCCCCCTGATCCTGGATGGCAAAAATGTTAAGCCATGCAGGAGTGAACCACAGTGTGCCAGCTTTCTCCTGAGTCAGGGTGTAGGTCCTGATCCTCTCTGTTTACTAGTGAGGATGTGGCTCTTGGAACCATTTATATGATAGCAATGCTAATTAACACAATCTTGAAAACAAACTAACCCTCCCTGCAATTAAGGTCTGGCAGCCTCTCCTCTTTCTCTAATACAGGTTTTTGCTTATTCCAAAACACAGCCTTCAGTGGGTGGTTTCTCTCCTTTCTTCAATCTGAGGATTTCCCTTTCTCCATGGTCTGTAGTATTCAGACAAACTCACAGGCTTGTTTAATTTCTGTCAGCTACTGTGAAAAGGCAGATCCCTTCACATGTGATAATGTACTGGCCCATTCCCTCACATCAGAGGCTTATAAAATCCATCAGACCCTTACTGATGCCAAGGTTAGGAAACTGAATCATATGGCAAAAGCTGGACTTCCCACAGGGGCATTTACAAATCTACTGAACAAAACCAAACTGTGTCCCAGTCTGATTGTTGCTTAGGTATGCAGTAGCTTATGTTATTTTGGAAATGATAATGTCATGAGATGGTTTGATGGTAGCAGCAAATGTGAGTAACCTTAATCAAAACTTGCAAAAAACCAGAACTGATGATAAGAACATCTGAATCCACGATTTATATGTGGGTCTTCAGATCCAGAAACCATGAACTGACATGACACAAACGTTGTGTAGCAGACAGAGGAGAAAATCAGGTTTTAAATAGGGTGGTACACAAAACTCAATGGGAGATTACAGATGCATTGATAAGTAACACCTTGGTGCAAGGGTGGGTCCCATTTTGAGGACATGGAGAGCTTGCAGGTGGCTGATTACATTGTACATATACTGTGCATATACATATATGCAGTTAGGATAAGGAGCAAGAGGCCAAAAGCTGTCACACGGTAACTCAGAAGCTACACACTAAGGCAGCCAGAAACTGGGATGAGCACTTGGTTTGTATTAGCTGGCAGCTGTGAGCAGACTGCTTCGTGTGCAGACATCCTGGAAACACTGCTGACTTGCCAAAGCAGCAGAAGCAAAGTTTGAAAGGCAAGCTAGCTATTCTGATGTGCCAAAGCTGTACATCAAGTACGCAGCACAAACTGCACCACTGACTTTAATACCTTCACAGCTTACTCCCTTACTGTCATCCCACAATCTTTGTGCTCATTGGATTTGTAAGAGAGCTTAGAGGACCATAAGGAAAAACAAAAGCAGCTGAGCTCTACCATCCTTCCACATCCCTGAGGCCTTCCTGAATGACATGAACCCCAGGCCAAAGGAGACACAACAGCCATTACTACTCCTAAAGATCCCAGCTTCACTCTTCTTCTTCTTTCTTGCTTCTTTTTCACCAGATAACTACAGTTTGCAGTTGCTACATAGAACCACCTCTGCTTTAAGCACTCTGCCACTTTTCAGCTGCAAGAAAGCCCCCTGCTCTTTTAGTGTAGGGGCTTGGGGAAGGATAACTAGTCCCATCTTCATTTACACAGCAAACAGGAGTGCAAACGGACTAGATTGGTCCTTCTACATGACTGCAGCCAAGCTGAGCTCCCCGTGCCCTGTGTGGCTGGGGAGTCATGCGAGCAGGTCTGAGCCATGCACACTCCCCTCCCTCCCCACTCATGCAGTAGCGACAGGGCGCAAGTTCCAGGGTTAAAGTACCAGCTCAGCTGCTGAAGGCATGGAGGGTTATTGTGCATTGGAATACAGAGAACATCACCAAACTACCTCCAGGCACCGTGTCCAGCCACGCCTGTACCGCCTCATGGCGTACGGAGGGAAGGTCGGATGCTGAATTTAAAAGACAATAAATTGTAAGAAATCAAAATTAGACCGTCGGTCGGCATCTAAAACAGAAGAGTGACAAAGGGAATTTTTTCAGTAGCAAATACAGGAATAAAACCTATGAAATTTTAAACAACCCATTCCAGGCTTGAGAATCAAATAGAGATAATGCACAAATGTCAAGGGCCTAATGTTCCTTTAGGATCTGAAATGTTAGAGGAAATATGGATGGCACAGTGAGAAAACTGACCAGCAGGTTGCTGCTACTGTGCTCCCCTTGAAACTCTGCAGAGGGGGGGAAACTGAGAGATGAAAGATCTGAGCACCAAGAGAGGGGAGGCCGTACCAGGAGTCCCAGAACCTGTGCTGCCCAGGTGCCCGTGCCAGCAGATGAAGAAGAGCTCCCCAAGCAGAATGAGAAGGGTTTGTGGGAATTGTTATCCTAGGTTTTCACTCAAACTTAATCATTGCTGCTACTGATGGGCTCCCCAAACACCTTGTATGACAGAACACAGCTCAGCCAGGAACAATCTGTCTCTGGAACTCAGGTTGAAAACTTACAGCCTGTCCACAAATACATATTGGCAACGGCCCTTTAGAAACCCACACTGCACACACTTGTACTACATGACAAAGTAATTGAAGCAGCTAATTAATCAGGATTGTCCCAGTTTGACACAGTTTTAGGGGAAGGAAAGGAAATACTGCCTCTCCTAAAGGAAGCTGAAAAGACCACAAAATCAATTTTGGAAGGATCCCCTGTTGCTGGCATCTGTACCAGTAAATACAAAAGAGCAGGAATAAAAAAATACAAATTAAAATACAAACTTGGAAACTAGAGTGACACAGACCTTCAAGGAGAAGCACAAGTAACCTTAACTGTTGTAAGTTTAAGAAACTGTGTTAACATTTTTTACTTAGTGTTTTTTAAACATTAATCAACTACTCTAGCAATACTGAATGTTATACACAGTTGAACACGGCCTATTTCTGTGGTTGCAGTGTGGGAACAAAATACCCATCTCCTATTTGTAGAGAGCGAATTTCACACCAGAAAACCCCAGTGCATTCTACTAACTTCAATTGTAAGTGTAGTCAAACTGCTCTGGAACTGTGTATCAAGCTAGATCAGGGTCAAAAAACCCCACAGCAAACACCTAGAACTGTGAGGAAAAGATTATTATCTCTAATAGATGATAATTGGGTAACATGAGGTAAAGCCCTATGATTTTGAAGTTAATTTCATACTTGCTGTAAAAGACACCCCTTCCCACATGACACTTACTCCCTCTACAGTTCTGCCACAGTGGTTGCAGGCTGAGAGAAGACCACGACTCACCGACTGCATGGTGAGCTTTTATTAAACCCACAGGTAAAGCACCTATGATGTACTTACCTCAGACACACTGTAATACAGGTCAGCAGGGACTGCCAGAGATGCTCACGTGAGATCCTGACTTATCAGCATTTCCCCCTCCAAAGTTTTCCTTTAAGTAACTTGCGACTCACAAAGGTCACGCCTCACATTAAAAAGTAGATATACTGTCAAATCTTCAACACAGGGAGTCAAAACCCCCACTGATCAGATTGGCAAGCCCTTTGACCCCCATCATTCCCTGCTAATACTGGATGCAGTTAAACACTTTGAAAAACAGCAGCAGAGAAATATGCTCAATACAAAGCTGATCCCGTTCAATCTTTTCTGTAGTAGCTACACAACAGCCCTTCAGCTTTCCCTAAAGAGGTGTAGAGTCCTCTCTGCCACAAACAGCACATGACAAATTCTATTAGCATCCCTAGAGTCAGTTATGGACTGCCAGCACTACCAAATCATGTGTGTGGTGAGGAAAAATGCCATGGAGTCGAAGCAGACAGACAAATGGGTCAGAAGTCATCACACCACAGAGCTGAGAAAGCAGCAATTTTAAACACACACTGACCTGAAAAGCAAAATATTTAACCAAGTGTAATTTCAGTGTAATTTGAAAGTAGTTCCTTTCAGACACTGCTGCCCCTGCTGAAGTCCCTGCTCTTGCAGGGCACACAAGCCACGGAGTTACCCAGCTGAAACTGGGATCCAAGAATGGGTGGTGCAGGACTTGGGGGACATTACCTCTGGAGGCCGAGGACTTGGAGGCTGAGACCATTTTCTCCTCCTCCTCTTTTTCACGGATGTGTGTCCAGTGCACATCTGCCAGGATCTCCAGAGGATCAACAGGATTTACAATCTGCTGCAGCCTAAGGTTTCCAGCTAGCAGGAGGGCATGGTACACCAGGTTGTAGGAAGGGTGTATGAAGGACAGGGAGGAAAATATGGGAGAGCAGTGGAAAGGAAAGGTAACACATCATAGGAAAGGAAATAAGAAAAGAAAGTATTATTGGCTAAGATCAGTTTGCAAGACAGACAGAAAAAGCTCAGCGTTGTGTGTGCACGTGTACACCAATCCAGCACTCCTCACACTTCCCATCAAAGCTGAGTAATGCCATTCCAGAGGCACAGGGATGCTACTAAAAACATCTTGGTAGGTGATCTCTATTGCAAGAAGCTTTGCTGAAATGAAAGACATTCTCTGGGTGTCCAACCATACGTGGTATGTAAATACCAATTTGGCAGAAATTTCCAGCTCCTCCATTCAATTCTTTATGATTATTGCTTTAAGATCTCTTGCTGTTAAAGGCAAGGGACAATCTGCATTGTAGTTTGATGCACCAAGACAAAAAGGTTTTTCATTCCCTACTGTTGGGTTAAGCACTCCTTTCTAGGCTGGGTACACACTTCAGTGTGAATTAAATTACATGATGGATCTCAGAGTTTCACATGTGTGTGTATGTGCATATGCACACGTGGGCACACTCTTACTGCAGCAGCTGAAAAGCTACTTTGTTTACTCCTGTGCTTTTGTACTGACTTGTTCAAAGGGTACAATTTTTTTTCTGAAGAATAACAGCATTTTGGTTGTGACTGAACAGCCCCCTGACATCCCCAGAAGGAAATTCCTGTTGCACAAATTATTTTGTTTAAGAGAAATTGCATTAATTCTCAATTACCTGCCTACACAAAGCTCAGCTACTTATGGAATGTCAGAAAAGAGAAAAATGGGCACCTAAAGCAATTGATGACCAACTTGTTTAACTGTTGCAGAACACCCAACTTGGGAGCACCAACTCTGAGGTATTAAATTCATAGACCCATTGCTTTACAGTCTCCATTGCTATCTGCTGTGGGACTGTAATTATGACCCATAATAAAATAACTGGTTCTACAGGGGACAGGTGTTCAGCTGTTCACTGTCTGCAGGATTGGTCTTCAAAAGCAAATGTGTCAACCTGAAAGGAAAATGCCCACTTACTTTATAAAGCAGGAAGTCAATTTTCACAGCTGGATTACCAGTGAATTGGGCAAAACACAGTTTCAGCAGTTTGGGACCTCAAAACCAGTTACATTTTCATATGGTGTGTTCGTGTTTGAAGGAAACAAGACACATGAGCAGCATTTAGAGCCTGCACTCATTATTTCCTGCTGTCTCATTTTAATGAAGTTCCTCTTTCCTGGCCACGTTTTTCCCAGACATGACAAAGTGTTTGGGACTTGCATTTCAGGAATGACTATGTGTGAGCTTTGGCATTAAAACTTCAGGAGTAACAGGCAGAAGGAACTGCAGGAAGGACAGAATCATCAGATGGTTATTAAGGGAAAAGGAGTTCAGAGGCACAAACTCAAATGCAGAACAGGATTCACAATCTAGCCAAGCATTTAGCAGTTTTACATCTCTGTCACCTCATCAGAGAGTTTTTGGATCAATCAGCACAACCACATGGGTTGCCAGAGCCACTGGACATCCTGCAGGGACAGGAGCCTGGGCTGTTCTCCCTCTGTACCAAAGCACTGGCATGCAGGCCCCAGGATGAGTAGAGTTAGCATTTGCATTGCCACACAAAATTCTGTGTTAAAGGGTTTAGGTTTGCCAGCACTGGCTGAGAAGTATCACAGTCCCTCAGCAAGGCTTGGAAAGAGCAGGTCCCACGTGATCTGTGTGTTTTAAAATGGATTTCTCTGGGATTTGGAGCACTGTAACATACACACCTTTAGTTCCCCCACAAGCCTCTCGACAGAGGCCTGAGCCTGTCCTAGTTAGGACACGGGTCCTTCTCCCCTTTCCCAGTAAATAAAGAGCAGCACACCAGCCACAAAGGGCTGCTGCTTGGCTCAGAGGCAAACCTAACACTTCCTTAAGGTCTAAGTGCTTGGGATTTCACACAACACCTGGCATAGCCTTCCCTCAGGGCTGCCTGCTGAGCTTTGAAGGAAGCTGAACAGTAACTGCACTTAGATTTGGCATGGCAGCACTCCCCTCCATTTCCACTGGAGTACCTACCAGCACTTTGCAAGCTGTGAGTAGTCAATGTTTTCACCTTTTTGGAATGAGGAGCCACCTGCAAACCAACTCGTTGAGAGCCAGGTCTGAAGAACACTAACAACTGCAACAGGGTCAACGTCTTCAGATTATGCCCTTCAGCCATTTTACTAATACTTCTCATTTCTTACCATCAGAAAAGTTAAATGCAGAAAAAATGATAACACTTCCTCCTTTTTTTTCTTAAAAAAAAGTCAGAAGGTAAGCTACAGTTATTACAACCATAAGATGCAAAATATGCAATTTGACAACAACATATGCTCTCTTACATGCAGGAAGGCACTTGGATTTTCCTTCTATGTGTTTTGGCTCTAATGACCCACATTGAGGGAATAAGCTATTAACAAGCTATTAGGACCAAGTGCTACAAGAAAACAACTATCAAAAATAAACTGCAAGAGAACACAACCAGTTAGACTTGAATGTCAGATTAATTTCATGACCATTATATAACCATTCAAAAAATTTGCTGTAGCTTGATTAGTTCCCCGCCAAGACTCTCCCCACAGACACACACTCAACACAGGACAACAAAAAAAGCAGGTTTGCTGACAGGGGCAGTCTAAAGGCAGTACTTCTGACGTGTCCCATGTCTGACACATTGCACAGGTGGAAGCAGTCTGTGTGTACGGAACAAACCTGAAACTCCTAAATATGTGGGGTTCAAACTGCAGTAACAAAATGTCCAAGCTTTCTAGGTATCCTGACATACTTGGCAGCTTTATCATTTTACTAAAACCAGCCCTGATTTATGGCCCTTGGACCAGGAGATGGAGGTAACAACAGCACCCGTATCGGTTCTGAGGGAGCTGGTAAGGCAATTAAATAAACACAGGAACTGCTCATGTGGGACCTGCTCTTCCCATCATTCCCATCCTGTGGGGAAATGCAAGTGGAGATGGTGTACGGGTACCTTTGTATGTACCCGAGTCCTCTTCGTCTGAGAGACGTTGAAGCCAGAGGCCTTGCTGCAGCTCTCTCTCCCAAGGGTTATACTCCCCCTCTACAGCAGGGGGAACCACACATCACATCAAACACCAGCCATGCGTGTACACACACAAGCCATGGAGAGAGGGAAAGAGAGACACAGAGAGGACACGATCAGAAAGAGAGACTGCCTGGAAATCCAGCAACTGCCTGTACTCCCGCCGTATTCAAAGTGTCTGACAGGAAAAGTGCTTGAATGAAACAACATCCATCCAGGAGCACCGTGGTTCAGCAGACTAAACACACCACATGCATGTTACCAGACTTAAAAAGAAGTCTTGATTTCCACACACTTCTGTCACGGAGATACAGCTCCTACGTTGAGAAAGTAGCCAAGCAGCCTGCTGAGCTCATCAACACTGCCACTAAGGCTCAAAAAGCTGCACTTCTGCTTGCACTAAGCAGCCAAAGACCTTTATGAAAAAGCTCTTTGGAGTCTACTAGTCTCCACAAAAAGGAAATGTGAGTATAAAGACAAAGACAACACCAGTGAGAAATTTGGCATGGTGGTGAAACACTGGAAACATGACAATTCTTAGCACAAACTTCGCATTTTGATGACTGAGACAAACACAGGGGAAGGAGTCTTTCCCTAAGATTTTCCACAGAAATCTCTCAGAACTAAAATGGGAACCACCTGAACTGCCTGATTTCTCAAGGCCATCTTTTAGCAAAGGAGAGCTACAAGCAGCTTCTTGTGGAATGTCCTGACAACAGTGACAGGGCACTACCCCTTAGGGAGGCACTGCAACCACAATGCTTCCAGTTCTTGCTGCCAAAGAACAAAGGGTACATTCAAATCCAACTCCAAATAATAATAAAACCCAACAATAAACCAATACAGCAGCTGTGAATTGCACACGTTGGCATGGTGTATGGGAAGCATATTGTGTTGGTACTAGAGCCCTAACTGCCCCGTGGGCAAAGTCCTTCTGTACCCAGAATGATCCACCTCATTGACAATAACTCCTTCAAAAATCAGAGCAATAAAGAAGTGAAAGAAGAAGAAAAGTTTTCCAAGGCAAACTTTCTCATTGGGCAAATACTCAACTCAGTTTTCCCTGCTGTCCAGCAGAAAGAAAGGACAAACCAATCTAACCTTCGCTCGACTCCTCATCTTCTTCCTCTTCATCGTCCTCCTCATCATAATCATCTTTGTCCTCAATCTCGTGATTCTCCTCAGCCTCAATCTCTTCCTCACTCTTTCCCTTCAGGAGGGCATGGATACGCACAGCCTCTTTCCATGGCACACCACCCAAGTCTGAAGGGGGTTGCTGAGGCAGCAGTAGTTCATCTTCTTCCTCCTCATCTTCCTCCTCCATCTCAGACTCTGAACTACTGTAAGATTTTAGAAAACAAAGATAAAGATTATATAGTTAGTAATAAATAATTATATATAGATCGTGCAGTTAATGTTTCCTTGGTCAGTCTTAGATCACTGACAAGTTGCTTCAATACACACCACTAACAATATAATGCCAATTCTCTGCTCTCAACATTTCACAGGCATTGCAGTGACAGCATCACGTGTGGGCTGCAGTATGGGCTTTGTTCTGCTTCTTTTAAAGAAGGTGAAGCAGCACAAAAGTGCTTGTGAAGCCAATGTCAAATATTTGTGCAGCATTTATTGTTACAGTTCATGACAGTTGAATACAGCAAAAATAAATGACTCTCTTCATATTGCCTTGCTTGGGATAAACCAGTGCAAGAATTCTTAGCAGTATCAGAATGTAGAAGGTCACAGCTTCCAATAGAGCAGCTCCTGCTAAAATGGCAGCTAAGATGATTTTGGCACTTGATGTGGTGAACCAGAGAAGGCTTTGGGAGTAGAAAGAACACACGGCACAAGTATCAGGCCAAAGGATACAGCATGTGAACCAAGGAGAGCTGGAGAAAAAAACCACAAAATTACTCACATCACACTAATTCACAGACAGAAATATGTATCCAATTAAGTACAGTGTGTACATAGTGGCAAGAAACTGTAGGGAGCAGTGCAAAGATAATTACAATAATGATCTTATTATCCTCACAGCAAAGTCTAAACCAGGCAAAGCAGGAAATCATTAGTGCCTTTTAGGAGCCTTCTCTGTTTAATTCTAATAGCTCCTCAGCACAAGTTGTACAGGCAAAAAACATAACCACTTATACAATGACATTTACCCTAATTGTCTCTCATGTGTCCAACTACTTACAGGTACTGGGGAGAAAGATGGTTTTATTTGTGACTGGAAAAGAGAACTGTAGCACACTCAGAGACCCCCACCTGCAGGATGGAAAGGTGCTCTACCTTTGTTTTTCCTTAACAGGAAACAACAGAACTGTATAATAGAACTGCATTCATTAGACCAACAGTTGGAGGCTTCTCCTGTAAATTTTAAAATCATCTGACTGAAGAAGAAAATCATTTGGGAATAGTTAAATTTTGGGTTAATAAACTGAGAACAGTATTTCTGCTGTTTCCTTATGCCCACTCTAACTGGTTAACAGCCTTTGGCAGAACCCATTCAATACAGACAATGAAAGGGAAAACAAACAAGTTGAATATCATGAAGTTTACACTTCATGTAGGTCTATAAAATACAACTTGCACAGTTGTAATATTTACATAATTTTATTCATCTACTTGTCTGAGAGCCTATTTTTGATAGCAAACCTAAAAAGGAAAACACTTTGTTCATGCTTTGTCACACATTTCTGTCCATAGGCTCTTCAATTCTCTTCACTGTTCTGCATACATAGAACATTACTTTGCTCAAATGACAACTCCTTTTTCATGGCATAAACTGAATACTTATTTTTAACATTTTTACACCCGAAATACCGAATACAAACACTGTTGCAAGCCATGGACTCAGTGCATATTCCAGCAGACCAATGCATGTTCCAAAGGCTTTATGCAGATACTGTCACAGAGTTAAAAAGTGATGTTCCTCTCCTCCCTGATTAACCTTCCCACCCTTTTGTATGGAAATAAACCCTGCTGTGCTGGGGTTTTTGTGTGTTGTCAATAAGGTTTACTGCTGCTCAGATTGTTACCATGACTGCTGAATGCTCCTCAACCAGCCAGCTTATCACATGGAATATTGGCTTATCACATGGAATATTGGCTTATCACATGGAATATTGGCTTATCACATGGAATATTGACGGCATACATTCTTCACCACATAGCTCACTTATCTTCTTTGGCTTTTTTTTATTACTTGGTTTTTGGTTGACCTTTGAATACTGAGAAATGAGAAGCTGAAAGACAGCAGTGAGATGGCCTGGTATGGTGGGCATTCCTTCCAGCATGGCAACTCTGTGCTACAGGAATTAATTCACAACAGCTGAACACTTTTTTTCCTATAAAGCAGAATTCAAAGACCAAGGTAGGTTGCTTTGTATAATTATACAAATTATACAATAATTTGTATAAGCAGTTGAATATCTCTTTAGAAAGGTGTACATACACAGATTTAGTGCTGAGGTGAGGAACTGACTCCTAAACTGTGGAAATGAACCTGTTCTCTTCCCTTGCCATACAAATCCATAGAGCACAAGCTGTCCTGTGACACCCCTTTGAAAGGGGTATTACAGCAAAACTGTAGATGACATACTGGGAGTTACTGCAAGTTCAGGGTGATGAATAAGGCATATGAAAGGGTTTCCCCCATCTCAACCCTGTGTAGTCTGAGTTCAATTGCTTAATTTTTTTTCTTGTTGAAGCTCAAACAAGACCAACTCTCTTTTGGAAAAAGTATACTCTGAATACAGTTTCCTGCAAGCTTTCCCTGCAGTGTGCATGCTGCCCAGTGTGTGTGATGGGAAGCTGTGCAACCAACCTGTGAGGGCTCTGCCTCATTTAGACCCAACAGCTCAGTGAACCCTGAAGCCCAACCCATCTCCAACTCCCTAAGACACGGAGGGGACAAAGAGTTCCCCTTCTCCTCTGCCTGCCCCTAACCCTGCAGTGCTGCACCATGACAGTGAAGATGATCAAATCAGGGCTTTGGTTGGTTTGTTGCAGGAGTCAAAACTTTTTTCCTTTTGTTGCTGAAAAAAGCTGGACTTTTTCCCTTTTTTTGCAGTCTTTCTATGACGTGCCATGGGGTGGGTATGGCTGAACAGAGGATACCCACCAGCTACATCACAGAGACATTCTCTCTCTCATCTGTGGCCCACACAGCCTTGGCAATGTTCTGAGTAAGCTGCTTGTCATATTTGGCTTTGGAACATAAATTCTTCCAGGTCAAACTGGCAGGGATTTTGATGTATTTTCTCTTTTCTCTCTATGACAGAGTGTGAGTTGCCCACTAAACAAGATTATACAATGCAGTCTATTACAGACAGAAATATTCATTTTAATACAGGTTAAAGGGGTGAACGTAGGACAAAAGGGAAAGAAATGTAACACCCTACGAGACAAAATCCAACTTGCTAAGCTAATAGTGCACTGCCCTCAGTTTCCAAAATCTCACAAAACAGCTCTTGGAAATGACCAATAGCTTCGTGCCAAAACTCCACTTTATTTTTAACTACTCTTCCCCTTTGTAAGTCCTCTGCCATTTATTGAGCAGGCCTATTATTTCCTAATTTACTGAAATCAAGACTAAGAACAACAGTAGTGAATAGCTCCATACTAGTAAATTTCATTTTAGGGCTAGAAACATAAAGGACTAAAAACCCATAGTATCATTATTGCTTATATTGTCACAGGTGATATAATTCCTACACCTGAGCAGGGAACTAAAGGAAGAACAAGTGAAGAAAGTATAGTTTGCATCTCCCACATACAGTCCAAGACAATCCCATTTCTCATACAGGTCTGAACCTGTAGGTAACACAGCCTAGGATATGTTTGTAGAATCTAAGTCTCAGGAAACAAATAACAGCATTTTCTGAGTTTATTTCAAGAACTACTGGACAGACTAAGAGCTGAAAAGGCAAAATTTGCTATTGCTACAAAGATGTAGAAGATTTGAAACCCTGCTAAGAGACACTCTGCAAAGGTGTGTGATTGACTATACAGTTCACAAGCATCAATCTGAGGATTTTCTCTCAATGAGTCTTGCACCAACTGTTTCCAGTAGCTCCACCTGCATGTTTGTGGATCTTGGTGTGCTTATAAAGCCTTTTGCAGATACAGAGAAATTCATGAAGGTACAACATATTTTTCAACAGCCATCAGTATTGCTTCCAATTAGTATCTCTCAAGCATTGCACCAGCATTCCATCAGGACTACATGTGTGTCAAGCATGAATCTTGAAATCCAAAATAGTTTTGAATTGTAATGCAAAACATTCAGAAGGGAAATTAAGTTTGGAACACCCTCCTATTTGAATTCGTGTTCTGTTTGCTCAAAAGATTCATTTACCTGACAATAAAAATGCTAAAACCTAAAAAATCCCTTCCAACATAAGACTGAATTTCATTATGGTGCTATAGTGTCTTCTAAGAATGGTCCAGGCTGTTATAACACAAAGTACAACACAAAATACCTGTGTTCCTATGCAGAGCTTTTTTAACAACCTGCAAAAGGGCGACCTGGTGAACAATACGTTAAGGTGAGCTAAGGGAAAAGCGGGCACGGGTGTGTGGGGACAGGGGTCACACACGCTCGGGGGCAATGCTGACCTGCTGGGCACGTCCTCTTCTGCTCCTTTGTCCAGCACACTGCTCAGGTTGTGCTCTGCCAGAGTCTCCTCGGGCACCTCCTCCAGCTCCTCCTCGCGCTGCAGGGACAGGCGGTAGTTCTCGAGCTCGATGCGCTCCGGGGTGCCCCGGAGCCGCTTGGCCACGCTGGGCTCCTCCAGCCCGTTCACACTGGCACCTGGGGGGAGCCAGGGAATCAACCACAAAGGCAACAGTCAGAGCCGTCGCTTTTCAACAAAATTGAGCAACTGGGAGAAAAAGGGCACGAGGCAGAGGGAGGTAAATAAAGCGAGAGAATACCTTACGTCATTATCCCGTTCGCCACTACTGGCACAACCTGCTGGGGAGCCACACTGCAAAGGCAACTTAGTGGTTCTGCCTACTAGAGGCTAAAAAAATGTTAAATGTCCTAGTTGAGAGAGGAAGTAGGGCCATTTTAGCTGCAAAAACTAGAGGCACAATGAAGTTGTGTAGTAGGGACTGGGAAAGGCCTGGGCACAGACTGGATATGTCCTCTCAGGCACAGTGGGAATGCTCTGGGACAATCCTGCTGTGTGTTAAAATGGTTACCAGTCAAGGGCAGTCTACAGAGTTAGGGAGCAAGAAAATATTGTTACTACTGAAAAATGAGGGAAGGAATGAAAAAGGTTCACTTAGAGCAAGTTTTAAAATTTTTAATAGACTTGAATTAATTTCCTTTTTAATCAGAATTTGTGATGAGACGAATCACAGGGAAAAATCTTGGTGAGATGTTTGCAAGAAAAAAATCCCATAAATCCCAGAAAATTGCAAGGGCATGTGAACCAGGCAGCTGGAGAAAAGAATATAGGTGCTTCATTCACTGTGGCACTCAGCGAGTTATATTCTAACCTGCATTCATCCATTCATTTTTAAAATTCTAATATTTTAGCTTGAATAACACACTGCTATTTACCCTTACCCAGCTTACTATTTAGAGAGGCCAATATTTCCATGCTTTTGTTTTGCTTTGCTAAGCAAGCCAAGGCACCCTCTCATGAGATAAGCCCTTCAGTGTGCTGAGCCTTCCCCAGGTCTCTGCACCTGTCCCAGCCTGGATTAACCTTTCCAGAAGGGGTGTGATTAGAACTGAACCCAGCTTTCCAGATGAGGCCTTGTCAGCCTAACACACAACCCTGCCAGAGATCTCTCATCTGGCACACACTGACAACACATTGCCTATTTATATGCCACATAATACTGGAGCTTTCACTCACTGACTGATGTACAGATCTTTCTCCTTCTTTGCTTTCAAATGGTAACAACTTTGTTGGTAGCCAAAATTCTCACCACTTGCTGAGTTCATGACCTGGTACTTTCTGCTATTACATTTCTATGTTTAATATTACAGTGGTTGACATTTTGCAGTTCTTAGTGAATGACTCTGCACGAGTGAGGGTTTGAAATGTTGCCCCAACACTGAATTCAATCCGCAGATTTTTTCCTTCTTTTTCTTATTTTTTTGCCAGCAACCTTAGTGACATTACTGCAAACATCAGTCCCCAGATCACTTTTTGTGAAACTCCACAGTCTGTAGGTGACATCCATTTTCTTTTTCAGTAAAACTCTAGTCTCTCATTCAAGCCAACTTGGCTACCTGAGGCTTCATGTACTACTCCCACATTTTACCCAGTTTAAATTATTTCCATGTGTCAGCACTGAGGTGCTTTACTGAAGCCCAGACTGTTCCAATGCACATTTCCCTCAGGGAGGTAATTCAGTTACACCACTGATAAAAGCTGCCAGGACAGACTGGCACAGCCTTTGTTGAACCCATGTCACATTTTATACCACTCACCTGCATGAGGACAAAGGACTTCACCTGCAGAACTAGCAGTCTTTAGTTAATGCTTCAAAGAAGGTGTTTTATCTACTGTTTGAATTAACTTATATGTACTTGTTAAAATCACCTTTTAGCCTTTTTTGCCTGATTTTTTGTTTTCTTTTAAATTTTTTATTCACAGGTCCTACTTGTGTCACCCAGTGGTCACATAGTATTACCCTGAATTAGGCAGTCAAGGTACATCATGATAGCTTGATTTAATCACAAACTGTTACCACAAAACTCACAATTTCATTGTACACTTCTTCCACTTTTCTGAGACAAAGAATATTCAATCAAAATTTGTTTTCATTCATTATGGTATAGTAGTATTTAAATATTTCTTCCAGCATTATTGGATTAGTCTTCATTTCCCAATCTTGCTACATACCAACTCTTTTGCTCCTGTGTCCAATGCCAACTGAAATTGGAGGCCATCTGATTGACTACACATAAAACTCCATTTTATGTCATCTTCATCTTTACTGTGTGAACCCACTACAGGTTTTTGCTTACCTTGCTTTGACTTATATTCTTAAGGAATAGAGCTCTTTGCTTTCCTTTCCCTTCCTTTGCAAAGTCCAACCCAGCACGAGCTTTGGCAACATTTACTTTACCCTCACACCTTTTAACCTCCAAGACAGTTTTTGTTTTCTTTCTTCATCCTTTGTGGTTTCTCACTTTATTCCTAACAGTCCTTTTTTCAGGGCAATTACTCTCTCAGTACCATCTTAGTATTTCACACAAAATTACACAGTCATTGCCATAATTAGTGGCATCTATTTGCAATCCCTCTCCTGAAAAATAAAATCTCATAAAGACAACTGCCAGGAGGGTTTTTCTCTCTTCCTTGGTAGGATTTAACTCTTCTGTGATGTGGGCAGATGACAGATTAATCTGCTCTGCCTTCACTGGAACTCCAGGGCTTCTTTACAGTAGAAACCAGAGCAGCTTGCTTGGGTGGCAGGTGGGAATAGTGCCTGGAATTTCCAGGGATACTGTGGTCTCTCCCATTCCCTGCTGCTAAGCCTTATGTTGTGCTGGTGCTTGCAGAGTTTAGTGGGACTGCACTGCCTTTTCAACTGGGACTCACATTTCATCTCATTCCCTCTCCTGAGGGCGATACCACCCCGGCCAAATCTATTTTTGCAATCTGTGTGACATTCCCCAAGCCTGAGTTCACAGTACCAGGGGAAATGACCTGCAATATTGCTCTGCCCCTCCTGGCTGACAGTAAAAACCCAAAGAACACCAAGGTGAGGGAAAACAAACAAGGAATATACTAAAACAATAATAAAGAGGTTTTGCACTACTTGGAACTCTTCACACACCCAGAGCCACCAGCTGGGCTCAGCTACTTCAACAGAAATATCTTTTCACAAGCTCTTTTCAACCTGTTCTCTTCTGATGAGAACCCAGGCACAGCTGCAAAGTCCACAAGCAGAAAAAAACTATGAAAACAAAAGGAACAAGAACTTTTTACCCATCTAACATTATTTCACTCCTTTTGTTTTCTAACAATCTCAAGGGTATTTTGTCAGCCTTGTCCAAGTAAAACAAACAAAATATAAAACTATTCCCATACAATGAGTATTTTTAAAAGAAGGTTGTTTCAATGCCCCAATATCTAGGATGAGGGGAAAAAGAGTGATTGCTATTAGTCTAAGTTAGAGGAGGACTGAAAATCAAGCTGACGTCCATTTCTATGTATATCATGAACATACATGATCTTTCAGGTATGTTTTTAAAAAAAAAAAAACATCATTGCCCTTCTCATCATGAAGACCCAGTATAACTGGGACACAGAGAATCAAACAAATCCTCTCACAGCACAAACCACAAGTGGGAGNTTCAATGCCCCAATATCTAGGATGAGGGGAAAAAGAGTGATTGCTATTAGTCTAAGTTAGAGGAGGACTGAAAATCAAGCTGACGTCCATTTCTATGTATATCATGAACATACATGATCTTTCAGGTATGTTTTTCAAAACACAAATCATCATTGCCCTTCTCATCATGAAGACCCAGTATAACTGGGACACAGAGAATCAAACAAATCCTCTCACAGCACAAACCACAAGTGGAAGTAACTCAATGCAGCTGTGTTAAAAAAAAAGATGGAAAATCTACCTAAACTTTAATGCAAAAGGATGTGGTCAAGCCAAGATGTCCTGTGAGCTTGACAAGCACTCCACACCTCAAAATCTCACAGAAGTAGGAAGGATATTCCCAGCACTTTAATTAACTATATATCCATACTTGAGAGGCAGGATTGGTTACACCCCTCCACTTCACTTTGCAAAGAAAATGGCTCAACATCAGAGAGCACAATACAGAAACTCAGCTGGTTACCAGCTTCAGCAAGGAATTTCTAGGAATTTGTGCTGCACAGGCCACTTGGTTTGCTTGATCTATTGGTTTTGCTTCTGAAAGATGCCATGAAGATGTATCCAGCAAGTTCAAAGCCACTGTCAAACTTGTTACCAAACATGAAACAAGAGAAATCCTACTGAGAGCAAGTCTTCTGACCATCAACTCATCCACTAGCAGAGGGAAAAGCATTACACTTCCAAAATCTGTGTAAGGGAGGACAGTAAGTGTGAGGTACAGGTATCATTAATGTGTTCAGATGATGGACAATTTCCTCATATTATGCTATAAAGTTCACACCAATTCAATTGATGCCACAGTAAAACTATAAATAGTAACAAGGGAAGCTTTCCTATCCTCATTTCTCATATATACATATATATAGTGCTAAATAGATGGGCAAATGCAGCTTCTCATACAATCAACTGATCAGCTAAAAAAGCCCACAAAGCCCATCCAAAATAGGACACATTTTAAAATCAGATTCTTTACTTTGGAAGAGTCAGTGAGCCATGAACTGTTTTTCTTAACAGGACGGGCAGCTTAACTGGTGCATGAAAGTTGCCAGAGCCCTTTTTTTATCTGAGCCTTGACACAGCTTGCCTCCTGTAAAGATAAGTATGATCAGAGATAACATTCCTGCACAGAACTGCTCCTTGCCTAACAGTGTGTACCTCTGGCAATTCCTGGAAGGCTTGAGAAGCTCCTCTGGAGAGAGGATCCCACCTCAATTCCCCTCCAGTGCTACCCTGGTCTGTAAAATCTATGCATTATTCCCATGAGCACAATGAAATCTTGCCAAAATCACTCCCTGAAACAACATTTGCAAAAGATGTAGGAGAGAGCTGGGAATCTGAGAACAATGAATTCTTCCCAAAGGGAAAATACCTGCCTATTTTACTAAAGGTGTTTTCATCAATCATGCAGTACCTCTAGACTTGCTTTTCTTAGCTTGCAATCTTTAATATCTAAGTTACATGTCATCTCTTGTAAGTGTGGGTTTAGTATTTGGCACAGACTCAGAGGCAAAACTGAGTGGCCTTGGGGAGTTATGGAAACTCAAAAAGAGGAGTCCACTCTGACACACATGCAAAAGGGGAAAGGAATGAATACATTCTCAAGATCTTCATTCTGGATTTCTCAGATCTTGTGGTTTTGTGGTACTGTGAAACTGTTTGTTTTCACTTCTCTTTTCCAAACCCTTGAATTACTTGTACCTCCACCCAATTGTCTGAGAACATAACTATGTCAGACCAGACAGTTCTACAGAGACAGCAGCATATTGCATATGACAAAGTACACAAAAGTACACAAAACTTTTCCATGGGAGTTTAAAAGTGGTGCAGAAATGCTGAAAGTCCTCATATTGCACTTTCATTAATTTCTAAGAAATATCTTTGGGGATAATGTTTCTGAAGTCTGCTTGCAGTTCACCAAATATTACTGCTGAGGTACAAAGAAGGTGCCAAACAAGATCCAGCAGCATTTTTAGGCTTCTCATTTCTCATCTGTGTTAATGTCAGCCTGAGTTTCAGTTTTTTCCTAGAAGTTTCACCCTCATGCACTTCAGTTCCAATAACTGCCTGTATGTATTCCAACTCCACTTTTCATCCAAGGGCCTCAAAATGCTTTACAAGTACTAGCACACTAAAACAAACCTATTTTGGAAGTAGGTAAGTACTGCAGAGGCATTGCACAAGCCCAGACACAGAGATTAAATACCAGCAAGGCAATCTCATAACAGACTAGTGGCAGTGCCAGATAAAGGCACCAGAATGCACAACCCCAATCCCTTCACTCTCAACTTCACTTAAAGTCAAGAAAAAACAATTTGGTGTAAGAAGGGGCCCAACACTGTGTGCACAAAAAGAAAGGAAGTCTTGGTAGTGAGGTGTGTTGTTAGATGCTGCACACACTGAAACAGTTAAGTCAATTAAGACATTCCATTTAAATAAGTGCAACTGATTTCTGCTGAAATCCTTTCCTTAATCCTCTCAAAAATTACCATTTAGCCACTGTTAACAATTTTTGTGCTGCACAGTAACAGACACACAAAACATGTACATGGCAACTCTAAACTGACCTGCAGAAACATGTTAAATGGAATGGATGTTTTAAGGGCTAGTAAGAAATTCAAAGTTTTAAATCCAGATTCATCTGTCCTTGAAAGTTTATCCTCTCTTTCAAGAAATGTCTCTGGGAAAGCACTGGAAATTCTTGTCCCTGTTTGTTCACACAGCCTCACACCACATCCTGCAGGACTGCACAGATCCTGGTGGGATCCCCTGAATTTCCATAAGCACAATCTCAAAAACAAAAGGGGCAATGTAACACCTCCTCAAATACAAACACGACCACATGTAGTTGAATGTAAATACTCAGTAGTTTGGTTTCAGCTGGGGTAGAGCCAATTTTCTTGCCAGTAGCTGGTGCAGTGCTGTGTTTTGGGGTTGGTATGATAGCACTGACAGCACACTGCTGTTCTGGCTGTTGCTGAGCAGTGCTTATCCCCAGGCAAGTTCCTCCCAGTTTGCTGTGCTCTGCCACAGAGCAGCTGCACCAGAGGCTGGGGGGGAGCATGGCCAGGACAGCTGACCCAAGGTGGCCAAAGGGATATTCCACACCACAGCACATCATGCCCAGTCCATAAAGGGCATGGGAGGCACTGAGAGCTGCTCAGGGACCAGCTGGGAGTCAGTGGGTGCTGAGAAGATTGCACTGTGCACCAGTTGTTCCTTGGGTTTAGTCCTCTCTCTTTCAGTTTCATTATAATTATTATGATTATAATATTTTACTTGGTTTCAATTATTAAACTGTTCTTATCTCAACCCACAATTTTTACTTTCTTTCTGATCCTCCTCCACACCAGGCTGGTGATACTTGATCCATACTCCATGATCCTTAGTTGCCAGCTGGGGTTAAACCATGACAAGAAGCCATCAGATGTTGATGTTACTTTGCTATAATGGCTCAACTTTCTCCCTAAGGTATTCCCAAGCCCTCAGGAAGCCTGAATTACTCAGCTGTACTAAGAAGCCATCAAATCTTGAATTTTCTGATGTCTGTGTTTCCAGTTTGATCCATAACACATTCTGCTAAATATAAAAGGCCTGGATTCAAAGAATAAGAAAAACAATATCTATCCATAAGCAAGAAATGAAGTGTCCATGCACAGGATTCAAAATGAACTCAAACTTGATGATGGTCCTGCTGAAATTCTTCTGTAATGCACATGTACCAATCATAGCAGTAAATAGTATCTAAGCCTTCTAAAAGATGTGCTCTACTGAGCCAAAGCTCTTGGAATTTGATATAGGAATTGTACAAATGCAAACTGGCTTATGCAGGGTGGACTGGATCGATACAACTTGGAATCTAGGGAATTAAGGAGCAGACAGCACATGAAATAAAAATCAGTGAGATTCCTGTCAATATCTACTGGTCCTCCAAGCAATGAGGAACAGAAAGGCCCTCAAGGTCCCTCCCTCAAAAACCATTATAATGTGTACAGGAATAGCTGACAGCTAAAATACTCAAGAGATTCAGAAACAGACACCCCAGAAATAAACATATAAAGATGCAAGTCCTCCTCCACACATTCCACAACCTCCAGCTAGAATCAAGTTCTTCACCCACAGATACTGCCAGCAAATGTGGAAGCCTGTTCTCTTCATAATTATGAAGTGACTACTGAATGAAATTAAAACCTCATGTTTGTCTTATGGATGTTGCAACATTTTCCCCCACCCTCTCCATTATTAAAACAGACTTCTAGAATTCACAAAACAGACACTGACAGAACAGTTGCTTACTGCACCAGTAGGCAGAGCCTGGAAACAGCTGGCAATTGCATTGATCTGACCTTTCTCTGCCTTTAGTGGAAGCAACCACAAGGGAATATAATTAACCAGTTTAATATCAAAGTCATCTCTAGTTTACACTTATGCCTTGAAAACCAATATAAATTCATCTGCAACTTCCTACTCTAAAGTTATGTTTGAGAACTAGTGTTTTCCATATGCTGATGTGTGAAGTAGCAGCATTATGTAATGAAAGTCAGGAGCTCAGTACATGATTTAACAATACAGAAAAGTTGTCTTCACTACAGCAGAGGTATAGAATAATCCAGGAATACAGCTATTTCTGACTCCTGGAAAGTGTCCAGTGTTGTCACTGGTGGGTGGAGAAAAGAATCAGGGGAAAGGAGGTATTAGGTCACTTAATCCAAGCCCCAGGGAACATTGCTAAGCTCAATACTCCTTATTACATCTCTTCTGGCAGAAAGTCTGTATAGATTTCATTTTTACTGCTGCCCAAACAGGTTTCCAGAACTAGAGAGATAATATAAATTATGTAGGGATTTTAAGTCTGTTAATTACTGGTGTATTTATCACTCAGGAGTACTGGTAAGTCAGTAACCTATTCCTGATCATTTTCCATTTTGTTGGAGCTCTCTCTGGTATTTTGATCACCTCTATCATATCTTGCCTGGCCTCATTTCCATTCCCTGAAAGAAGCTGAGTGTGGGAAGAGCACTAAAGGATAACCTGGCTAAAAATAACATTACTTTGCAGGCATAAATTTTGTCCTGGAAGCTATTCAAGCTATGTTACCTTGAATATATAAAGGACACCTATATAGCAAGAAAATCACCATGGTCTTAGTTCGTGAGGTTTTCCCCTTTTTTTGAGTGAAGTATCCTCTTTATTTTTGTTAAGTAACATAGAAATTAATAATTAAGACTGTCCAGTTATAATCCAAATGACATGCTGTTAAAAAGAAAGCCTCTATCTTCTCGACTAGACATGACTTTGTATAGTTTAATCATTGTGGCATCTAATTCCTGCCATTCACATGTAGCAGCCCTGTGGAATGTCTCATTTCAGCAGGAGGGATCAGACAGGTGATTCCCACTGTGCAAATCACACCAAACTAGGACACTTCTACCTAAAAGCAGCAATGGAATCTTCACTGGCAAGTGCTCCAGGCTCAAATCACAGAAGGCAAAGGTAGGGGCTGGGAGGATGAAGAACCACCCGGTGTGGGAGAAGGTCAGGTTCCACAACATCTAAGGAACCTGAAGGTGCACAAGGCCACAGGACACAGGTTCTGAGGGAAGTGGTGGAAGAAGAGGCTAAGCCATTATCCATCCTATCTGAGAAGTTGCAGCAGTCTGGTGAAAATCCCACTGATGGGGAAAAAAGGAAACATATCCCAGTTTTAAAAAGGGGAAGGAGGAAGGCTCAGGGAACCACAGGCCAATCAGCTTGCTCTCCATGCCCAAATACATCATGGAGGAGATCCCCTTGGAAACTATGCTAAGGCAGGTGGACAATGAGAAGGGGACTGGTGACAGCCACCACGGCTTCACTAAGGGTGAGTCGTACTGACGAGTTCTGTGGCTTCTGCAATGGAATGGTGGAGTTGGTGGGTAAGGCAAGAGTGACTGATGCCATCTACCAGGACTTGTGCAAAGTGTTTGACACTGTCCTGCACGACATCCTTGTCTCTAAACCAGAGGGAAATGGATTTGTCAGATGGACCAACTGGTGAACAAGGAACTGGCTGGAAGGCTGCACTCAGAGCTGTGTCAGTGGCTCGGTGACCAGGTGGTGACATGCTGGAAGGAAGGAATGCAGAGGGACTCTGACAGGCTTGAGAGGCAAACCCATGCCAACAAGGCCATGGGCAAGGAGCTGCACGTGGGTCGGGGCAATCTCAAGCACAAGTACAGGCTGCAGAATGGACTGAGATCGGCCCTGACAAGGACTTGGGGATGTTGGTGGACGAGAAGCTCAACACAACCTGGCAACGTTCACCTGCAGCTCAGAAAACCAACAGTGTCCAAAGCAGTGTGGGCAGCAGGTCAGGGAGGGCATTCTGCCCCTCTGCTCTGCTCTGACCCCTCCTGGAGTGCTGGGTCCAGCTCTGGCTTCCAAACATAGGAAGGACCTGTTGGAGCCTGTTGGAGTCCAGAGGAGGCCACGGGGGTGATTGGAGGGATGGTTTAGATTTCCTCTTCTGTGAGGAAAGGCTGAGACTTGGTGCTGTTCAGCCTGGAGAAGAGAAGGCTCTGGGCAGACCTTAAGAGTCCCTGTCAGCACATAAAGGGGCCCTCCAAGAAAGCTGGAGGGAATTCTTACAAGGGCGTGTGGCAATAGGACAAGGGCTAACATTAAACCTGACAGAGGGCAGGTTTAAACAGGATATTGGGAAGAAATTCTTTGCTGGGAGGGTGGGGAGGCCCTGGCACAGGGTGCCCAGAGAAGCTGTGGCTGCCCCATCCCTGGAAGTGTCCAAGGCCAGGTTGGAGCAGCCTGGGACAGTGGGAGGTGTCCCTGCCTGTGGCAGAGGAGTTGTAACGAGATCATCTTTAAGGTCCCTTCTAACCCAAACCATTCTATGATCCATTCTATGAATCTTTCAATACAAATACTGCTTACTTTTAAAGAAACTGGTGCTTCAAGTTCCACCTTGGATAATGGAAAACATTTTGACCACTAAAGAACAACCAATCAGGAACCAGAAATGTTACCATGCAAAACATGGAATGTATTGTTTTCAGGTTCCTGCTCAAATTGTGATCAGATTCAAAATACCACTTGTGAAGAGCTGTCTCCTTCCAGCTACTGAGCTATTGACCACTCTCTCTTCTGTGGCAATTTACTACAGATTTCCATAATTATTGGATCTCAGAATATATTTAGATATTAACCACGTCCTTACTTAATTTCCACTATTTGTATCAAGATCATGAATTGCTGCAAATGGAGGAGGCTGAAATTTTAGGCTGGCAGTTACAGGTAAATATACTGGGGAATACCTGCCTTAAGTAAAAGATCCACATATTCCAAAAAGCCTCAACATCTGCTCCCTCATTCTGTCACATACTTTTCTATTATCTACATCTACCCCACATATTCTTGTGTAACTTGTAAAGCAAATGAATATTCCAAGCAATCTGGAGTTTCCCAAATTCTTCCCAAATTTTTGGGAATTTCTCCTGAAACTAAGAAAATTCTTGTGTACAGATATATAGCTAGTTCCACTCAAAATCTGCCACAGTTCCAGAAAGGAAGTTTCCAAAAGACTCATTAGTGATTAAAAATAATTTACACATCAGTTCTGATGTTTTAAATCACTGAGCTACCCAACCCTGAAAGTATTTGAAACATCTCTTGGGCAAAAAAATTCTATTTTTAAACACTTCTACTTGCAAGCCACCACATAAACTTCTGTAACAGCAGAAAGGACGTTATGAAATTTTCCTAAAAAAGCAAACACAGCCTTCTGGGATGACAGCAAACATGAGAAATGTCAGACTAAACATACATTTTTGAGAGAAGATGTAAGCAACTAAACAGAGCACACAAGTGCCATCTCATCCTTAAAGAGCATCTGCCCAGTTTTGTTTGGAAAGCCTAAGTTAAACTCTGCATCACCAGGATCAGCAACCACTGCTCCACCCTCCTCCACAAATACACTTCACAGAAGCAGGAGAATAACTTCAGTGTTGACTCTGGCTTATCTATTCCTCCCCTTGGGATTATTTCTATTTGTTTGGGGTTTGTGGCTTTTTGTTTTGCTAGTTTTGGTTTGGCTGTTGGGTTTTGTTTGGTTGTTTTTGGGGGGAGTTTGTTTTATTTGTTTGGTTTTCTCCCATTACTTCTCCTTGTATGTTAAGATACATTGCCAAATACATACCTTAATATATTATATAAGCAGGTGGTAAAACCGTAACTGCCTTGTTTTAATGTGCATAGAAGTGAACAGACATTCACTCATTTTATTATTTTCAAAGTGCATTCTCACACTTTTTCACCACTGCTTAAGAGCATTAGAGGAAGAGATCTGTGTGAACCAGCTACAATTCTGCCAGAGCAGATGAAGAAGGGCAATATACCCAAAACTGTGAACCACTGGTACAGTGTTCTACACTACCCTACTCTGGGTGTTGGAAAGGAAAGAGTTCATGCCAATGTGCCTCCTGGAAAACCTGGTACCAAAATGTACCTCATGAATCAAGCTGGTTTGGGATGCAGGGTGGAAAATATCATAGTTCTCCCAAAATCTCAATTCTTAGAATGGAGTTTCCAAACCCCTGTAAAAGCTAACTCAGTCCATCTTTGGTGTAAGTTATCCGAGTTTGGAGGAAATAAAATATCCCCATTGCCAACAGACTCTTGTGCACCTGTGAAGGGCTCAATACCTCAAAGTTTTAAAGTGCTTTACACATAATTATGATGCTTTGGTTTTTTAAATTGTCTTTAGTATATTCCTCCTTATATAGTGAATTCCAGTCCTCCAATTTCAGTTCTGGATAAATTGTTGGATGTTAGTTAATGGCCACATAGGATTTTCTGTGGATAAGTTTTTTGAGGACATGAAATGGGAATGTTAACTACAAAAAAAGTACAATACCTCTTTTTCTGTAAGACAAAGATAATATTTCATCTAGTCACCAAGTCCTACAAATTCTAAGTAATAGGGAATTACTTAGAAAATCTGTCTCAGAAGTGACAGAAGCAATGAAAAGGCAAATTCACGTAATCCAAGATCCCAGGACAGCATATTCAGAAAAATCCATGTTTCTCTTTACAGAGCTACATGCAAAGAAGCTACAGGCAAAGTCAGCAAGAACATGCCCTGGCTCAAGTTTTGTCTACTTTTGTTTCTCATTTTCAGGTCATTTTATTTTCACAAATGTTTTAAAGAGTGATATTTGACATAATGTTACTTGGGGCTTTATTTACAGAATAAGGTTTCCTCTAGAGTAAATCATGTTAAGTCTCTTAAGGTCTCTCCCATCACACATGTACTCAGTTCCTCCAAGTTTTACCTGAAAACAATGTTTCCTGTACTGGTACAGTAAGGAGATCTCATTTCCCCTCCCATGGGGACGAGCTCTGGAAATGCACCTCTGTGCATCCTGTTTTTTTTCTTCTTCTTAATTCATGAAACAAACATTTGATTTGTGGAGAGCACAGATGTAGCAGTTAACAGCTTTCCTGATACAGAATAGTGGAGGTTTTCTAGCAGTGCATCAAAATGGCATTTCTACTTTATGCACCACCACATGGAGTTTTACACTGAATGCTGATGGCTCCTTCCCAGAACTGAAGGCCCACTTTAGCCTCAAAACTGGGACTGCCAATCATAGTAAAGAACAATTAAAGGCAATTTCAAAGGCATAAAGCAATTTCCTTCCTCCAAAGAAGGAAATTTTACATAGAACTGGTTTGCAGTTGCAGTTCTGTGAGGTAGCATTTACATGTAACTACTCTGGCCAAATATTGTTCACAATTAGACTTGCAAAAGTCATCTCCTGTTACAAGCTTTTCATTGCCAAGGGTGCAGTAGGAAGCATGAGAAGCATGTAGGACACAGAACGAGTGCCAATGTAAACTAATCTAAAATATCTTTGAGAACAGGAAAATACAACTCAAAACTATGATCCAGCTCTACCTGTCCTGGTGAGAACACTACAGAACAGTCTCTTAAATGGTCCTGAGGAAGGGAGGTCACTCCTCACGTGCTGAGACAAGACCACACTCCAGGCAGAACGTGAGAGGCAGCATTTGGTGACAAGGCTCTGTATTGCCTCCTTTGTGTTTCCCACCACACCACGACGTGGCACCAGCACAGCAGCTGCTCCCCCCTGGCAGGACACTCACCTGTCCCACACTGGCTGTTCCCTGGGAGCTGCAGAGTGTGACAAGGACCTCTTGCTGCAGCAAGGCACACAAACCCCCCTCCCAGCAAACCAAAGCTGAGAGCACATCTCTGCAAAGCCAGCTGTGCCAAAGCACCACAATATTTACGGGGGATCCTTAGCACCACAGAGTGCTGTCTGTGCAGGGTGTGCCCTGCACCTGGAGCAAACCACAGCGGAACAACAAAGTTTCAAAAACACATACAGAAAAAGCCTGAAAAGTAGCACTTTGCAGGGACAGACAGCACGTGCCATGGAGTTCCCCAAATGTCCTTTGTATTTGAGCTTGCCAGATCTATTCATTTCGCTCTTCCCCCACAGCATCCCTCACCTGGAACCAGTGGAGGGAGAAGGGGGAGGACAAAGAAAAACTCAGAAACCTGAAGTTTGTTTGGAATTTATTCCCTTGAACATTTCACACAATTGAACAAAAAATATCTCAATTTCACAGCAACAAGAAAACCACGAGTTACATAATTCAAAGAGACACACACACCCAAAACAAAACCAGGTTAAAAACAACTGCATAAATCAAAATCTTCAAAGGGGCTATACAATGGAGACATGAAGCCTTTCTGAGCACTAATTATCTCACTTGAACATTATCTGTCACCAGGCTTATTTTATGCACACTCCCTCCTCTTCTCTGAGGGAAATCTCAAAATGGTCATTACTTGAATTCCACTTTTCAAAAAAACAGGCATTTTAATTCTGCAATCAAAAACCAAAATCCAACTCTTCCACACAAACTTAACACTATTTTTCTAAGACAAGAACATTCAATGAAGCTCCTAAAGTGCCCAGAAAAATTCATATCACCCTTCAGAATATACACATACAAACAACAAGTATTCCAGTGGCACAAGTCTACAGGTCTGAAAGACAGAGAGAGAGGCAGAACTGGGAGCCCAGTTACTCCCAAGAAAAAATGTTCTTAGCAGGATCCAGCCATGAGCACAAAGCCAGCACGTTGCTATTCTGTATATATTCTTCTCAGTCCTCAAAATATTTTCCAGTGAGACTCTATCAGGTCAGCTGGATTTCCCACTCTTAAGAACAAATAACCTTTCCACCATGCCTATGCCTTTCCAAATTTTCTGGGCTTCAAATTGCTGGCCTTTAGCATTCTCCTTTCCTTTAGGCCAAAGCCACCCAGATCCTGATAAGAACACTGGTGAGGAACATGATGGACTGGGAAGAGTCAAGCACTTCTCCTAACAGAGATTCCTGGCTTGTTACTGAGCCATGATTCACTGGGCACTGAACCTTGGTTCTAACAGGGCAACCCACACACTCTCCTCAGCTTCCAAAAATACAGTCTGGTTCTTCAGTTTATATTTCAAATGTTTTACAGATAAATAAATCTCCCACCACATCTCTTGGCACTTGTGGGATACCCCATAAAGTTCTCAGTATCACGGGCCGTGTCCTGCCAAACACCCCATGGCTCCTCCAAAGAGAACAGACAACATTCAAGGCACACTAGGAGAGGAAATAGCTTTCCTCCAAATTTGGTTGTGCATCCTGAAATATGAATATACTTCTTTTTTCCTTTTTTTTTTAATTTTTATTTTCCAGGAGGGGGAAGGGTGTATTCATCATGAATGTATTTGTAAATGTTCAGTGGTTTAAAATAAAGGTACCACGAACAGAATGTAATGCCACAGAATTTGTTTGCTATCTTCTGTAATTTAACTTTCAAAACAGACCAAATTAAAACAAGAACAAAACGTAAATGTGAATAATAATGAAGTGACCGAGTAGAGGATTTCATGAAGATATTTGTTTGCACAGCAAACAGTATTGCTTGGAGCAAAATCATTTTACAAGTAAGGCATGTTCCATTTATGCAGAACTGTAAAGAGGCAATGCTTATGAACAAGAAGCCAATTTCTAAACAGAAATATTATAAAATATATTTGTATTTTGTTAGACACAGAAGTAGAACTGTGTGCAAATAATGCTGGGTGCATCCATAAAGGTTCCTTTTGTACTTTTGTAAATGTTGCTCATATAATTTCCTTCAAAGGATGTGCCATTTAGAGGAAGCAGCCACCCTTTTCCAGCTCTCTAAGTCATCAACAGAATTTCCTCATCTCTATATTCCTTGCTGTGTACAATAGATTGCTTTAAGAGTCTACAGTTAAGGGCTTTGTTCAGAATATTTCTCCCTGAAAACACTTAAGGCACACCCATGGGCAGATTTTTAACTTTTCAGATTGCATACATATAGTTTTGTGACGTTAAAGCACAAGACCTAGTATTTCTACTTTGTATTGCATTTTTCAGACTTGTATTCTATGGCTTATATTTGGCTTCTTAAATCTTTCACAGGTCAAGTAACTACAGCAAAGATCTCATGACTTGCCTTTTATTGCTGTGCATTTTGAAGTAGGAGTTTCCCTAACAGGTCTTTCCTTTATGAACTTCCTATTGCTGACAGGGACAGAAATGGGAACAGGAGCCTGAAATGGGAAACATCTTGCAACAAAACATCACTGGCTAAAGTCACCCCAAGGAGCACATCATAAAGCTGATGGGGTAAAGACTGTTCCAAGTCCATCTGTCAAGGAAGAGCTGAAGTTTGGAAATATATTCTTACAGACCTTTAGAACAAACAGAACAGCATTTGCATTAAAAGCACATTAAAATCATATAAAGTACTGTAAATAATATTAAAAAAAAATCCAAGACACAGCAGTTACAGATTATCAAAGGGAGAGACAGCTGAAAAGCAAAAGGTTGTGGTTTGGGGTTTTTTTCTCTTGGCAACAGCAGCAGTTTGGCACAAAGGCAAATGCAGAAGACAGAGAAGAACAGGCAGACAGGGTACAGAGAAGGTTACAGGATCTACATCAAGCATGCCACAAGTTCAGCAGGACCCAAAGCACAGTCAGAGCTTTCCCCAACTTCCCTTTCCCAGAGAGAATGGCATCCATTGCTCAAAAGCTTGTTGCCACTTCCCACTCTGAAGGGTTTTAAGAGCCAGTTTAAGCAGAACCTCCCTGGGACCATCCCTTGGAACCACCCCCCAGCAGCCATGCAGGCTCCCTGGCAAACCAGGCAAAACCCTCACAAAAAGGGGGATTTTAGCTGACTGCTAAACCAACCTCGACCTGCTCGGCACAGCCCCGTGCCCTGCACAGCCCCTTACAGGGCAAGGGACAGCCAAGTGACAGGGACAGCAGCTGGCACTGCAGCCACCCAAGAGGGACTGACCCTCAGCAAAGTGAACACGTGCCACTCAGGTTAGTAACACACCACAGCAAAGCAAAGGGCCTGGCACCCATCCTGCCTCATCTGAGTATCATTTCATGGTTGAATATATTTCAAGCACTAAACTGGCTACAAAAGAGGCCAGATTTGGTGATAAAGCAAAGGAGGCAGTGAGTGAAGGGAGAGACTCCATTTGGGATTCCATGACAACTGAAAAGCAGGCCTTGCATGAGTTACCATAAATCTCGCTGAAAAAACCACTTTTGCTAATTCAGGACTGAATTTAAGAGATATAAAACTTAAAACCAATTGGTTTTTTGTCTTGTATATTCTATGATGGATATTACTGCTGCACACCTTCCTTTTGCCTTCTAAGCTATGTTTAAATCTCCATCGAATATCAAACCAGCTCATGTTACATGGTTTTTCTTCTTTTACTTAATCCTTTTAGAGGCAAGTTACCCTCCACACCAAGATGTACCTCCCTACTGAGGACTGGCTCAGATCTCAGGGTTTGAAATTGCTACTGCCAAATTCCACTTGGTGGCACTTGCCTTAAACAAGCAAAACCTTTTCAGATCTATGACCTGTACCAGATGAGTCTACCAGAGAGGTGAAGTAGAGTCTTGGAAACAGGGCTCTGCCTCTGTCTCCATCTCAGACAGGCTTTTGCTTAAGGTATTTATCTACTCTACAGTGAAAGCAGAATGTCCACAGTTTTTCAAAACAGACAATTTCATAAATTGCAAGAAATCATATACACAAATAGTTCAAATTCAGAGGTTAAACTGAGATATAATCTTATAGGCTTGTTTTGATTATTCAGGAATAGCATCCTGTTCTTCCACTGTATTAGCAAAGCTTGGTAATTCAAAAGGGTTTGTTTTGTTTTTTCAAACCACACACAAGTGTAAAGACATCACAGGTTTCCTGACCTACCTACCCAGCAAAAACAGGAGCTAAAGGTAGGTACCTATAGGACATAACTGTCACACCTGGCTTTATTAACACCGGGGCTTGTTTTTAAAGTATATTGGATTTAACAGTGGTTGAGAAGCAGGAGGAAGCTAAGTCTGCAGTTTTAAGATACACTTAAAATATACTGCACAAAAAAACCAAATCTCAGCTACTAATGGTATTTCTTTGGCACAGCAGAGCACTGCTCACCTCTTCTACCACTAAATGTACTCCTGTCATGCACACACAAGAATGCACCACAAAACACTGCCTGGGAGATGACCCAGCTAAGCTGAGTGTGTCCTAATGCACTTTGAGCACTGCAAGAGGCAAAGCTTCAAAAGGTCCAAAAGCTCTAAACACTATGCTGCAATTATACACTGCTTTAAAAAAAGCAGAGAGCAAACAGAAGGAGCCCTAGATTTCAAGTTTTGCTGCTTGATTTGGTATCTGTTCCTTCCTACTCCTCTGGAAGTACTACAGTGCTGCTACAGGATTGTGCCACCACTACATAAGGAGAGACGGGAACATCTGATTTAGAACTGATTTACACCTGATTTATAGAAGTTTATGGCAAACTATGGCCTATTGTTTGCTCTACTCAGCCATCATTTAGGTGCTACGTACTGAATGTTCCTTGGCAGAAGTAATTCAATTTGATCAGTTGGAAGGACTAAATCAGAGGAAGGAGACCTTCTTTGATAAACTAATTATAAGTGTAACTAAAATCTCCTCCTTCCAGTTCTCACCACCAATAGCTTCACTCCATAAACCTTTTTCACATCAGATTCCCTGTGCGCCAATATTTTTTTCCATTCATCTTAAAGAATCTAGTCCAGACTAAAAAAAGCACATCTCTTCACTTCCAGAGAAAGCAATTTTAAGTCTACCCAGTTGTCCAAAAAATGCTGTAGCTAACATATCTGTCCATAGCATTTGCAAATGTCATTCTTCCCTACCTTCTCCCTCTTTTCACTTTTGTCATGTGGAAGTTACACACGCACAAAAGAGGAAACTTTGAAAGTAACTACACTTCAAGAATCAACTGCACACACTAGGAATAAATTTCTGCCAGATTACATTCCATTACCATCTTAGAAACACTTGTAAGAATAATATATAAGTGAAAGAAAAGTATGATTTTTATTTGTCCCTGTGCTGGTAAGGTCTTTTCTCAACTGGCACTGTGAAAACATTCTTTTCTCAAAGTGTTGTTCTAAGTATGTTCTCTCTCTAAAAGCAGCTGATTCAATTTATCCATAGTGTTCTGGAACAAATACTGGAAATAAATCTTTTTCTGACATCACTAAGTGAGTACTTAGGGGCTGGGCAAACGAGCATTTGTAGCACAGACACTTCTCTCATGTTAGAAGGAATTAGAATTTCAAGTTAAAAGGCAAAACTACTTCCCAGTAAGACACACACATTCTCCACCCCAATTCCAAAGCCAGGGCCACGAGCAGCACAGATCGTGGCAGTGAGGGAAGAGCACCATGACCTGCCAGCACCACGAAATTCAAGGGGTTTAAGGAATCCAATCCCATTAGCTGTGAGACACCCAGAATTCCAAAGGAGACACAATCCAGAGATAATGGGATCTTTCCCATTCAAGTACCAGATTAATGAAGAGGAGCTTGGGAGAACAAGAAACCACACCCAGAATTCAGGCAAACACAGAAATCCAGTTTGTGAGCTATTCCAGTGCTTCAGGAGAACTCTTAACTTAACTAACATTTCAGTGCATACATTACAGGGCTCTTTATCTGGGCCCACTCAGGGAGACCCTCAACTGAGCATCTGTGTTTTCCCAGAATTCTTTGGAATAATGTCCATGAAAGGACTGAGAACATCCAGGCCCCAAAGCCACAGTGCAAAACACATTGAGATTTTCACATAACGCACAAAATTCACATGGCACCACAAAACCCACACGAGTTACACAGCTCAAAAATCAGGCCACCTTCATTCTCACTGGTCAGCAGGCTGCCCACAGAACTCCCCTAGGATCTGCACGACCACTTCAGACTGGGCATAGAGGAAAGGAACCCCAAAAGCCATCAGCTGGCACATGAAAAAGGAGTCCAAAGGGTTCTGGGCTACCTGGTGCCCCATGGAGGTCACTGTGCTCTGCAGGTGCTGGCTTGCCACCCTAACTCTGCCCACGAGGCCGAGACAGTACTGCCCCACCCTGCCAAGGAAGGAAGGGGAGCTACCTGGGGCCCTCTCTGCTGAGGTGGGGATGCTGCTGGCCCGTCCACTTCCATCGCTTGCCATGGCGTCCTGCAGAGGTCCCTTGGTGTCCTGGAAGAACGTGGGGGGAAGTTAAATTGCTGTCAAAGTTGTCAAAGTACATGCTGTACTAGGAAAGCATCCTGCTTGCAATTGAGATTTGAATCAAGTATGTTCCTTCTCGAGTTATGGCTTTATTAAAGCCCTGAAAAACAAGCTGGATATCCAAGAAAGTCAAAGCTGTGAGGTTCCTGAAGTCTGCTCATCTGGGAAATAAAACAAGTCCCATTTTCAGTCTTTACTTTTGGCAGGAAGTATGGCACACATGTTGGGATGACTCCATTATCCTTCCATAAAGGAGGAGTAGAGCCCCAGCTTGTACTAATAAAAGCTGAGAAATGGGCAGAAAGGCACCAGCACTACCCTGAAGGAAAATATAATTTAAGGGAGGACAGCTTGCAGCATGCAAACTTAACAGAACTTGTTAAGAGACTAGCAAGCTTGCTCAGTGTATGCAAAAATACTGAAAAGGGGCTTGAGGAGAAAAATTAAGTGCCTTGGATTGTAATGACAAAAGCTGAGAGACTTTTCTGTATTGCACAGTGTGTCTTCATCCCATATTTAAAGCACAAGTGCTTCCATTACAACAGTACAGGGAAAGGGATATCCTCTCTTTTCACACAGGTTCCCACTAACACACAGAAAACCTTCAGAAATGAAGGCAGGTGACCTTCATAGCCTATGCAAGTGGGGTAGAACTTCACGATTCAAAGGAAAAGCAAACAATTCGTTTCATCTTAAGAAAAACCATGGAGAAAAAAAGCAAAACTAGAACTGGTAACATTATTCATTTAGCCTCTGCATGGACTGAGTAAGCTGACAAGAAAACCAATCAAAATTCCATTTTGAATGAGATAGTACATCATTTCACAATAAGTACCATGAAAAGAGAAGCAGCAGGAGAAGAACTGTTTTTACATAAAATTTGTAGAACTGCAAGCTTTCATGATACAAAAAAGCAACTCCACACAATCTGAATTTTTACACTTTCTGAAAAAAGCCCCCATCACATTTACTTTCTCAGTGCTAAGAATCAAACTCTATTAACATGATATGGTAGAAGAAAACAATGAGTTACCTTTCCTGAGAGAGGAGCCACTGCTGGCCTCTTCCTCTGAGCATAACCAGAGAGTCGGTAACAGTAGTGAGGCTTACAGTAGAATTTACCTGCAGGGAAAGCACAAAGGATGCTCAGTGACAACACAGGAGTTCAGCACAATATAAATATCCCCCTCACTGCTGCCATTCCTGTTGCTCCCTCCAGTTTCTGCCCTGTACACGGAGGCACACACTCTCTGAAGGTTGGACTCCAGCCCTCCTCTGTCCCCCTCCTGACCAGCCTCCTTTCCATTGGGTGCCTGACAGCCATTTAGTTGAAAATCCTCCCAAACACCAAAGCAAAGCTGTGAGGCTTGTGTGGCATCACATGCTAACAATGCGGCAGTGTGTGAGGAACAAAGACATCATCACATGAAAAGCTGGCAGAAGCACTTTTGGAAAAAGCAAGAATGAATACAACCAGCAGAGGAAAGTGGGAGAGGACTGTGTTAACTCCCAAAGAACCATCTCTCAAAGTGCACAGTGCCTACTTGTAGAAAGGGCAATCAACCAATGGTAATTCTCACAAATAAAGCCTTTTGTGATACTTCTGTTTAGTAACACCCCAGAAGTCTAGAGAGGTTTTTCACTGGTATCTGAGCACTGTCAGGAAGACAAAGCAGCACTAAATAATACCATAACACTACTATTGCTAATAATAGGAACAGCAGCAAAGTGATGCCACATAATTCTCTTGCACTGCACCTTTGTCAGTGTACCCTGCTTGGTATATCCTATTCTATTCCTAGAGCTTTCCTAATGCATTCCCACCTATATTCTGACCTCTGCCTCCTCTTCTAGTTTCTCTGGGCTGGGATTTGCACAATGCTTTGTTTTATAATGGAAAAGTGACAAATACTGTCTTTTGAGAAGTTGCTACTTAAAGAAGCATTTCTCAGTATTTTTTTTCTTCCCAAAAACTGCTCTTTGAGATTATCTGAAATGAGCAATAACAGAAAAGTTCTTGCATAAAAATTCTCAGACTCTGAAGCCTAAAACCAGACACTGATTGCAGAACACTGCAAGATGCTTATCAGTCCCAACAGCTGCATGAACAGCAACGATGTGTGTATAGCTTTGTCTTTTCTTTTCTCTCAAAGAAAACTCAGGATTAAATATTAGCTAAATTTTCTCAATTATTAGATCAGATAGGATACCATCTATTCTGTTTGGCCATATCTGCTTCATACACATAACTCTCAGGCACATAATATCATTTCAGAATCAATTCTATAAGTGTGCTAAAACTCCAAGCTTTGTTTGCTTCACTGAGAACTATGTGGCCATAACTGCACATACCTGCTTGCAGAGGGAATTGTTAAAAACCCAGTGGTAAAAACTGCTGCAGCCCACACAGCTGACAGAGCAGCTCAGTCTGTTACTGCTTAATGTACACTCAGGTATTCAGTTACTTGTAAATGCCCAAAATAACAGCAGTGCTCAAAAAATGCTTTTCCCCAACTCTGATTACTGATGATGTTACTTTTATATGTTGACTTCAAAATTACAATTGGCTCCTTTAAACTTGCATGCCAACTCTGCTGGCCTTCTGCACAAGAAATAAAGGGGTTTCTATTCCTTACTAGGAGTCTGGTTTGCTCTAAGTTTCCTCAACTCTTCACAACTGTGCAAGTCCATTACTTCAAGTCTTTATATAATGCATTAATACCTTATTTTGGTTCTTTTTGCTCCTTAAGCCTAGATGGTGTTTCCATGACCATTATTCTACCCAGTATATGCAAAAAAGATTCTTCCTGGTTACATGCAGTGAACACCTGTCAATTTTATAACATTTCAATCTGCAGTAGAATATTCTGGAGTTTCATCCTGTGGCATATCAGTTTATAATTTTTACTTCATCTTTGCCAATGAGTGGAGAAAACTACCAGTACCAACACTTTTTTCCTGTTATTTTGTTTTCTACACCACCATGTCTGGAGCACAATACTTTACACTTTACCTGTCACTAACTTTACACCATTTTCCACATATTTTCCTATTGAAATAGGATTAAATACAGGCAGCTGTGAAAAAAAATAAAGGCAATCTTTATTTTTTTGCTGATATTTTTCTCTTTATTTTCTGCTGATATAGATCAACATTTATCTGAAATACTTTCTGATATTTTTCCTTCAGAAAACATGACATTTTTATCAATCACTGCTCAAGTAATGATTGTAATACATTGCTACTCTTAGAAGGAGATTACTTTTCACAAGTGATGAGTGATTCCATTTATTACTTTCAGTACACACACTTCCTCGATAAATCGAGTTTCATCTGCTGCCACATTGTCTGTTTCTCAGACTTGTAGGGTACAGCTGAAGCTTTCTTTAATTTTTAGCACATTATATTCTGTCAACTGAGTCATCATCAAGTTTTGTAATCGTATCCCTTCCTCCTTAGTCTATCAGATACAGAAAATGTAATTACTTCAACAACACTCTCTCAAACATTGACTTACTTCTACTCAACTCTGATGCTCCATTTTTCTCTACATAAACAGAACTTAGATTGTGATGACCTATTACTGTAGCCCCTCATTATAAAGCTCCTATTTTAGTATATCTAAAATAAACACACAGAGTTGGACAGTCAGGATGTCTTCAAGAACAAGCTGACTGCACTTCTCTCCAACTTGGCTTTTTCTCTTAAGTGGTATTAACACTAAGGAGTCTTATTTAAATACTGTCAAAAATGAGAATAAAGGGTCTAGCTTTCAAACCCATTTAAAGCCTCCAGGTCCTCCTTGTTTCTTTCCATTCTAGCAGCTCTCACTGCGTTACATTAATTCCTACAAGCAGCTCAGCTATTTCACTGTCAGCACAACTCGGCCACAGCACAGTTTCAACACTTGAGAGACGGTGGCTTTGGAATGCAAGTCTTCCCTCACACACCAGGTCAGTTCAAGCAAAAAGGAGGTGGATCACTGCACACACTTCCAGGACAGGCCCCTTCCCTTACCGTCCTCCAGGTCGTAGGCGTAGGACGACAGGCGCAGGGTGGTGGCGCAGTACTCGCACTTGAAGCAGCTGCGGTGGAAGAACTTGCCCTCAGCACTCAGCCTCTCCATCACGTACACCCGCTTGCGGCAGAAGTAACACACGTCGCTGCCTCCCAGGTTCTGGGGGAACTCCTTTTTCAGAGAGCCCTGCACACAAACAGGCATGGCCGAGTTCAGGGGGCCCGGCCTCACCGACGTCACGCGCTCACAGTTTGCTCCTCGTTTGTGTGGATGCAGGAGCACCCGGATGCTGCAGTTCCTTCCACACATGGATGCTGCAGTCCTTGGACACGATTCACAGTTTTAACCAGGACACCAAAAACTAACCTTACTGTCCAGGAAAAAGGGTCCTAGTATGCCATGTCTCCGTGTATCAGGAGTAAAATAAGCTCTGGGTGGATGAGCAGACACCAGCACTATTAATGATGACCTTGAAATAAATGACTGAAGGAGGCATATGATGGAAATGTAAAACCATTGAAAAACCTTCAGACAGCAACTCTCGGACCTACATTATCACATTCAGTGTCTCCTCCAGAAAGCAGCAGAAGTAAGCAAAAGTGTTACCAAGTTTCTCAACTAATTATGCACAACCCTCGGACGCTGGGATTAGAGTCAAATATTTGGCAAAGAAAACAAGGACAAGAGTGAGGGTGGATGGAGGAAGGGAAACAAGGTCTTTCACAAAGCTACCACAGATTCCACGGGGGTAACTCACAACACTCCAGATCTACAGGACATCTAATCACAAACACACAGCACCGTTGGCACATGGTCTTACCAGTTCCTTCTTGTCTAGAAGGGTTTTGGGTTGCTCTTTCCTTTGAAGCTGATTGGCTATCTGCTCAGCCAATGAGCTCACTCCGCCTGTGTACATCTTTATGTACTTCTACCAGATGGGTTGAATAAAACAAGAGTGAAGTGAGAGAAGAAAAAAAAAATCAAATTAAAAAAACTTAACTAAAACAATGGTAGGTTAGGTGGTGAAAAGGTGCAGAGAGGTCAAATCATGCTAAGACAGTGGACAAGATGAAGTGACAAGTAGTTACAGCAAAGCCAGTGCCATCAGAAATCACCAGTCCAGGATCACCTGTAAGAACAGACAGGGAGAACTGCATTTTGCATTTTCTAAGTGTTCCAGAAATACTATGATGATGAAGGGAGCAGATCTTGCTTTCACTTGTGGGGTATTTTGCACCTGGAAACCTGAGCATAGACAATCTTCCAAGATGAGACTAAATACAGGTGAAGATTTTAGGTTACAGGTAAAATTGGCATCAGAAACAAAGATCTTTTAGAAGACATATCACATAATCTAATGCAACATGCTGATTACAGCAGTGTATTTATATGCTTAGTAACTGGGAAAAATTAATTTACACAGAATTCACAGAGCAGGAAGAGTCCTTAATTAAGGAATTCCCAGTGATTCAAAAACATTAACTCTTCCAGTGCTAAAAATACACAAGTTTATATGGAAAAAGATGGAAGAGCCTCATTCAATGCATTAAAGCCATACCTGCATACATCTGGAACATATACTTGTTCAAGTGTGAACATGGCTTTGTGATTCAGCTTTTCCTGCACCACGGGTACTGAGTGACTGTGTAACCCTGGATACCTACAACCCCTCAGTAACTCCATCCACTCCAGGCAAGTGGGCTGTTCCCCTGGATGGCACAAAAGGAGTGGCTGCAAGGCAGGTTCAGCCACTGCAGGGGCAGAGGAGTGTCACAGAACACAGCTGCTGGCACCACTGCAGGGGCAGAGGAGTGTCACAGAACACAGCTGCTGGCACCACTGCAGGGGCAGAGGAGTGTCACAGAACACAGCTGCTGGCACCACTGCAGGGGCCGAGGAGCGTCACAGAACACAGCTGCTGGCACCACTGGCACAGTTAAGACAACGATGTGGGTACATCTGTGTTAGTTCAGTCACACTGCAAACGCCACCGATTTCACTCAGAGCAGCAAGGAGCACACCAAGCAACCTTCCTTTTCCACACTAAGAAGCATCATGAATGTTTCTAGCTGGAGACTCAGCTAATACAGGATCACTAGAGAGACACTTGAGCTTCTAGCAAGTGTAAAATACCAAGGATAACAAAAGGAAAGGACAACAGTTTAACTCAACCCCCCCGTTACTTGTATAGTACAACTTGCTTGAAGCACACTAGTTACTTCCCACAACTAACAACTAATTTAATGTGTGGTTATTAACCTTTTAGGAATGTTTGAGAGCTTCATAACTTTAGACACGAGAACAGCAGGAAGCATCACAAAAACTGAAACTCACCACAGGATGGGGAGTTTGGGGAAAAAGACTTTGCAAATGGAGTGCTCAGCCAGAGATTATTGCTGCTGTCATTACAGTCCTAATTCCTTCAGCTCTTTGTCACTGCAGTAATAAGGGTTTATTTCTACCTAGAAAGAACTTATACCTGTCTACTGATTCCATTCCAAAATGCAGAGCACTTGCAGTGTTTTTATAGGCAATAAATAACAAATGATTTGTCTTCCAAAATTTTCCAGGTTCCGTATTTTTCCTCAGCCAGTATGTGCAAATATATGTGCAGAGTTGCCTTTCTATGAAATATATTATACCTTTTCAAGTATTGCATTTAAAAATAGTGCTCACTTGTAAAATTTCCTTCAGCATTGTTCTTTTACTGGCAATCATAATAACTTTACCAAAAGTTTTCTGTTTTCCTCTAAAGGACCAGAAACCTCTGAGGCCTTTTAAGTTTTCTTAAAAGACAGATCAAGCATTTCCATGCAAAAAACTTTCTTTTTGCTGAACCAGGTTTCCCCTGGTCAAGTTTTGGTTTGAAACCTTCGCCCAACCTAAATGCAAATCCTTCAGGATATTTCTAATTTCTACCAGCTCATACAAAGTTCCATGCTTAAAAATGGAACATGTTAATCTTAACTCAGGATACCTCAGACTATTTGGTGTGAGGAATTTAGTCCCTGAGTTTTTCATTTGGGGTTATGTGTTTCTGATTTGTTTTGCTTTTTCCCTGCATATCAAACCCGGCCTAATAACGGGGCTTACACGAAGCATTTTATCTTTCTTCCCATAGTCAAAAGCCTCCAAGATATAAAATGTTCTGCAGCATTTTCAAGAACAGGCTAAGAACCTGCTCCAGCTCAGCTCGACCCGAGTTCCTGCTGTTTATGTATCCAATTAGTCCAAACTCCCAGCGGCTTCCAGAAAGCCAAAGCACCTTTTTATTTCACACAGCCCACTAACCAGACCTGCACAACACATTCCATCATTTGGCCCAAAACCTCCACAAAAGCAGCAAGCAAAACGACTGTCAGTGCTCAGAGAGACCCTATCTGAGGGCGAGATGCCCCTTCATTCGCCCCCGGTGCCACCACAGCGGGTCCCGTGCCCAGCGGGGCCGTGGCTGCCCGGGGTGCGGTGCGGGTGAAGCGGTGCCAGGCCGGCCGTGCCCGCGCTGTGCCCTGCCCTGTGCCCTGCCCTGTGCCCTGCCCTGCAGCAAGCACACACAGCCCAGAGCCCCTGGCAATGCCCCTGGCAATGCCCCGGGCAGCACTACCTGTCGGAGGCAGTCGGAGGAAGGCGAGGAGGGGCGGTTGGAAGAGCGGAGGCTCAGGGAGAGCTCCCACTGGTCAACAAAGAAGCGGCGAGACGGTTCCGTCTCGGGCTACAAAATAAAATACAAGTCAGAACAATCCTATGTGGCTATGGAGGAAAGAAGAGAAGATTCAAAAAAAATACCCTCGGGCCTTTCTGGCCACCATCAACAACCATTTCTTAAAGACTCGTGTAGGGAATCTTGGAAAAAAATATCCAGAGTATCTTCACCTTCTCCCTAAGGAGGCAGAGTAAGTCATTCTCAATTTGCTCTTTGTTAGGTTTTAAGTTATTTAGGACAATTTGGAAGCAGTTACCTACTTCCATAGATGGCCAACCTCCTGTAATCCAACCAACTAAGCCACTGGCAAAGATTCCAAATCAATTTCCTCTGCTCCTCCTGTATCTCCCATTGTTCTCTGTTACTGGCCCAAGGCACCAGGATCATCTTCCAGGCCATCTGAGACCTCTTCTGTATTTTAACTATATAAACCAAAACTCTGCTCTCCTTGGGGATGGAAGAGAAAGAAATTAGCTTGTATGTATTTCCTGTAATTAGCAGCAAATTTCCAATCTTAAATTTGCTGTAAGCAGATTAGAAACATTGCATTAAAAGAATGAATCAATATAAAATAATCTGCTGCTCTTGCTTGAATGGCAAAGAATAAATCACAATCTGAGAACTTGAATCTTTCTGAAACTGGAGAACCCAAAATTTGGTCTTCCAGTGTACCCATATCATTATGTCTAAGGATTATTATGTCCCTCTCACAAAAAATGCGTCACATTAATAGGAAAAAAACCAACCTGGAAGTATCAGACAAAGAGCACTGCTAGAAACTATACATTCCTAAAAGTTACAGTCTGGAAAAAAAAATGCAAATTTCAAATAATTGATTCTCTTTGAAATGAAAATATTGGTTTTAGTAATAAAAAGGAAAAATAAATGCCATGTACCTGCATGACCCATGAAAATAGCTACTTCAAGCCACTTAGAATATGCTAATCTCAAGATTAAATTTACTGGACAAAAGGCAAAAGAGCTTGGCTTACATAATTTAAAGAAACATCAATGTTAATACACAAATTTTCTGTACTTAAAATCATTGAAATTTCATCCAATTTCTTCTCGGAAAGTGTTTTACTTTGCTAAGCCTTCTTTCTCTTAGTAAACTATTTTTCTTGTTTTCTTCCTTTAAATCCCACATCATAATCCATTACTGCTTGCACTGTTCCAACATCTGTTTCCTCTTTTTCCTCTCTGCCCTACCCACTTTATGCTTTCCTCTACTTTGTGTTCTCTGTCTCCCCTCCATTTTCTCTCCTTTTCAATTCTGTATGATACAGAAATTAAACAATTTCAAAAATAATTTCTATCCTTGTATTGCAATGCTGTTCATCTTTTACACCCTCAAAAGGAACTTAAAATTGCAAGAGAGCAACACAATAGGTAGGAGCAAGATGTTTTGGTCTAGATCTTCATTTCTGTATCATCGTTTCTACTGAGTAAGGAAATGCACATGAGCCTTGTGGATCAGTTGTGTCACCCATTAACAAATAGGTACCACTATGTTTAAACTAGTCTTCCTACTCATTCTTTCATAGTTTGTCCCCAAATCTCAAATCTAGCCAAAGGTTCTTTCTGGAAAACAGTTTCAATGGCTTCAACCATCAGCAAAGATGGCATCCCCAAAAAACAGCAGCAATGGGAAGTGACCTAGATGCTATAAATTTCCTTTTAGTATGGCTTGGAAAAGTTCTGGCCACCAGCAAAAGTTCTGGGACTGTTCATGCTCCAGCTCAAGAAGACAGACTGACTTTGGATGGTTAACTCAAAAATACAAGTTAATAAAAAAAAAATAATAATTTCTGTAGCTGGTGTTTTCCAAAAGCACTTTGCAGTTTGCCAAGTGCTGCTGAAGATAACTGAAAACAGAGATAGGGGCAAGCAGCTAAAGAAACACCAGTTCAAACTGGCATGGTCCCATATCCCAAAGACAACACACTGGAGGGAAAATTAAGCACAAAACCAAACCAAAACACTGGAATCAAAGAAAATCTGCACAAGCTGCCAAGCTCTACCGTTGGAAATAACTATGCAGGAAACATGGACACAAAAGTATCACTTGAGAGCCAGGAATTATGCTTGGAAAATGTGACTGTTCTTGCTTCCAGAAGCAAGTAAATCCGTGAGCAACTGACTGGTAAATGACCACTGCGAGAAGGTTTGATCTGGAGCCCAGCTGGTTTTCAGCATGTACTCCCAAGTTTAGAGGCTGCTTTTGGCTGTAGTTTTCATACTGTGTTTTGAGGAACAGAAACACTGTCACTCACCAAACAAGGAGACAGCTAAGAACTGGCAAGTCAGACAAAAACACTACACCAAACAGACTTGACTGTCCTTTTAACCACACCACTGCAGAGCAGTGCTCATAATACTTGGGTGCTTTTTTCCTCAGTGACCCCAGATCTGAGGTGCCCCCAGACCCCAGAGTGCCCAGGACAGCAGGCAGGGCTGTTGTCACCTGATGCCTCACGGCACGTCTGGACTCCAGGAGGGCAGCCAGCTGAAGGGCCCTGTGCTCAACGTTCTCAGGCACTTGGTCACCACAAAATAAACCAGGAGATCTCTGTGACATGAGGAAGGAGGGAGCAAGTAAACAAACCAGCAAACAAAAGGCCCCAAAAGGAAGAGACACCAAAATGCCAGCCAAAAGGAAGGACATTCACATGCGTGACAGCCAGAGGAGCTCTCATGTGAAGACTTTTTTTTCCCCCAGTGTCTACTGTCCTAGTGAAGTTATGTTTTGCCCCTTAAGGGCATGAAAAAACAGTTGACTTAGATGTTATTCACAACTCTCCCACTAGGATTGCTGCAGCCAAAACCAAACAAGCACACAGCCTCTCTCTCTGGCATTACCATCAAAAACAATTTACAAATGTGGCTTTACCATGCACAACTTATTTCTCCATAGTTCTCCACTCGCAAAGATTTCCTTTAAATATCTAAACACATATGTATTTGTGTTTCTCAGATTTTGTGAACAGAAGCACATTTTTTCAGGGTAATGTACTTTGGTTCTCATAAAGAACTAATTAATTTCTTGAGGATGGTGGTATATGCAAGTGAATGCTCTACCTGCCAAAGGAAGGATGGTTAATGAGCCTGACTGGCTGAAGCAAAGGACAGCAAAACCACAAACTCTCAGAGCTGCCAGTTTTAGTCATGTAACTTCACTGCCCTACTTGTTCTTACTGCACTACCATGTCAACACACCCCAGGCACAGTATTTGACACCTGTGCTTTGTGATCTTTCACGTCAATCTTCTTAAACTGTTGTGAGGTGCAACTGGTGACATGGCAAAAAGACCTGGCTTGTGGCCTGCTGTGTAAGGCAGCAGCATCACTTGCTGTGTCACCCAGACTTCAGCTGATTTGTTTGCAGAGTACAAAAGTAAATGGACCAGGAACTACAAACATGAGCATCAAGAAACCTCAGGCTTAATCTGTCAAGAATGCCAGGTGCTGCTCTGTATTGTTTATTGTCCTCCAATGCAGAACAGAAAATTGGGTTCACACCCAGTTTATGAGAAACACTTTTCCCATTCAGATGCATTAATAGTACTCTACTTTCCAGCTGCTTTCAGTTCCACCTACTCCTTCCTACTAGATCATTTCCAATAAAACTAGGGCCTATTATAAAGCTGTGGGTTTCTGTGTCACTGCAGACATGTGTATTCATTTTCTACTGCCTGTCAGAAAACATTCTGCCCACAAGAGGCTTTTGTTAGAACACATTCTGAAAGTTGCAACAGTTTTACAGCTGGCTACCACTTATGACTTAATTCATTCTAAGTCTTTAGTGGAATGTCAATTAATTTGTCAATATGAATTCAAATCAACGGATCCTTTTGAGTGCCTATCTTTTCTTTTCCCATGCTTCTGTGTAATATTGAGCCATTGAGACAGACTGTTGAATATTTCATTGTTAAGAAGGCTTCAAAGTCTCTATACTAAATAATGCCTCATCATTTTTCCTTTTACTTTTGCCTGTAGGAGGCAAGATGGAATGCCAGTTGTTTAACCATCCAGAAAGCAAGCAGTGCAAACAATGCAACCATGTTCACATGAATTAGCACAAAACATAATCCTTCTTGTTCTGCTACAGCCACAGCACACTGCACTAAAGAGGTGTAAGAGGGAAAGGAGGATGAGAAGAGCTTAAGTGCTGGATCTAAGACAAAATAAAAGCATGTAGCAAACTGCTGTTTATGCACTTGTGTGGGTATCCCTCAGACAGAAGCAGCCCTGACTGGCTCCCAGCAGTGCAGAGTGTTAACAGCAGCACTAGGGGAAGTGGGGTGCACTGCCCACCCTGTTTACTCCCTGGATTGCACACAACACCACAGTTTGTGTCAGCAGTGGCCATGCCATCGGTTCATGCTCTTTACCCTCTCCTGTCTGGGACTCTGCTCCCCGGGATAGCTGGCACCAGGTTCCCTGAATCTCTGCAGGCAACAAATGATGAGCTTAAAAACAATCACAGACCAACCTCCTCCTCAAAACACACTTCATCTGATTTTCCTTATGATGCAAGCAGAAGAAAGGCCGTAACAATAGCAGAATAGTTTACTAAGAATATTCTGAACCTGGTATTAACAGGTTGGCTCCTGTAGAGAAAGTTTTTTAAAAGTATATATTCATATTAGGTCAGTAAACAACAATATAGTGCCACAATGTATTGAAATTAGTACAATAAAGATGGTAAGACATTCAATGTAACTCATACTGTGAGGTTAGTTCAAAGGAAGGAAATGCAGAGTTTAAAAGTGACACAATGAATGCACTGGAAATGCAGAGGTACAGGTTTCAAAAGACATCAGTGTAACAAGGACACATCTGTCTGACTTGCTATGAGGCTGGGCCAAGACAATTTCAGGAAAAGAAATCATTCCTAAGGAAAGAAGAAGGTCTCCAAAAGCAGACTGCTCAGCTGAGTCTAACACATCACTTCTGTAGCACAGAGGGTAAAAATTCCTCAGAGTTAACAGAAAGAAGACTGATTTTTTAAAAAATTGTTTCTTTAAGCAAGAAGGCAGGCAAACAAATTCTCTACAGGACACAGAAAATGGTCAAAGTCCACTTGGACCCAGCAGTAGCTGGCTCTCATGACTGAACTAGGCAACCAAAAAGACGTGGGACAAACAAACACAGAGAGGCAATGGAAGGAAAATACAGAGCTCCCAAATCCTTAGTCACTGAAAGCAAGTTTCTCTATATGGAACAGAAACATGCTCTACCTATGGGGAAATTGATTTGTACAATCCTTAAATGAAGTAATGCAACTGCCTTTTAAGGACCTCAGTATTAGTTCAGGATTGATCAGAAAGGAGTGGATTTTATTATGGCAGTGTGACAGTGAAACAAACATCAAAAAAAAGGATGCAACTCAAAGAAGCACAATGACAATATACAACAAGACACACATTTTAAAGGATTTCAGGTAATATTTCACTAGGACAACAAATACACATGGACAAATGTGGATGCCCATTTATACACTGTGCTCAGAACAGCTCTCACTGCTCCAGGCTCAGACAGACTGAACACAAACTTGTGACACAACAGCCTGAGGGTGAGGAAATAGGACAGAGTGGACACGTGCAGCCACTACAACACTCCAGAACAGCACTTCATACAAGTCATCCTAAAAAAGTTTTGTGAGTAAAAGGGCAAAATTTCAGCCACACCTATTTAAACAAAGAGTGGAGATGGAGCAAAGCTTCGTTTTCTTTCCCTGCATTACTCCAAACATTTCATTTTACTTTGCTATATCTCAAAACTGAGAAAGGCTAGTGCAATTAAAAATTAGCCTACAGCAAAATCTGAGTCTCCAGTGGAGCCTCTCGTGCTTCCAGTGAGCTAATGCTGCCCTATGTTCCTAACCTAAGAGGCTGAGAAAGCATCTGAAAAAAGAAAATTGGAAATGTGTTTGTAAATGAGACATTCAGTAAGTGATCCAGTCACTTGTACAAGCAGCAGTGAAGAGAAAGGGTCAGAGCATGCAGAGGGAATCACCTGCTGCCTGGGACACGGTGGAGAGGAAGGTGGAGTGGAAGAGAGCATGATCACTTTTTTGGGGCAGGTCCGAGAACGTTCCTTATGCCTCATCTTTTTTTAAAACAGAAAAAGAAACAAAAAAATCATAATAATGGTGGAAAGGAAATAACATTACCACTGGTTTGGTGAGACAGGCAAGAATGAATGAACTGAGAGCTGGTGATCCTAAGGTCACAGCTCTCGTGAATTACCTAAAACCACAGTTTATCTCAAGATGAGAGACCCAAGTGTTTTACCCAGAGCCACATGATCACATGTCTATTTGGCAGATACTTCTGGGGGCAGTCAATGAACACAGGCTTATATCAATCAATTAAACAAACAGCTTCTGATCAAGGTCTTACAATCAGTGAAAGGCACAACTGGGAACTCTCTGTAGCACAGTTGGCCTGCCCTGTTTGCTTCATGAAAAATTACTTACTGCTGTGCCCTGCAATGTGTAAAAATATCCATCCTGTTGACCCAAATACTCTTGCTTGCAGTAACCAAATTTGAGTCACAGTGTTCTGTTCTCAGCTTCAGATCCCTCTTCTTTAACTTAGATATTAAACCATCTCAGGCAAGTTAAACTGTACTACATTCTACTGCAACAGCAATACAGCTGGTTTATAGCCAAAATGCAGCCACATCTAACAGTCTGAATCCTACACAATTGCACATACATGTCCTCAGTTTCATGCCCCTCTGGTGCTGCACCTCCTAACTATGTACAGTCTTTTCTCCACCACTGCTTGTTTACTAATGTATCTTCTGCCTGATTTTCCCTTTTCTTTTGAGTTCTCACCAGAGCATACCTGGAAGTGGCTGCCTGGAAATGTGGGGTTTTTTGTGAAAAACAAAACCTTGTGTACCCAAAGCCCCTGTTAGATGAGTCTCCAAAGGAACTAGAGGCTGTTTAAAGTATTACAGATGTTCAGCTCTGCCCTTACAGCTGAGCTGGCACTAACATCTGTTTGGGTGTTCTCCTCCCCTTCACAAAAAAAAAAGAGAAAAATCAACTCCTTTATTTCAAACAGATGCTACAAGCAGCTTAAAATAAAGCATGACTCTGCACTGAAGTGGATGAGGAACATGTTGCTACAAAAGGCTCAGCTATGAAGTCACCAATTTCTAGCTGAAAGGATGATAACATTCATAACCACAGAGCTGCTCATGGATTTGGATCTGACCATGGCCAAGTTTGAAATACAAATCTCAAAATTTTCACAAACTTGCTTATTTTTCCAAGGCAGATCTCAGAATCTAACACTGTATAGTGAGACCTGTTGAATCCTCCAGTAGGATGTATTTCTAACCATGCAAAGATAAAGATGACTATAGGAAGACAAAAATATATCAACAGATTTAAATAAGAAGTTAAAAAAGCGGTATTTGCAGAAATCATTGGTTTTGTAAGTTCTCTTCTGCTGAGATTTCAGCTCTTGCTGTCTGTGGTCATTTCAACAGCTTCATGGATCCCTGATGAGATGCTCTTTCCCAAAAGCAGCCAAAACAGCTCAGGAAGCAATAAAACATGTTCCTATACAAGTAGACATCCTTTTGAGGAGATTAACCACCACAGCATGAAACACAATCCAGTCTTTTTAGGAGATATTACCATCACATAAAACAATGACACATATTTCCACTGTGCACATGCACTTCACAGTATCTTCATGCATTAGTAGCTGCTGCTGAGGCTCTCATAAGGACACAAACCCAAGTTTGACAACACAGGTCAACATTCTCTAAGTGTAACTCAATAAATCAAACTTCATAATCCAATTCATGAGGAATGCAACCCACACAAAAGGCTATGAGGAGCAGATTGGTGAGGTTTTGGTGTTGCCCTTCCAAGAGAGACAGCATTAAAGGTTTTGTGATGAAAGTAAAAACCTGCCTCAGAAGAGATACTGCCAGGATTTCACTCTTTCTAGGAATTCTGTCTCAGCAACACCCCTCTCCCACCTATACAACACAGAGAAAGGCATTCTACCCAACAGACTCATTGAATCACCTCATAGCTCTTGATTCTAGGGCAAAGCAAGATTCCAGATTTAAACTAATAAGAAGTGCAGCTAATGAGGTCCATCTGACAGGCACCAGCAGGCAACCCCTCAAAGCAGATTCCCATCAAATTTCCCATCAAAACTGTGGGTCCAACCCAGACCATATGCTTTGCAGCTCTCTGGTTTATCCCCTGCAATCACTTTTATGCTTTTGCAGTATACTTTCCTCTTCTGTGCAGTTTCCAAAATACAGGAAGGACCAAACCTGTCAGTCACATAACTGCCCTTCTGCCAAAGAGCCCTGAGGATCAAAACTGCATTTTGCCAGCTGGTAAGAACATTAGGCAACCTGTGGTTTCCCTCAATAACACGTCACCCCTTTGTCCTCTTAGGAACTGCTCTGCTCCTCTTCAAAGCACTCTTCAGTAAAGGTATGTGATATATTCATATTTTCGTATCACATATTGCTGTGTGATATATTCAGTCAGTAACAAAAGTTTCTGCTCATGAACTCCAACACCTGTGCCAGACTAGAGAAAGCTTTCCAAAATCTTCAGGAACAGCTCTTTGTACATCTTCCTAGAGAACCTGGAGCAATACTAATCCTTTACAGCATGTCCAGTGCCAAGTACTGGTAGGCAGCACCAACTCCCCTGTTGGCAGCCTGTGGCCCAGGAAGTGGCTTTAAGGCCAGTGTCACTGCAGAAAGCCAGTCTGGTGCCATGGGAAGGTGCAGTCCCCCAGCTGTCACATTCTGGGAGCCTGAGCAGCCCCAACTGGCCATCTCAGCCAGCCAAGGGGCAGCTGCTCCAGCCCCAACTTCCTGCAGGATGGATTTGTGCCCAAGCTTGGCAAAGCTGGCAGCTTGACTCAGTGGATGGCTTCCCAGCTCAGCTGACCCCTGCTCAGTCCAGAACCAATGGTTCTCCACACGTCCATGGCTTTGGGGTGAAGGCAATGGATGCTCTTTGCTTCCCTGGGCAGCAGCAAGGAACCTTTGGAACAGGGACCGTAACAACAGCAGGTTCATCCCCCTGCAGCCTGCAGATCTGGCATCCTTGAGACCCAGTTTACACTTCTCCATTTCAAAAGCACTGCAAATTCAGCATGAAATCCAGACCCAAGCATCAGCCATTTCCTGTTGACACAGGAAAGCCTATCAAGGAAAGATCATCTCCATGTGTCATCTTGAGAGGGAAACCATCCACACATGGCTATCATTGCCAGTGCTGAATAAAATAATTTAAGTCCTCTGAAAGAAAAACTGTCATAAAAAGATTTTTAAAGATATGCCCTACATTGCTACCTATACAGAGATGCTATCAATGTTGGTTGGTTTTCTTTTAAATTGTGCAGTGCAGGTAAAAACACAAGAACAACAAACTGCTCTCCAGTGAGGAGAAAATCCTATTGAAAGCAGGAAACAAAAGTTTGTCCTTTTTTTCCAACCAATTACAAAAGAATGACAATAAGAACTTTTCTGTTTAATTACAAAGGCTTGAATATAAAGCCTTCATAAAGTTTCAACAGCAGGTTCAAATAGAAATCTCAAGACTGTAGGAATGTGATATTTTCCAAGAGCTCAAAACAAAACTTCATATGTATGAACAGAGACAGCCAGTGCAATCCAGTTTTCCTTTTCTGGGGAGGGAACATAAGCAGTGCTCATCAACTGACTTAATATTGTACAGTTCTTCTGCAGCCGTTTTTTTCTTTTTGCTCTTTACCTGGTAAGTATCCTCAAAAAATGAAATTTCCCTTAATCATGGATGGTGTGCATCCATCTGAAAGGGCTCATTAGCCTATATAGAAGACTTTGATGAGATACAATGTAGAAGAACAAACACTGAATCAGGAAACCGAAACATCTTGACAGTTCTACTGACAATAATTCCCCTGGCTTAGGTCTTCTTTCTTGGAAAGAAATCATCTAAGATCATGGCACCAGTCATGACATGCAGCATTAATTGTGCTGAATACGTCAAAAATGAACTGTGTATCCATATCCATCCAGAACAATGGATTTCCAAACCAGTAGCACCTTCTTCCTCTTGACTCCCAAGTGTGCTCTGATTAAACTACAGCCAGAAAGCAGCAGATATTTCTTCATACTGTGGCTGCTAGAAAAATAGCTCTCCCAGAAGCATGAGGAGGCTGCTTGCACAGGGATCAGTGGAAGCAGAGGAAGGCAGTGAGATGAGTGTCCCTACCTGCTTGCAAAGACTGTCTGTCACAAGCCTCAGCCTTGGAAAGTGCATGACTGAAAGAAAAACACCACCAGTGACAATGGACCAAAACGAGGGAGAGAAAACAAAACTTGGTACTTGCTGATTTTTCTGTTGTTCATCCCTATTTTGAATCGCTCTGTGGCAGAAAACCTAAAATTTACTGAATTCACAGTAACACAGGAATCTGCAATGCAACAAGTGAGAGAAGGAGGCAAGGAAAGCTACATGTGTCATAAAAGAAAGGGAAACCACAGTAAAGTCTCCTGCCAGTAAAGAACACAAGACCTCACATAAGAATAGCAAAACTGATAGCCAATTTGACTAATTATACCAAGGAAGAACTGTAATATCATAGGTGGTAGGACATCTTTTACCTCATGGGTTGCCATAATTGCTTACGTAATTTTTTTCTTTCTAACAGAAGAATCTAGAAATTCTGTAGCAAAAATTTCTGCTGCAGCATCCACTGAAACCTTGATAAGTTGAAACTCCCATAAGAAGGCAGGAAAAATGTGATTAAATCCTTTTGAAACATTACACCATGCATCATTACCTAAAGAAGGCGTTGACATTATTCACTGAAAGTTAAATTATTTAAAATAATGACTCAGACAAGGTGCTGGAAAAGGCCTGGTTTAAAAACATGCCAGTGACAGCTGGTGTTGGGTGCAGGCAATGCATTGTACTCAGAATGAGTTTCTTTACCTGTTTCCACTGGGGGATGGGAGCAAGACGGCCCTGCTCTCGTCTGCTGGGTGCCTGGTTGTGAACACGTTCTTGATAAGGCAGGACAGGTTGCTGCATGCAGGTTGTAGGGAAAATGGGACCAAGGAGGAAAGATAAAATAGTGAAGAAAACTCAAAGAAAGCCATAGGAATGGAATACAGAGTAAGACAGACAAACATTCAAGGAAAAAAAAATAGGGTAGAGGAGAACTCATTTAGCAAGTAAAATATAAAAAGGGAGAAAAAAACATCAAAAAAAGGGAAACTTCACATATTTTGGACCTTCCTTTCAATTTCACTTCTTCAAGCCATTGGCTGAGTATTCCAGCCAATGTGTAGCAGCTGAAGAAACACTGGATTGGTAAAAGGTGGGATAGACATCAGCCTTCTGAGATTCTGTTACACAGCTAAGGCTGATTAGTGTAGCACAGACAAACCTGATCTGGCTTTAAAGCAGCCAGGCCAGGTCCCCCTCACAATGTGGCCATGGCAGCACAGAGCTTGGCACAACTTGTGAAGATGGACCTATGCAGCAGAGCCAGAACTCTGGCACTTCAACCCTACTGCTGACACTGCACTGCCAGCAGCAGCTTGAAATGACTCCACTTCACTTCAAAGGCAACTACCCTGTAGTTATAGCAGTTCAGATTCCATCCTGAATAGCCAGCAAGTCTCACTTGGAATGACACAAATATCCTGATTACCAAGAAACTCCCAGGCATTTCTCTGCTGCACTTACAAAACGTACAAAACTTAATCACAGTTCACAAAAACAAACAGGTGTAACTTGATATGAAAATGTTCAAATCAGAAATTGGATGATTGTTCTTAAACTGTGTAAAAGTGGAACATTCCTGGAAACCTTTTAAAGGGCAATAATACTTATAAAAGAAACTGAATTGCTGGTAATACCTTTGTGAAAGATGACATAATACAGGCAACAACAGAGAAACAGACTTTTGTTGGGAAGTGCTTCACTCTATACTTGTAAATTTGAAACTTTTTTCAGTAAGCTTCACTCTTCTCTAAGAGAGCCTCTGAAGTAAATAAAGCAGCACTAGGCTTGAGGAAGGCATGCTGTTGTTCCTGATTTCCCTGCACAGTTCCAACACAAAGAGGTTCATTCCCCATCCCCTACCTGTCTGCGTAAGCTCGAGGACTGCACCGGTGCGTTCTCTTCAAACTTGGCCAGCAGCTGGGTTGCCATAGACTTGACTTTGTTCTGGTTCCCAATGGCAGCATCAATTCTCCTCTCTGTCAGGGCACTCACCAGAGTGGGCCTTTCTTCTCTGTAGCTCCGTGGCAGGTCCTCCTAAAACCAGTGACACCCAAATGGAACAAGGTACAAGGGATCACCTCTTCCTCTCTCCCCCTTTGCTGGGAGAGGTTTCCAACACTAGATAACACATCTGTCAGCCTACACTTCAAAGCTCACATCTTGATTTCATGTGGCATGTCATCAAACGTTCTGTTTTGGCCATCTTTTCAAACTTATTTTATACACCTACCTACCAAAGAGGCCACAGCTGAAATATCCCTGTGAATCCCTTGACATAAAAAAAGGCCTGTATTCAAACCTTCCAACAACAAACTCAAAGCACTGAATTTTATCTCATCTCTATCTATTTGCCTATAAATATTGCAACTGAAAGGCTCCCTTATGGAGCATACCTGAAATGTTAGAGCTTTTTTCACTAACCAAAGCTAAAGTTTAAAGATGAAAGAAACTTCTGGCAATACTGCATGACTTCACTGAATGAAAGTTTTAATCTTGATGTCCCCATCAACCACAGCAAATTGCTATAAAAATAGAACGTCGGGTAACTGCAACATTTCATTTGCTGTGGAGTATTTTTTTCATAAACATCAGTAAAATATTTGCACTCAAGATATGACAAAGCATAACCTCTGAAGAAGAATTAATTTTTGTCTAAAAAATGTTATATAAATCCTGTCTGGGTATAACGAGTGAAAGAATTTAAGTGGGAATAAGGTACCTACCATATGTTTTGCTCCCTGACACCTTTCTCACTGTAATACTTACATCCTCAGACTGGCTGGTTTTTCTCCTCTTTCCTGCACCGTCCAGTTCCTTTTCCTTTTTGTCCTGAAAACAGAAGAAGTAGGAGAAAAAACACAAAGATAAGGACTCTTACACCTTTCTGGGCTGTGATAAATATCATCAGTGCACTTAATCAGTTATGTTGCAAAGTTCATTGGGATCATTCTCCATTTGCTTAAGAAAAGGGGTTTTTTCCCTAGATACTCCTTAGAGAATTCTTACCTTCAAATTGGACACTCTTCAACACTTTCAACTCATTGAAAACTGAGCAACCAGTTATGTTCCAACACAAACTACATCCCCACATTCTACCACAAGGCTAAGATGAAATACAGCACTGACAGGGTACATCTCAGGGATGAGGTTTTGCAGTTACAAATGTCATGTATTGTCCCATACCAAGAGCTGGTGGACACGTGGTCCCTTACAAGCACACAGCAGACACACACTGACAGCTGCACTTTCAGCACTGCTCCCTGCACAGCCTGACAGACACGAGTGTCCCCAGGACCTGCCAGGGTTACCTTGGGAGTGCGTTTGCGAGAGATGCTCTGTCCCAGTTTACTGAGGAAGGAGATGGGAGACTTGGTATTGGCAATTAGGGCAGCTTTCTCCTCTGCATTCAGCTCCAGACTATCTGTTAGGGAAAACAGAACATGGCAATGCCACAGCTTTTTTCCCCGTGGTGCTGTTATTAAATACACAACTGAAGGGCTCACTGATTTTTATTTTAACATACAAAATAATTGTAATGTCTAGAATTAACACCTTTCTCAGCAACCCTTGCTTTTCCTTTTGTCCAAATCAATTCTCCTTTCAGGGTTTATAGCCACTCAGAATAAATACTGTGTTTGTTTATTCTATTTACTTTTATATTAAAAGAATGTCATGATCATCAGTATTCTTTAAAAGAGTCCAGAATTTTAAAAATAATACCCAATACATACTATATTTTTAAAAGGCTCTTAAACCCACTTTTTTTCCCCAACTAGAATGATACACTTGACAGGTCAGAAATAAAGAAAGAGCTGTAACAACATTATGAATATTTAAGGGTTGGCCATATTGATTTAGGTTAGGCAATCTCATCTTTCAGTTCTAATCAGAGATAATATTTTGTTCCTCATTGGTCTGAAGTTAGTCTCACCATTCACAGATGGTAAACAGGTATCAAACTCAGTCTGCCTTTTGAAATTACCTACTAAACAACTACCAGCAAGGCATTTCACATTAGCTAAGACAAATGAACCCCTAACAATAGTAAGAAAGCAGAAATCTAATAGTGCTAAAGTGAGTTTAGAGCTTTTGAGGACGTTACTGTGTGTGCAAATATTGTACATCTACACCTCTTTTTGCTCCTGATGCTGCTAACATTGTCTTTATTAGCACCAACAAGGAGTCAACCTTGGCTGTAATGTGAAGCCAGTGAGTGACCAGTATGAGTTCACACAGCAGCAGCAGCACAAAGGTAACTGAAGCTGCCTGTAAATCTGCCCCACGTGCCCCAAACTCCTTACCACTAGAGGGGATGGTGTCTTTGAACATCTCATAGAACTGTGTGAGGTACATCACCATCGACAGCTTATCTGGCTCTCCAACAGATGCCATTTCCTTCCCAGTCATAATGGGAGATATTCCAAACTCTTTCTCTGCAATGTCAAAGGCCAGCTGGTTGTTCTTCTCCACATCGTGCTCATCCAAGGAATCAAAGTCTCTGCAAAGGGCACAAAGAGGCCATGCACTGAAGCCAGCAGAAACTAGTCTTCTGAAAGAACTCGGGCATCCAGCTCCTTTTTGTCTCCTCAAAATCTCTGAAATTTCTTTGCCAGCAACATGGTAAAGTTCATTTTACTTAATTACAGTGAACTTTGGCTCAAACATATTCTTTTTCCATTTCTTTGCTCCTCTTACAAACCTAAATTCTTCTTCTGAAGAAGTATTATCCTCTGAAATATATCTTCACTTCCTCCTTTGCTGGAAGATAGTACTGTTTTTCCCTATATAAATCCTTCTGTGTGCTTGGAACTAAATTAAGTCTTCGCTTTTTGTTCCCTTTTTTTTCTGGACTGATCCATATTTTATTCCTGCAGGCTTTTTTCACATAAGGACTATATATATAAAGACTAAATAAAAACCTATAGCTCATAGAGAATTACAGAAACCATTTTAAAAGGTCTATGAACTCTCCACAAGCTGTAAGGCTGTTAAACAGAGTGACTCAGGTTAACTCAAGCACACAAACATAGAAGTAGTTCAGTGCACGTGGAAGGGAATAACCACACAATTTTTCAGCATGCTTTACATTGGATTAAGTCTTTAAGTAGAGCTCTAGCATTTACTTTTTCTAACGTCCCATTTCAGATTTCAATTAAAGAACCAGAGTCTTTGCTACTGTTACTTATTCCAGACAATATTCTAGAATCTGGGCACTGTTTTACCCAATATATCATGTAAGAGGACACCTCTGTCATCCATCCAACCAACATGTCAGTGTACAAACAGTAATGGCATCTATTTAGACTGTGGGTCACTACTTCCAAAAAAAGCAGCCTAAAAAGTCTTTAAAAAGAGTTACTGTTAAACAGGAAGTTTATAAAGGGCTGTGTAGAGACTTGTTCATGAGAAATTTAACTTAATCTGTGAACTATTCCCCACTCACTTCACACGGAAAAAATCTGTCAGTCAATAATGCTTTTCAGGCAGTACCAATTTGAAGCTTAATTCTGCCAAATCATCCAGAAGGGAAAATGACAACACACTCACTTTGAATTCATCGAGCCATCATGACCTTCCACTCTGCCAGTGAATCACTGCACATTAGTTTATAGAGTTTAATTGAATTCACTTCAATCCATTCCCTCATAAGTCACAAATGCATTGCCTCAATCTCCATACTATTAATTGCACTAATGTTCTGCCCTTCCCAGTTACTCACATTAAGTCTGGGCGGTATCTGTGGATAATGGCACACAAAGCTAAGCCACTTTTCCATGACATGGTGAGATCTGTCACATTAACACCAGCATATCCATCCGTCTGCCTCTGGCACCAGCTGAGCAATTTACTAGAGCGAGCTACAGACTCTGTAAAGAAACAAATAAAATCCTCTACTTAAAAAGCTTTAAAAATAGAAATGCACAACATCTCAAATTCTAAATACAACCTCATGAGTCAAAAAGCAAAACCTTATATGTAAAAAACAAGCTCCTTCTACAATGGGTAATGGAGAACAGGATTCTTCTTTTTTAAAAAAATAATACTATCATATCTATTTTAAATCCAAGAAAGGATTTTTAATTTGATAAAAAGTAATTATCTAAGTTGCAACTTGCCAGTCTTTTCACCCTATCCATTGTAAAAGAGCCTCAGGAAATATAAAACAGTTGCAAAGGCTTGCTAAGTATGACCAAAAGGACATACAGTAGCACAATGCTCTCTAAAGTCCAGATATATTATTTCTGGTGAAAGAACTACAAATGTACTTTTGTAACTACTTCTTATCCCTTGAAAACTTTCCTTTAAAAGCACTGACCTGTTTTGACCTTGTCTTACAGCAAGATCTGATGAGATTACAGCCTAAAGGGACATGGCTGCAGGGCAAAGAGCAGAAGACTACACAGCTATTCAGCAGTGAAAGGGAGGCTTAGCAGCAAAGAGCCACCCAGAGTCCCAAAGCACTGTCTGGGCACCCAAGACCAGGCATGCAAAAGGAAAAGTTTGACATAACCCTCAGGGCAGACACAAGTAGACAGATACTGAAATGCTTATCACAAGGCATCTAGCTTTCAGAATAATGCAAGCAAAGTGTGGTTTCATTTGGTAAAGAGATGAGATTAAGAAAAGGAAAGCACAAACATGAAAGTCTGCACAAGAAATATCTTGTGTTATGTACATAAGAATCCTGAGTCTACTGTTAGAGAGATTCACTCTAGGCTTCTGCACTCTAAGCAAGGACATTGTCAGAGACAAAGGAGGTGAAAATAAATACCTGTTACAGGCAAATATGCTTAGAAATTTGACAGCATTATAAAGTAAGGGAAATCAGGCAAACAAAAATAAATTTACATGCTAATGGAAGCCAGAAAAACTGGAAACTCAGACTGTTGACAAAACAACTCCTGGATACATTTTCCAAACCAAGAGACTGATTAAATTATACTCTACAGCTCTGCTGTTCTCCAGTTCCTGCACTGATCCAGCTCCAGAATACCAAAAGGAATAGAACAGCAGCCAGTCCTACCATTTCGAGTCAGCTTTGGTGTCCTGGAGTTCACAAAGTTCTCTATTTCCAGGTGAATGTCTTTCAAGTCTCCTGTGTTATACAAGTGGCGCACCTAAAATGACACCAAAGAATTCCAACAGGCCAGGCACTACAGATCCATACAGAATACACAGAGGGCAATAAGGAGCCAACCCAAGGCACAACAAGGAAGACAAGTACATTTATGTAGCAGAAATCCTAGTCCAAGAACCTCAGGACAGCAAGGATCAGCCTGGCAGTGCTGAACAGGCCAGCAAACTGCAGGGACAGACTGCTAGACTAGGTTATTACACAGAAAGTGCATGTGTGCACACACAAACACAAATGTACAGACTTCCTGCATCACTACAGCGTGGTTAAAACGATCAGAATAAAAAATTCCCCCACAGTTAAAGCAGAGAGGTCTATTGCTTCCACATTATACACACACCAGGTACTGCTCCCAAAGCATCAGCATTCACCTGGGCAAAGACAGTGCAAGGCCCAGGAGCCCCCCTGGGGCACTCACCTGCTGGGGCCGCAGGAAGTTGATGTTGATGTTGGGGTAGCGCGTGGCAGGGTCGATGCTGTAGTGGCTGAAGTTTTTACTCACGTTCTCAGGGGTGGTCTGAGGCAGCAACCTATAAATGCTTTCCCTTGGGAAAACAACGTAAAAAAAAAAAGTTTGAGGTTTTGTTCTAGTTGGTTTGTTTGTTTTCGGTTTTGTGGTGGTTTTGGGGGGTTTTTTTGTGTTTGCTTTGGTTGGGTTTGGGTTCTGTTTTGTTTATTCAGAGATGCATCACCACCACTACAGCTAAGTAAACTCTGGAGAGATAAACACCCAAATCAGAAATCTAACCACGGCAGACACTGCACAGCTAAGAGACAGTATAAGCCATTTAATACAACTCCAGAAATCAAAAGGAGAGAAGAAAATACACTAAACACAACTGAAAGGGTTTCCCAGCACAATAAAGACTTTGAGACTCTGGAGGGGCTCAAAGAGGGTTAGCAAGTGCACTGGAGCACTTGCCCTGGGAGGAGAGGCCAAGGGAACTGGGTTTTTCAGCATATAGGTATGAAGGCTCAGGGAAGATCTTACTGCTGTTTGCAAATGGCTAATGAATGGAAAGGTCATGAAGTCTGGCTCCAATTTCAACATTATTATCCTCACCATTTTTTTCAATTCAAACAAATGGAATTTTAAGCATGTATCATGCTAAAGCTGCAGTTGCTTTAGTTTAAAATAAGGTCTACTAGCTGTTGCTTTTAGTTACTCTCTCTTTTAATTACCTGAGTTCTGATCTTTAAGAGATCACCTTGAGTCATGAAAAAACACTCAGCCAAAGATTGTAAGAATCAAGAAGACAATACTTTAAAGAAACACAAGATGTTGTTTGGCTTATATGAAATAAAGTGGCCAATTTAGGAGAACATGAAAAAAAACAGGTCGCAGCTTCCTTAAAAGGAAATACTAAAAAACATTCACAAGATCATAGGGGTGGCAAGAATTTCTGTATCTGGTACTTTAAAGACACCTGCCTCTTCATCTGGTTTCCTACTGCAAGGCTGGTGGCAGTAAGCTGGCCTCACTTTCTCCACACAATGTCAACAAGCACCAAAAAATGATTTTTTTGTCTAATCTTTTAAAACTAGGACCAAGAACAATTGCAACATTTCTTACTCCTCCACACACATCAGTTTATCAGCTTCTTAAGAGATTTTTTCTTCAATTGAATTATACCCTCAAGCATCCTCTTGAGTCTGTATCTCCCATTCTGTCTAGACATTTGTACTATAAGAAACTGGAATGAATGATGAGACCCTGGAGGATCAGAACTGTAAGTGTATTCATTTTCTCTTACCTCTCTGCAAGAACTTCCAAAGGACTCGCTCCGAGCGACCAACTCCGTACCATCCAAGCAGAGTCCATTGCAGCCAAAAATCCCCTGGCTATTCCAGTCCCCATTGGCCAAAATGGCTAATAGGATAGTTTATAAAAAAAGCAGAGAGAGGAAGAGCATCAGTAAGGAAAAATTTTAAAGAAGTATCAAGTATATATATATATTCATATATCTGCTGGGAAATTAGAGCTCAGTAATTATCTCAAAGCTCCACTCCTGCTGGGTTAGAGAGAACCAGATGTATGGTGAATAGCTCAAGAGCTCTCCCAAAGCCAATATCCCTCTATTTCCAACAATTCACAGCCTGGAATGCCTTTACAGCTTCTCTTCCAGACCGTACTTTTTAACCAACTACAAAATGCTAATTATTAGCAGGCCTACAGTAGGTTCTGTAGAGTTGACTCGTCCCAACAAGAAGCAGATGGAACAGCCACAACTTCACAAAAAGCTCTGTACACATTTTCTTCAGCAAGATCATTACTGAGCTAAATACTCTGTTCTCCCAACACTCCCCCCCTTCCTCCAAACCTCCCGCTTTCTTCTTTAACCAAGAGCAGCTTTCCTCACAATGGCTCTGCTACAGGCAGCACGTATTTCAGTGATGGCCTGTGCCACACAGGACAAGGGTAAGGCACCCACCTCCAGCAGACTGTCCCCAACCAGTGCCACGAGCAGCTGGTGGCCGTTCTGCTCGCGCACCAGGGCCGCGTTCTCGGACGCGTACATGCACGTGAAGTCAAACATGGCCACGTCGGGCTGCCCGTAGTGATTGATGGCAAAGTCCAGCGAGGGCAGCTGCTGGTTAGTGGAGAAGTCAGCTGCCTCCCTGGCATAGTTCAGCAGAGCCTCCTGGTCCACATTCTCCCGTGACAGCAGCACCTCTGTGTCCGCGTGGTCCTGCCCAAACCACACAAGTTCAACTGGTCAAAGACTTATTTTAAGCTTATTTTAAGATGGGTAGATACAGCAGCTGGCATTAAAATTCTGACAAATCCACTCGTACAGGTTTGCTCTCTAATGTCTTTCATTCCTATCTGTGTTTATGTTTCCCAGAAAAAAATCTATAAATCTTTTACTGTAAATAGTAATTGGTCCTGCTTCTATTTCTAACTGTAAAAGGGCTAAGAAACTTCTGAGTGTTTTTCATTCCCATAAAATGAGGGAAGCTCAGCTAAGCTATCAAGTGTTCTTTCAGCATATTTTATCTTAGCACGAACAAAACTCCCAAATCCACAAAGGGATACAAATTTGGAAAGGACAGGTTTTGTAACACTTCTTCTGATGGCTTAAAACACTTGAGAAGGGCACGAACTGCCCTTTAGAACACAATTGCATTTGTGTTCTAAAATACAACTGTGCCAAACATGATGTGGCAGAAGAAAAGTATGTTTCCCTTCCGTCACCATATCAAATGAAAATTGTCACCGAAATTTTAGTTCATAGAGAATATAGGAGAAGTTAATACCCACATGCCGTATCACTCCTTTTTCCAGCAAGCTCTGTTTTTTGGCAGTCATGACAAAGTAGTGTGTATCATCTTTGTAGTAGACAATGTTCTCCAAGTCAATGCCTTGTGACAGAACAAAAGAAATGGTAGTGAAGGAACAAGTTATAAATTATGTGCAACACTAGAGCTCTATCAGAAGGAAGGAAATTGCAACTACATGTTCAGAAAGTCTCAGAGAGAGAATGCCAAGAACTTTCTCCCATGCTTTTGAGGACTTTAAACATCTGAATCTTTGACAAAATCACAAAGAGCACATTCTACCTGCATAAAGATACCTCTTCTAAAAAATACTTTTACCATCACTAAGGTTTGCATTCAGATGTAGAGTGCAAAAGGCTGAACTCAGGATTCAGTCTCTTCCCATTTAGGGCTCAGATTTCCTGAAAACAGTAAGTTCTCCACTTCCGAACAAAACTGACACACATCTGCTTTGTACAGCAGAACAGCTGTAAAAACAGGGAAGTCACATTTCAGAGACAGCAATGACTGACTTCCTCGTACAACATGTTCCTTCAGTGATTAAACATGATATCTGAGTTAAAGTGGTAACAATAAAGACAAAGGGTTTTCTCTGGAAATCCATTGGTTGGTGGCAAACCTGTGGCTTCCCGGAGCTCCTGGAAGAACTTCTGGTTGAATATGAAGGCCACACCACTGATCTCTTCTACTTTGGCCTCGGCCGTGGTGTTGCGGTTGATGAAGTTTGCTGTGATGGCAATTGCCAGTTTGCCACGGAATTCTTTTCGGCGAAACCCTGCGGGGAAGGACAAAGCAGCAACACTGAAAAACAGAGCACACCTTCAGAGAAGGCTTTGTATGCTAGAGACAGGGCAGAGAGAGAAGGGATCTGGTTAATCACAAACTCCTCCACAGAGGAAGCAACAGTTGTGTCATCAGAAAAATAAACGCTCTTGTTTAGGGAAAAAGCCCCTCTCTCTCTCTCTTACCTCTCTTCTCAACACTGCAACTGGCATAAGAAATACTAGGGTGGGACTCTCTTCTTCACAGAACAACACCCAACACCTCAGTTCCTACTCCCAAAAATGAGAGCTACAACACTACTCATCTAAACGAAAAAAAGCAGGAAAAATTATCCAGATCAACTTTGCTGATGTCTAGAAGAGAAAAAAGACAACCCATGTGTCTTTGATACAAATGGATTTTCACATGGACATTTAATCTCCCTTTCACTAGTCAAGTATCTTTCAAGATGGTGACTGTCATGTTAAAGGCCACTTTTGTTCTAACAAATGTAAGAACAAGTTCTATTTCAAAGCAAATTATGGACACACCATTACCTTCCAAGGTGTTCCTCCTGCCATCCCCTCCAATGATTACTTCAAACTCATACTCAGACACTGGGTGGGTTTTGGGGTGGACCAACGCACGCCAACCTATTCCTGTTAATGAGCTCCAAGTTAATGACAATATAAACAGCAATCATAATAGAGTATATAAATAAAGCCACTTCTTACTGTCCATAATCCCTTCCTACATGGTGAGCCAAGAAACCCTGCAGGACAGCTGCATTGCTGAACTGTGCAGCCACTCCATGCAAATCAGAGGCTGACACAGCTCTGGTGAAACTCCCCTAATTCCTTTAAGGGCCACTACAACCTTTAATGCTTCTCTCCTACATGTGCAATCAATAAAAGACCCATAAACAAGTAAGCCACCACCTCCTATGGTGATCAGAGAACAGGTTTCACAATGATGCTCAAAGTGTAACAAGGACCATGCACTGATATCCTCAGTGAATGCAAAAAAAGGGAGTTGTTTCAAAATGTTATTTTTTAAGTCTAGCAGGCTTAAATATTTCAGAAGTAATTATGATCTACCATGCCTACTCTTGGTAGCACTTCTGGTGACTTTGTTTCATATAGTAACTAATTTGGATTTGTCACTAGAAAAAATAAATCCTACTAAAAACCCAAGCAAAAATGGATTAATAATTGTTCTTACTAATGGAGCACGAGGAAAGGACTTAACATCATAAGCAGGGTTAAGGAGCAGGACTCTGTGCTTCCTACCACAGATTTCCCATTCTCTACTACCCATTTTAGTGCTACTTGCTTTCATTCTCCTGATCCTCTGGAGGGTAAACAAGCCCCCGAAATTCCACATTGACATGGATCTCTATTCCCAAAATCAAGGCAACCTTCAAAAGGATGAGCTGGAGCTGACGGATACCTGCAAAAAAGCAGACGAGAAGTAGAAGGCAAATAAAAGAGCACAAGTGTCTATATACTGTCCTATTTCACACACTGCAATGACAAAGTTGTCCACCTAAATGCTAAAGTTCAGCTGTGCTGATGTACAAAAGAAGACAACATGCTGAAATGTGTACTGAAAGAATAAAAATGACAAGAAATTGGAAGCAAAAATCAATGTGCAAGACTGAAGTTCCAAAGATCCTTCAGTTTTACCATTCATTGCCAAACAAAAGGGAAGAACAAAGACTGGCCAAAACCTGGCTCTGACACGTACAGTAAATTTGGGGGGGAAAAAAGAGGGAAAAAACCCCAACTAATTCCTGCTCCACCAAAGCATTCAGCTTTCAAAGAAGACTGATTTCTCTGAATTTGGAAATCATGAAAATTATTAGGAGTTTTAACACGTAAACCTCCATTTAATCAAAGCTTATTCATAGGCTGACAGTATTCTTGAATGTATCTTCATCACTTCCAAAAATTAACAAAGCCAAAACTGTTCCTCCTTTCTCCAGATCGACATTCACAAGAACATTCAAAAGCACTCATTAATTTTTCTTTTTTACAAGCCCTTTACAATGATCAAGAAAAACAGAATAATGTGGCAGCTGCAGGAATGTATCAGCAAAAATAGGAAAATCATCCAAAACAAAGGTTTGAACCTTACACGTACTTTTCAGTGTAGGAAAAAGATACACCTTAGGAATGTACAACAGATGATGGATAAATACTGTCAGTTAATCTCACAACTAGCCCAAAACACACGATGCAAAGGTAATGCTGAATTGTGCCCTAACAACAGCGATTGGTGTAGGTTGGATTTTAGTTCCCCCCCACTTCCCCCCAGTGAAGAACAAGTGCTGCTGTACTTACTGATGTGGTCTATGGATCCCGCACAGAACTTGCCGTAAAACTTTTTGGCGCCAAGGCCCCTCAAGTCGTGGATGGTGAATGGCCAGAGATGCAGGACGTTGTTGCGGGAGAAGGCGTCTCTCTTCTCTATGACCACCACCTTGGCTCCCAGGAACGACAGGTCGATGGCTGTTCGAAGGCCACAGGGGCCGGCCCCGATGATGAGACACTGCAACACAACCAGCACACACTAACTCCACAGGAGGAGGAAAGAGGGATTTCTACCCCACAGCTCTTGGCAGTAAGTGCTCCTCGTCTGCTGAAATTTCAGATCAGTCTCTCCACTGTTACCTGCCAAGTTCTGCCATTGATATGGTTAAAGCAGTAACCTCAACCTGAAAATAAAGCATATTCCAAGCACTGAAAAGGCTCGAGAAGCAGAGACATAAACTGCCTGTGTGCAGGGTTCTTAGGACCCTTGTTGTAAGCAGCACTGCCAAGGTGTGCTCTCCAAACTATGTGCAGAGTCCCTGGAAAACAGCAATATTTCTGAAGGCTTCTCCTTCCTCCATTCCACATTTTTCTATTTTTGTCTTGAAAATAAAAAGGCAATGACAAGTTTTCTTCTCATCTTCCAAAGCCTGAGCTGGCCTTTCTTAAGAACATCTTCAGCAGCACAGCTACAGCAGATAAACACACGAGATGCTAATGTTTTTATAAATATCATCATTTAGAGTAGGACAGACAGTAGCTAAGTCAGAGCACTCTAACTTATCCTGTGGTAGTGCTTCTACTACTGCAGCAAAGGGAACGTCAGGGAAGTCAACATGATGTAAATACAAACTTGGTGTGACTAGACAACTTTTATCAAAACACATTCTTCTCCAATCCAACCTTTGTCATATGGAAGGTCTTTCACCTTCTCATATCTTTTTCCACTCCACTCAAACACTATCAGACACTAATAAACAACTTGGGAATGTCAAATATGTGCATGTCTAGAGGTGACCTGCTACTCTCTGAGAAATGATACAGCATAATAATTTCTTTTAAGATTAAAAAGCCCAGATAGTTACCCACAGAACCCGGGTCCACAGAGAAAGCTGGTGTTGGTTTGTGACTTCACAGAAACAGTAATAGTCATATCAGTGTTGCACTTTGATTGCTACCGAGTACAAACCAGATGCACAGAATAAAGACCCGTCACAGAGGTGACTGCTGCTGCTGTGTGATTATTTTTGGGACCCTTACATCCCCTTATGGCTGGACAACAGAGCTCTTGCAGAAATTCTTAAGTATGCCAGACTTGACCAGAGCCCAACATTCTTGACCAGAGCCCAGCAAACTGTTGGTTTTTACAGTTTTTACACAATTTTTTTTTACACGCAATTAATAGAAAGACATTCTCACCACTAATTTACTGGGGCATAAATTCTGCAATAACTGCAAATATAAAGCCTGAATGATGAAAAAGCAGTACAAGTTACATCAGTGCTGACGTAACACCTGCCAGGCAAATTCAAAGTAAGACTACTGTACAAGATAAGGAGTCACATAAATCTGAGGGCAGAGACCCAAGACTAGAGGAAAGAGAAGGGAATAATAACACCATTGGGATTTTAGTAGCTTTAGGAACCTGGAAGCCCCTGGGACAAAAGGCAAGCACATCCTCTGAGCTAGCAAATTCCTAAACAGATTTGTATATTGAACAGATGTCCATCTTGTGATTTGTTAAAAGGGATGCTCAGTTAGGATCTAATATATTCTTCCAATTTGATATTTTATTTGTAGATAAGTAAATCTCAAACAGCACTTGGTCTTTCATTTTTTAAACTTTTAAGAAAATCAGCTGAGTGTATGATATTTATCCAGGTAATAGCTGTGCTTGGCTGACAACTACAACCTTCAAAGAGCAATAAGAACACACTGAGTTGGGTGACCTTTACTCTTTGCTAACTTTCCATATATAAAATAGCTATGATGGAGCTACACGAGAGCAACGGAAATGTACTAAAATCAGACTATTCAAACTCAGATCTACATAATCAAATTATAAACTAATTGTCTGCAATTTCATCACAGAACTATCTTTTTGTTGTTGTTTTTCTCTGCAACCTTCCCTCCATCCCAGTAGAAGGATGTGGTTAACAACATCTAGGTTACGTTTGAGATTCTAGATGTCCTGAATGTAAAATATATAATACTCAGTGAAGTAATTCATGGTCAGAATTGCCTTTTTGGGTTTTTACCATCATGAAAACATTAAATTATGTTGTTATGAAACATAACAAGTTTAAAGCACAGTAAAAAATAAAAGATCCTTTTCCACCTCTAATGCTGCTTCCAGTTTCAGATCTCTTGTAGCAACTCACCTCCTGATACTCTCAGACAGCAGTAACTGCAGGAGATGCCAAGTACAGCCAGATAGAGGCAGCTACTCCTGTTCCTTGTCCCCTCTCCCTGCAATGACTCCAAGCAATTCCTGCAAGTCCCTGCACTGGATGTGTGCCACCCCTCAGAAACACTTCTTGCTCAAGGCCTTTCAGAGGGATGACACTGAGTGTCCAGTAACAGCACCATGGTAATGGGGCACCACATGCAAACTGAACTGCTGCACTCTCTGGAGAGCCAATGAAGAGAGCACCATTTGGAACTGTTCACATTGCAACAACCCATCACACCCAAGGTTTGCCTTCATGAGCTCTGATTCTCTGAACTGTGGTTCATCTGGACACTGGCCATGTGCATGAACTCACCACCTCCAGGCACAGCACCTCATCCCTGACCAGTTCTGAAATGGGCAACAAAGAGCTGTGCTACAGAGGATGAGAACTTCAGAACCACTGTATGTTCAAGTGTGTAACAGCCAAGCTCCCTAAAGAAATGACTGACTTCTCTTCTGATAACATGGGTAAAACCCTAAACTTGATTTTAAATACCATCTCCACATGCCCACTTAAATTTCTGTATCTCTTAATTAGTGGTTTGTAAATTACATTAAACATTAGGAATATAAAACTAAGTGAGTTAGGAAACATCAAATCAGATATGAATCAGTTCTCAAAAGGCCTTTGCTTGGAACAGTTATGATTATCTCTTAGGAATTACATATAAACATTTAATGGAGATACTATTAGGACAGGAAACAAGCAATTAATAGAAACTTCTATGAAAATATAAAAAGAATACATCCACATTTTTTAAACTAAATTTCACTTTCTTTCAGCTACTAGTTTAACTACTCAAAATGGTGTGAATCCTAAATCCAGTCCTATAGGTTTCTGGGTAGAGGCAGAGGGGTGTGTCACCTTTAATTTATTCACCATCCACCCTTTTAAGAGAAGATTTAAAGCCATTTGGCTACATGTATTTCTTCATGGCACATCCTTGTCAGATTTCAAGACTCAGTGCTCTCTCCATCTTCAGCTACTCTTTCAGAGCCCCATCTCAAGGACTTCCTTCATTTCTCTCACTACCAACTTCCCAAGGGGCTTCACCTGTTGTATGATGCTCCCTCTATAAATTGCCTTTGCACCACCTCATTCACAGACACTGGTTCAATCAGATTGTCAGTGCTGTCCATTCACAGAACTTCTCAAACACCAGAGTTGGATACCAAAATCCCTACCTTTCTGACCTTTCCTTATGGCTGCCTAGTTGTCAATTCAAGTCCAACACAAATGGAGCTCTAATGTCCTTCTAAACTCAGCTCACCAGTTCCCTTCTAGAGAAATGCCACACAATGTTCTAAATGCCTTTCACAGCTGGATGTCACTCTCCACTCACCTCTGGTTTTTTTGTATGCCCTCACAATCAAGCACTATCCACTTATCCTTCCATTAAGTCTCTTCTTCCATGTTGCATCTGTCATTGAAGCAACCTTTTCCTCAGTTTGAACAAACAGTACTGCAGACTAAGATATATTCAGAGCCCAGATGCAAAAATCACTCATAGTCCATCATCCAAATAAGTTAAAACATTTCTACATCTTCCCCAGCTCCCTCAATCTCCCTCTCATTAAAGCATAAACCACCTGTCTTCATTTCACACTTTCACCCTAATTCAGTTCTACTCATTGTATTTCATTCAAAATAAGAGCAATTCCTTGCACAGTGCAATCCATTTCTCAGAAAAACCACTTGGAATTTTTCTCCATGACATCCCATAGTTTCCCACTGGAAGGTTTATTCCTAAGTATACACAAACCCCAGTACATTTATCTTCCTGTAAATCCTTCTTTTCTTATGCTGCCTGAAAAATGTAAACCTTAACTGTGGTTGGACTTCTGGGGTGTTGAAGTCACTGCCCACCATGACAACCAACCATGAAACCACTTGTTTCATTTTCAAAGTTCACCAAGTATTGTTGTAGTAAATCGTTACAAATACCTCCATCTATAAGAAAATGGCCACTGGTAAATGAAATGGATGAAACCATTAAGAAACTAACAAAACTTCCTAATATCTAGTTTGGCATTAAACTTCAGCCCACAGATCTGAAATGACATACCCTAAACTAGAGATATTTCCCCCTTAGTTCACTACTGAGGAATTAGTCATTAATTCCTCCAATTAGAATATTTCCTTTTCTCAAAAGGTGAGTATTCAAGAGAAGCAGCAGCATCTCTTGTCCTCCTTGAAGGGGAACAGAATCCTGTTCTAATTTTATCATATTCTGCACTCTCTGCCTTTTTTAAAAGAGGAAGAGTGTGTGAAAATTTGCAAAAGCAACATATTTATTCACGTTTTGATGAATGATATAAAGAACTGCTTTCAGTAACAAGAAGTGAGTAAGCTCATACTGTAGTCCAACAAATACCAGTTCAATAATAATAATAATTCAGGTTAAAAAAAAAGCTTTGTGTGTGTAAAAGCAGGAATTCCTGCAGTAAATACCACACATACCAACTTTTTAAAAGGAATTGGTATGAGTCTCCACCGCATTTCTTTTTCTTCTTTGAATCTGGAATATAAACTATCATTTTCTAAATAATGGGAAATAGGGTATTTTGCCAAATTGGCAGGAAAGTTTACTTTTCTTGAGAGAGTCACAGGAATTTTCAAGTTCAAACTGGAAATTTCCAAACATGCCTATTTTGTGTGTAGACTCCAACAGCACATGTCCCAGTTACTTGTACTGCCTAGTAAAAAATGCCAAAGGCTCTATCGAGGTTAAAGGTTCACCAATTAAGATTTCCTAAGCCATCTATAGTAGTGATGCCACAAAAACATACAACACAAGAACCTGCAGGCGACTTCTCCTGAATAAATTACAAATATTCAGGTGGGCAGTCAAATCTGGTAGTGGCAAATGGAATTTTTGATCATTAGTGAACTGGTGACTAATTGTGGCTACATTATAAATACACATGTGAGAACATTCGTGAGTCTTCCTCGGCCTCAGAGTGACAGCAGGCAAACACCCTTCTCCATCCAGAGGTTTTTACTGTACACTCCAGACACACACTGGGTAACAGATGCCTTGAGCACTGTGACAAATCTCTTACCTTCGTGTTGGCGCATGCTTTCCCCTTCTTATAGTCCTTATGGCTGCCTCTTTTATCCAATTTGGCCCACAGGGCTTTGGCTTTCCAGTAATTGAGCTTGGACTTGAGTTTGTGATAGAAAGAACGATAGTCCTTTGGCTTCAGTTCTAAGTAGTCACAGAGCTCTTGGAAAGCCTTGAGAGTCCCCTTGCAGGTGGAGGCCTGGACAAATCTGTCGAAGAGAACATGAGCCTGGTTCACCTTCTCGTTCTTACTGTCCTCCATGCTTCACTCTTGGCAGCCCCCTGGGGGGCAGCTGTTCTCCTCCAGGCTGCCAGACCTCCTGATGTTGTTCTGCTGAGCCACTTTCACCTCTGCCTTACGAGCATTATCAACCTAGAAGAGAAGAAGAAAATGTAACTGAGCTGCTCGCTCTTTTTTCTCTCCAAAATGTTGTCTAAGCCTGCGGAACTGAGAGCCCAGATTCTCAGAACTAATAATACAGCAGTCCTAAGTCAACTCATCAATATCCTGAGGATTTCTGACCCAGCTGACTGAGCTCCCAAATCTCCCTGGGCCTCACTGCAGACAGCAGCACATCTCACCTCTGTTCAAGCACAGAACACTTTAACCTGAGCCAGTCCTTTGGAAGTTTTATCACAACACATTTCACACAAACAGCACAGAAGTTCCAAGTGAACTGGCAGAGGTTCCGTGATGTTTGAAGAGGGCAGAGGTTGTAAAACAGAAGATACAGACTGATGTCTGCAGTTACTGTGTAACACAACAGGTCTTCAAAACACTACCACCACAAAGTACTTCAGGAGTTGGTACTCCATCAGCAAAACAAGCTTTGGTTCCTCCATTCTACAAAGACATGTCTTTGCTCACCATGAACAGAGAAGAGGAAAGAGGATGGCACAGCACAGGCTGACACAGAGTCCTTGCAAACACTGGGGTTTGTACAGCAATGGCTACTGTGAGCCTAAAAATAAGTTAAACCTGCTAAGAGCAATCAATTGCTTAAGAGAAGATGTCAAGACTGAAAAAAGAAAACCTGTGTTGCATCAAGCAGTATAAACATTTCCCTTACTAAAGCCTATGCACATATTTCTGTCAGTAAGTGACCAGGGTAAGAGTGAAACATGGCTGGTGGATGATCCTTGTAAGATTCTCACACTAATTCCTCTACTCTGTGGTTTTCAACTTCTGATATGCAGGCCCATCCAAAATTTAAGGTCATAGTTGGGGTCTAGTTTAATGATTAAACATGCTATCAGGAGCTCTACTACTCCTAGTTTTCTTTCTGGGATTCCTCAGAAGCAGAACTGTTTGGATCAGAATAAGAGATTTGTTTAAAGCATAGATATTTTCCTGTCTTCTCTCTCTTTTATACACAATAAACTCTTTTCTTCCTTTTATACATAATACTAAGTACATACATAGACCAGACTGCTCTCTAAGAACAAACAGGTCTGTTTGCCTTCAGATAGGAAGGCACCATGGGAATGTGTGCAGGGACTATGGAAGTGGAAGCACTTCTGAGGTGCTTTCTGTCCTTTGGTTTTTTGCAAAGGGTATTAAGGTAAAGAAGGAAATATGTGGACTCGGATAAAACTTTTTAGATTCTCACCAGCTCTTTTCCTGCTTCCAGCAGACAGGAAAGCCAAGTCAAACATTACAGCTCATGTCTCTTCCCCTCCTGTATGACAGCTCTGCAGCAGCTGATTTGGGCACTGCTGCTTTTCACACAGATGTCAGGACAGCACAGGGATCATTTCTTACTCTTGCATCTCCTGTACTTTTTCACTAAAGGAACGAAGCAGCATTGGTTCTTCAGAACTCAGAGAGATCCCAAAGTTAAAATCCAACCTACTTTAACTCTAGGAACTCACTGCTTTCTGTTCAAGGTTTGCCAAGCCAGGAGACAAACCTGCAGAAAGCAGGTCATTTTAGACAGCACATCCCAAGGGGCACAGCAGCACAGCAGCTCTGCCAGCATCCCATTCCACGAGGCTGGGAAGTCAGTCATGCCCACAGGTCACACAGCCAGGCTTCAGTCACTCCCTACAACTCTGCATTCCTGATGCAAACACCCAAAGCCCTCGGTACTTGGGAGCAACACGTCAGAGAACAGGGAAATTACAGGAGGAAAGCAAGGGCAGGCAGGAATGATTTGCCAGGTTTCCAGGGTATCTGTGTGCCTCCCTGGCTGTTCTGCAAGCCTGCAGTACCCTGCATGTTTTGTCTCGAGGCAGCTGGTTGCTGACTCAGAAGCTCTGTGAATTCCTTGGCTGCAGTGTCGGGCAAGAAAGACAAAGCCCATGGAAAAAGTCATGCAAGAACAGTGTTCGTGTTGCTATTTACAACAATAGCATGAGGCTGTCACTGACTCATGGCTGCAAGTACACTCAGGATCTCCAGCATTTGCCCAGGACAAAACAAACCAATGGAAAACAGAGTCGCAGGCAATGAATAATTCCAGGTGGTTGTTCCTTCCCACAGCCACCACAGATGCAGGAATATGAATATTTTACCAAATGCACATATGAGAAAGAAAGCCCAGTGCCCTACTTCTGCCAAGCACAAGAGATAAGAAGAGATTTTGCAAATGCTACACATAATGAATATGATTGTACAAATATGTGAGTCCAAATGAAGGGCTCACATATTCCAGGCAAATAAACACCCCTTATAGGAGTCACTACCCCTTCTACATTTCCTGTCCTAATTTTGTTAAAATTGCTCATTCAAATAATGACTTGAGCCTAGAAAAAAAAAAAAATTATTATGGGAATGTATTTTTCAGCAAGCTTCCTTCTTTTCTTCCCCATCAGAAACCATTGAGTTAATTCCATCTACATTCACAGCTTGTTCTGTCCAGCCTAAAACAGGAGTGAATAAACATCCTCCAAAGGAACTGCCCAGCTGCACTTGAGAATTCAGAGTTTCTCTGAGCACAAGGTAAATGCTTTGTTACATTTAGGTTATTTCACAGCCAGGTAACCACCACAGTGCTCCCCTGGCAGACAGATCTCTGAGCAGTCAGAGATCAGGAAGCTGCAGTAGCACCACACAGAATCTGAAAGCAAGGCAGTCCATTCATCATAAAACTACTGAGAGCTCCAACAGCCCCAGTTTCCACTGCTTTCAGCCTTTCCCTAAAACCTCCAGTTCCCCCACAACATTCCCCATGCTCTGGAGACTCCGAGGTTACTGCTGCACCCAGGCAGCCAGGACACACTTGCAACTTGGCTGGCCAAAGCCTAAGCACAGATTATTGTTAAGCTTATGCTGCAGACAGTGGGGACACCTATTTTTGTCTCTCTCCTCCACTCAGCCTCCAGTTTTTCTGTAGAAAACCAATTACCTTTGAGACTTTTATTCCTTGTCAAATCTGGATGAAATTGTTCAAAAGTTATTAAGGATGAAGTGAAAAGCAGATGGACAAACAGTCCAATCCCATAAGCCTCCCTTGTTTAGGAAACCACACTAAAAACTCTTTATTCCAACAAATTAAAGAGCTCTGTTTTCATTTCCAAGATTTAATTTATTTTACTTTTAGCTACAACTGAGGAAATGGACTTCACTACAATATGCTCATGACTTTCTAAGTGATCACAGGTATCCAAAAGTGCAGCATTAGGGCAGTGGTAAGACTGTGGAACAGATGGCAAAAAGAGGACAATTTTGACAAGAAAAGCTGAAGCCCAAACTGGCCCCTAGTTTAGCTCTTTGTGCAGACAAAGAAGGGAAAAGCAGGAGGACAAAGGTGTGGTTGCCATTGTTTGCAGCCTCCCCTGCACACCAGATGGAAAAGGGGCCATCAGCACTGTCCACAAGGTGGTATTGAGATTGAGATCTGCTCCCCTCCACAAAAGTCAAGACTCAAGCAACTATGTTGTCATACAGATGCCTGTGTTTTAATACACTTACCAAAGGTAATTTCTGCCCAGCACTTGGGACTGAGGCTTTTGGGTCTCCATCTATTTCCTGTCTGCCCTCCCTCCCAAACTAGGCCAAAAGTGGGAGAAAGAAATCAAAAATTATCATGGTTGCAAATACAAGTACCTGTTCTTAGCAAATGCACAAACAGTTCATAAAATTCTCATGTCATCAAAAACTCAGCCCAGTACTGATTTGAAAAGAAATGTAAATTATATCCAAGGACATGGAAACATACAAATACAGAAGCAGTTACAGAAAACATTTTGGTTCCCAAATACATATCAAGGTACAGAAGAAAAATGCATATGCTGCTTGTTAGTAACCATTTCTGAAGTGCCACAACATGACTTGTGCAAGCATTTGACCTACAAAATACAACCTTTTATCTACATGAATTCCAAAAACTGCTGCTGTTCTATCATACACAGATCTTTGAACACAGCAGTCCCTGAACTAATGAAGACTAAAATAAAGAAAAAGACCAAGAAACGGATCATCTCTTTTCTCTGGAAGAAGGAAAGAAAAAAAGAAAATTACAGTAAGGAAGAGGTAGCTGCCCCATTATAGGATGATAAGGGAATAATAGGCCATCTGGATAGGGGTCACATTGTAAGACAAGCTTTATAAAGAACTAATAGTTTGAATTCCTGACACTGGCATGTACCTGGGAGATCCTTCATAGCACAAATGTTGACACTGGGATCAATGTAACCATCCCTTCTCACCCAGCTCCAACTCCCCAGCTGTGTTTGGGAAACTGGGAACATTCTTTATGCCTTTGAACTGTCCCAGTGCTGTGAAGAACCACAGGGTACTCTACAATGGCAGCAAAAGAACATTTATTTCTCCAAGTAAACATGCCACACATACCCCACTTCTAAGGTGAGTGTACAGTCACTTCACTACCTGGCTGAAACATCTGAGGGCTTCTCACTCCACCAGTTATTGGAACAAGAAGGTGGAGTGTCATTCCCTCATCTCAAGTGCTTTGAAGCTGCTCCTGATGTTACATGTTACACAGAAATCCATCCACGACTTAGTTCTCACCCAGTGTTACAAGCTGGACCCTCTCCAGAGTTCTGCAAACACTATCTACCAACCCAAGTAAACTTCTAGTTAAAAACAGTCATTAAAAAAAGGCCTCTAAGAAATTACCAGAATGACACTTTCTCAAAACTTTATGACTTCAAACAGGGATAAAACAAATCTGTCACCTCAGCAGAGCAAGGCACACCAAGAACACAGATCCTTCCTTTTTCCCAAGCCAATATGGTTCATATGGTACAAGAAACACCAGTTTTCAGAAAGGCTTTACTGAACATCACAGAACAAGAACACTGCTGTGCCCCAATGAGAAATTCTGAGCAGAATGAAGACTGGAGGCTACAAACACACTGTAACCACCCTGCAGCCCAGTGAGCCAAGTCCTCTGAGGTCTCCAGGCTCTGCCAGTGCATTGATCACCCCAAGCCATTCCATGACTCAGGGAGAAAACAAATAGAGCCTGTATTTGTATTTAGAAAAAAAAAAATTCTCGTAAAAGAAATTCTCTAATGAAACTCACATGAAAATATTTGTAAAAATTTACATAAGTGAAGGCTTCTGTCTGTCAGAACCTGGTACCCAAACACAGACTGCAATGATCCCAAAAGTTATCACAAAGAAGGAAAGATAATCAACAGAAACAGAAAGGCACATGGAACTATATGAACTGCAAGAGACAAAAGGGAAAAAATTACCATGTTTTAATGAGCACATAAAATGATTCACAAGATCTGAAAAATTAAAAGGTCTAGCACCTAATGTAGTATGTGCTGGCTTTCTACTATGTGCACTTGTCTCCATAGTTCTCCTTTTTATTACCTAATTCTCCCTTGCACAGGTTACAATTACTTGTCACTTAGAGTCACAGGGTCCAAACTAGACTGAATTTACCAAAGTCACCTTCATTTGGGTCGTCAAGAGAAACATCTCAGCATCTCAGAAGGAAGCTCAAAGACTGGTCATTTGTGCCAAGTTTTATTTAATCAAAGCCTGAACTTTTAACTCCAAGGCTCACTCCTCAGTGGTTTGGCAAATCCACACTCTCACAAAACAAAGAACAAATATTCCAGTTACAGACATCAAAAAATGAACATGGGAAAGCAAGTTTTATTTGTGCTGCTTCCAACTCTCAGCTGTTATGGGTGTGGAAAAGAGGCAGGCACTTCCTCAAAGGAAGTGGTGGAGGACAAGGGAGTTAGAAAACAGGATTAGAAGACTCCTAATTCCACCCTTCACACACTGTCAAACTAGATACAGCATCACAAACCCAGTACACTGCACAGAGCAGTTCAAACAGGTTATTTAATGGATGTATCATCTTCTGTGGTGGAAAACTGAATATAGAAAGCAGGGGAAGTTCAAAATTTTGGAATCTTTTTGCTAAGCCAGCTCTTGCAAGAACCTTTTGGGAGCCAAGAACTCTAAGTACACAGACATTTGAATAAAAGAGCCATAAAGATCTCTCCAATTCACAAAGCACTTCATTTTGAGACTGCTGTACTTTAAAAGCAAAACAAATCCCAAGCTTTATTCTAGAACAAGCCCAGAAGGGGCTTTGGGACCACGTTACAATCCATGGGTACAACCTCAGCCTTTAATTACTAATTAAATATACACACAACTCAAAAAAACACCTAAAAAAATTGGACCTTAAACCCAGAGCTCCAGAACAAACACCTTTCCCCTGACAAGAAAAGTCCAAGCAGGAAGAGCAGCTCCAAGACTCATGTGCAGATGAGGACCAGCCTCCCGTGCCCATTCCCAGATCATTCTCCATCCCAGCTGCCCTGTGCACAGCCACCAGACCCAAACTCCACAGCAGGACACCTCCCTCGAGCTCCACTGCTGCCAAAGACTATCCCAGTGTGTTATAACCTCTCATGGGTGTACCCTGCTCATGTGGCTCAAACCACTCCCCCAGCCTTCCTTTCTCCTTCAAAGTTATGCATGAAAATGTGTGCTGTGCAGTCTATTTATACATTTAAAATCAGAAATGCAGTGACAACCAACTGGATCCAGGTTAGATCAGGCCATTTCTTGGTGCTCCATAGGCTACCACAGGCATGTACTGTCCCTCCACATTAGTCACTACATGAGACAAAAACACACAATTAAGCAATTTCGTTTTGTTTTGCAGAGGCAGAAAATTACACACTTGAGCCAGAGCACCACTGGCTGAACAGAGTCTGAACAGGGCACAAAGCAAGATTTGGAAGGAACCAGAACAAGTTTCCACCAGAGTTTGAATTATCTTTTTTTGTCACATTCACTATGGAGTCACACCTCGTCTTCATGGTAGAACTTATCTGTTAGATTAGGGCATGGGGCTTCTGGATAACAGACAAGATACACTGAATACCTACTGAATGTGTTCAATGGCCACAATGCTAAATCCAAATTTGTTAGATCACAGAAAGAAAACACACACAACAATCCTATAATTTATTTCATAAATTCACAAAGTAGATCATTTAGTTGAAGTCTATTCCACAGGTCCCACAAACCTCCTCTATATCTCTCCCAGCTAACATTCCTGTGGACATAACTATGCTTAGAGGGGAAAACAGGCTCTCTCCCAGCCTTTCCTCATGGTATTCCCTTACTGTACTTACATTTTGGAGTTGTTAACTTGACGGTATCTTAAACTTAGTTTAGTATTAACCCTTGATAAATTTACTTATGTAAATCTTGCCTCTTTTCAAGATAAGAATACCCACCCTTTGCACTCTGGCATGCTCCATGATCCTCAGGAACAATAATAATTTAAAAAAGCAAAGCAAAACCCAACCCTTAGCAACTAATAAACTGTGAGACAGTCAAATGACAACTGATCAAATCTAGCAGCTTAATGAAAATTCGTCTCTATTACACAATCTCGTGTGTCTAATGCTTCCCATCATTCATTTTCCTCACAGGTACAAGGAAAGCCTTTACCAGGAGACAGGAATGTGTTGTAAGCAAATAACCTGTTCAACATTTTGGCTAAACTTTGACAAACAGGCAGAATAAAGAGGTTACATTTTCTCATGCTACAAAATATACCAAAAGCTTGAAAAGTAATCCAGATTGTAGGTAGAGGATGACAAATACAAAATTGTAACATTGAACCTTCAGCTCTGGATATCAGCTAATTCAACTGCACATATTACCTATACAGTAACCAGGCAGCACCTTCCCCCCTTGTGTGGACATCTGACTCTCAGTAAATGCTGGAGCAGTTTCAACTGGCCAGAGAGATTCCCTGAACCCACAGGAGATGCCTCTCTCAGCAAAGACCATGCCAGGCTCAGTGCCTCAAACAAATGAAAATCTGTCAGGAAATCAGTTAGAGGAAAGAGGTGGAGGTGGTTTTGTGATTCACTCTCCTCTCCCCGAGGCTTTGGCAGCTTCTGAAATAAGATGGCAGCTCTCACTTCCACAGCAGACATCACCAGGCTGTTAAATCCAGCTGCACTGGTGGGGACATGAAAAGACTTGGTACAAATTAGTCAGAGATTTAATCCAATCTAAGTGCAAGGATGCCATTCAGCAGAATTTGTTCCTAGTAGCAAGGACACATAAAAGCTTCTCTCTTTGCCTTTCATCCTCAAGGACTTTTCTGTCTAGTCTTTTTAATTCCATCCTCCTTTGGACACAGGCCATTCCTCTGCAAGGATACGTGGGGGTCTGAGGCAGATATCCTCAGCTGAACCTCCCAGCTATGTGGCACAGAAAGCTGCTCTGGGACAGGGGCACACACACCCCCTGCACTTCAGGCAGGTCTCAGAGCCCTCACCAAGGGACCAACAACCACCTTTTGTGCAAGACATGACATTTGTGCACTTGTGAAGCAGGCAAAGCTCCCCGTGCTCACAGTGCTTTGCTGCTGTGCTGCTCACGGGCTGTGATTTGTCTCTTAGGGCATTCCAGCGTTTCCACTTCTGCACTTTGGGCTTGAGCTCAGTCATTTCCAGAATCTCTAATTTCAGAACACCATCCTCCATCTGGTAGTTAAGCCCTGGCCAGGAACGTTTTTAACAGCAGGGAGAAGGGGCACGAGGGACTGAAGGTTACCTGTGACTTTGTCAGTGACAACACCAACACCCTGCTGCTGCTGGGGCACCTGAAGGCAGGTCAGGATCAGCTCTGATCCTTCAGGATCAGACTGACAGGCTCTTTTGAAGAAGAAAAATGCTGACATTAAGAAATAATTTCTTCAGCTTCATTCAACTGCTGCTTTCAGGCTCAGTCAGCCAGAGTGGACAGGTAGCAGAGCACAGCTCCATAAACTGGTGGCACAACTGTAGCTGCTTTCCTGGAAATCTGTATGGTGCTCCTGGGCATCAGAGCACAGTGTTACTGCATGGAAAATACCCTCCCTCCAGCTGCTCACTGGAATTATATAATTAATTCTCATGTATTTACCATTAGTTTATGCTCACAGAAGCAAATGCTACCATTAAGATCTGGGTTTCACCAATTTGAGGACTGAGAAACGTAAAGAACTTGTTTCTAACTACAGTGGAAGCTACTGGTAAAATCCATGTGTCTATTCTCTCCACTCCCCTGTCCTTTCCCATACATACACCCCAGAAATGATCACAAATAGCCTTTTCCTCAAGGACCCAGGAAGATTTAAAGAAAAATTTCCCATTCCATGGGACAGACTAGAAAGTTCTTTGATGCTTGGATCTTCAAATATTTGCGAGTGACCACAATTAACAAGCAATGTTTGCTTTTAACCTTTCATTTCTGCAATATTCCTGTTTATTTTCTAGAATAGAATAGACTATTTCAGTTGTAAGAGCCCTACAACGATCATCTGGTCCAACTGCCTGGCTGACCAAAATGAAAACATGTTGTTAAGGGCATTATCATTCTGAAAGTTCATTTCCTTCCCCTGGCTGACATCACCACCTGGGCATGCAGTTTCTGCAGTAATTTCTGAATTATGTTCTGTAACTATAGGGAATAGCTGGGAAATGCTTCTTTGGAAGACCAAGAGGCAGGTAGAAGGATCTGAGGCTGACAGAAGTGGGTGATTTCTTAGCCTTACCCTGCTGTGATTATGAACACTTTGTGTCCCATCCCCATTATCACCTCAGACGTTTCTTCCCCAGCCAGCGGTTTTTATGGTCAATAGTTTTCTTTTCATTTCCAGGCCAAGTTTATACCTCTCTGTTCTGTGATGATGCTGACCTGTGCATTAGCTCTCCCTCTATTCCCACATATATTTATAGACAATGCCCCTTTGATCTTCATTATGCTAAGGTCAAATCAAGCTCTCCTGGGCTAAGACAGGCTCTCTTTTCCCAGGCTTCCCAAGGATGGGTGGGGGTTTGGGTTTTGCAGGGGGGAAGGTGTGTAGGTGACCTCAGGAAGGACTAGAGCTGTCCAGCACATTTGGCTGGAGGAGTTCTCACAAGAGAATGGCACAACAGGGTGCACACTGCAGGGTGCATCACTCTCCTGACAATCCCTTCAGCCTCTCCCTTATCTAAACCCAGAACTAGTACACACATCAATGTACTCACCAGTCACAGGGAGCACTGTTTCTCCTTTCTTGTTCTTTTCCAAGTGAAAGGACACCACACTGTCTCATTCTTGTTTTTACACTATTGAATTTAACTTGGTGTGCATCCTATGAATTCTAGTTCTTTCCACAGAATATCTGTGTAAAGACACAAAGGAGCAGCATCACACTCCTGATCCTTAAAGAGCAGCAACAGGAACCTTTCCCCTCAAAACTTGTTCCTTCATTTTTTAAACACAATTTGGTACCTTCTGTTCCCAAGGAAGATGCTCTGGAGTGCAGTACTCATTTCAAATCCAAGCCTCACTCATTTTCCCAATTGAACAGCATCAGCTCTAAGTAGCCTTTTACATATGTGTGATGCAAGTATGATGCATTCAGTAAATAAATGATGCCAAATATAGAGCTATCAATGCTTCACAGCTCTCTGCATTTATTAGCAGACAAGTGTCTCATGTTCACATCTGAGTGAGCTTCTTGTGGGTACAGTAGATTCTCTGCTTCCTTGCAGAGAATCCAAATATCATACATGGGGAAGGGGCTGACCTCAAGCACTGGAGAAACAGAAGCAGAACGAGACAAAGACTATCAGAAACCCATCTGATCAAACTGTGCAAGAAACAAATACCATATTTGCATGCAGCAGTATCTCCAGAAAAGAGGTGCAATATTAATGCCACAGGCCAGGAGACTGATAAATCTTCATGTGGAAGCTTCCCATGGGCTGTTAGGCTAGGGAAAACTAAACAAGAACTTGTCATCACCCTTTCCCATCTCCCCTACTTCTTAACCCGTTTCTATCAACATAATAACTAGGGTCGAACAGCTTTGGTAGTGCTAGAAAATGTGTGTTGAGAAATGGGGTTCTAGAGCACTCCCCAACAAGAAAAGCCCATGGCAACTAAAGACTCAGTTTATTATTAGAACACAATTTTCTGAGACTGAAAAGGAACAGACCACATCCAAAGACTGGCCTCCAAACTAGTCCAGTGCTTTGATATTGCTGTACAGACGTAGACATGGCAATATATGCACAACTGATGTGCCAAGTCAGAGTCACATGCTCTTAACCGTGGTTACAAACACGTATGCAAAGCAAAACAGCTCCAGTGAAGTTCCTAATGCTGTACAAAATTACCAACTCCAAGGTCTTTAGCTGCATAAGGATGAATTCTGTGAGAGCAGCTGATACTGTAGCCATCTCTGTATCCCTCTGTCCTCCTACTGACACACATTGTGCAGGGTGGGAACAAGTGCCAGGGAGGTGACCCTAATCATTGGAAACTCCATTTCCTTGGCAGGATGGAGAAATTTTTGTTTCTCCCTCTGTTTTAAAGAATTACAGGTTTGAAAGCTGAAGGTAGCAACAGACTTCCAGAATTTTGCCTGTGCATAGGGCTGACAGAAACAGTGCCAATAACAGATGATTGTTTGGAAAGGCAGGAAGCAGGTTCAGAGAATTCCAAGAAAACTGTGTTTTTGATAGTGCACAGGGTTCAGAAGCAGCATATACTAAAAACTGCTGGTGCACTCCTACATGTTGTTTACCTTGGAAAATGAAATTTGAATGTTGTTTTCCCCCAGAGTCGTAGCTATGCTATGCAAAGAAATACTTCAGGCAATTTATGCCACATCTGGGTGCCCACAGCTAATAAAGGAATGTAAGATGACTACAAGCTATATGGCTATAATCAGTTCACCCAATTACATAAGAGAATTCGAGAGATAAGTGCTGTTCTAGTGCTCCAAGCATATATTAGACTGCTCAGGAGTCCATTATCCCAAAAGAAGAAAAAATATTTTGTGTCTTTGAATTGCTCTTAAAAACAGCCCAACAGTGCCCTTGATTCAGGATGGCTCTAATCTGATCTGGAACAAGCTCGGTTTTCCCTTTTCCCCATATGCTCTGCAAGAGGGACTTCACTTTCATCAGTCCCTGGCTAACTCCTCAGACCTGGCAGCACTACAGCCACTAAGGAGATCAGCAGGGTCTCCAGCTGAACAGAAAGGTCAGACCTGAGACATGACTTCAGTCCCAAGTCACTGGCACATTTACCAGCAGCCATGGACTGAGATGTGCAAGTGTCTTAGGGAAGCAGAGAGCAAAGCAGCAAGTTTACAGAATGCAGCTGTAATGAACTGTGTCCTTGACAAGCACAATACAGCACTGTTCACTGTTCACTGTTCTCTGGAAGGGGTTCTACCTGTTCAAGGCCTTCTGAGTGCCCTATGCCCATCATACTTGGTAGCTCTGGAGAAAAGAGTCTCCAAAAAAGCCAGTGCATTGCATAGAGGGTCTCACACATGAAACTTCTCTAGCAGATGGCACTGTGGCTGGGAATCCCATTTCATATTCTATTTTCTAAAAAAAGACAATACCCAGCCCAAGGGTTCGACTAAACTGCCTCTTCTTCTCTCCTTGAAAATAGTTCTTGCTGGTCAAGTTTGGTGACACCCGAATTTGCAGTAAAAAAGCACTGGTAGAATCACAAAAATGACCCCAGTAAGTGACTGATTGTCATGTTGGTCCAGATGTTGACCCAGAACAGTGAGTTTCTTACTAGCTGCAGTATGAAAGAGGTACCTAATGACATCAAAAACGATATTCCCACCTCATAGCAAAAAAAATTGAAATACAATAAAAAATTCCATATTCTATTTTCCAAGGGCAGAGTGCAATTCCTGGCAGTGGGGACACAAAGGAACAGCTACTCAGCTGCCAACTGAACCACAAGGTTTTAAATAGATAGTTCAAAGCCAGAGATTATTCTCTTATCCTGTGCTGTCACTGTTACAAGGCTGTGAGAAAAGGTAGCACAGATGTACAGTGAAGAACCAAAAATTTATCAATTGAGTTTTAAATTATCTACCTTTGCCTTTACAAAACCACATTTTGGATGTCTTGAATGTGTCAACATGATTTAAAACAGTAGATATCTGTAGAATCCAAAGTTTTGGTGCAATCAAGAGGCTTCAGGTATTGCAGGGTTGCCATACGAAGAAATTGCTCAATAAAATAAGATTCACCTCTGGGATGAGAAGCTGTTTCTAGTGTCAGTTCATGGTAGTTACTTGTAAGTACTTGGGAAAACATGTGATTTTGCTAGAAGAAAAAAGTCAGTTATGGGCCAAGACAGGTGAAGAAACCAGCAGAGCAGGTTGAACATACAAAGATTTAGGAAAAAGCCTTGTTTAGTGGGAATCTAAGACACATGACTGTGGGACTGGAGGGCAGGTGAGCCCCCCTTGGCCCAGGGTCTGTCTCCTTCCCTCATTCCCCAACAGGAGGGTCTGGCCACAGGAGCTGAGGAGATTATCAGGCCCAAGCTGGAAGTCTGTTCCTGCCAGCAGTCTAAAAGTGAAGTTAATCATCTCAGCACCTATCAAGGGGCAAGGCCTAGGGAACATTGAGAGAGACTGCTTTCATTAACTGCCTAAAACTAATCCCAGGCCAAGTGTGATCCTGTGGCAAACGAGTCCTGGGCAATGGTTCCTTGAGGCAACACATGGTGGGTGACACAGAACAGAATTCCTTACACTGTTCCCCACAGAACAGTCCAGCAAGGCTCCTTGCAACACTGAGCTCCTCCGGTCAAAGGTCCACACTAAAAAGAACCCTTGTTGTTTTCTAAATACATGCACACAAACATTTTTTTTTAAACAATCTCCACTCAAATTCTCTGGCAACCAGGGAAAGTAGCACTCTGCCTTTTACAGGGAAAAAACTTTGGTCTAGACTCAGAAAAGACTTAGTCTAGACATGAATACCACAGGCTGAAAATGTGAAGTCTTTTCTAGTGTCCTCAGTGCACAGGATCAGTGTCTCCCTTCCCACAGCAGGCAGCCCAGGCAGGAGTGGCAAGGCTGAATTCAGGTACCACATTACCAGACACTGCTACAGTGCACACTTGTTCATAAACCTTGGAATTATGCTGCAACTTGGAAGAAAATATCCCAAGCATCAAGTCTTTAGCCTAAAGCTACTTATTCAGGAGTAGTCACTAAGTTCTTTGGATACATATATATTCATCCTTCCCTTTGCATAAAAAGGGAAGTCAGGGACCCTATTTTTAACAACATTGTTTGCACTTAAAGAGAGAAATCTGCACATGTGCAGTTTTGAAATTATCAAGTACTCCAGCTTTTATATGAGGTTTTTTCTTCAGTGCTCTGGCTCCTCAAGTAGTAAAGTACATCCCAAAGAGACACAATAGGGCTCTGCAAATTACTACACTCTCCTGCTCCTACAATCCTTAACATTCAATTCTTCCAAGCCCATTTCAGATGCCAACCTTTGAATACAGCATAAAGGTTTTGGCAGGAATACAACTGCCTAATTTTAAAACTTGCTTCCTTACCATTTCTAAGTTCAAATAAATTAATTACTTAAATGCTTCCTTGAACTCTCCAGTTCTCTGTTTAAGGAAAAGAGAATGTATGTTTGTTTAGACTTCAATAAAAACACTAAAAAAAAAATCATTGAAAGAGTTAAACATATCTTGCCATACCTAGAAATACTTCACAGATCATCATGATCATGTTTTGAGATAAGGCAACCAAAATGGTTTTAGTTCATTTGAGGTTTGAATCTGCCACAAACAGAATAATCAGGAAAAGCCACAGTTTTTATTTCTTCCCCCCCTTTTTTTAGATCCTGCAGTGAAGAGGAAACCCTTCTAGAGAGAAGGGTCTCCTTGCAGTCCATGTCAAATTGCCAAGAACAGTACAAGGAACAGTTCTTAGGATGAGGACAGATATCTTTGCTAGCTCTGTAAGCTTAAGGACACTCTTCTCAGGCTATTTCAGTCACCAATAATGATACTGGAACAGCACTAGAGATTCCAGAGGGAAAGCTCTGTTATCCATCACTGGCAAGTGAGCCACACTGAACCCTGTACATATCTCTAAGAATCAAAGGTTACACTTTTCCTACATTTATAGTACTGTGAGAACAGAACAAGGAATACAGTCTAGTAAGCATTTTTTAATGCCTTGATATGTTTTCATTCTAAATTTTGAAATTTAATCAGATCGCTGAAGGGTCCATTTCTTAAAACTGAGCATTTTAAAATGCAATCTCAACCAAACAAACAAGATCAAGAGAAAATTCAGTACCTGTGTCCAAAACAGAAGTGCTAACAGACACTTCTGCCTTGAACAAGTCCAAAGACAACACTCTTGTTCATCACAACCAGTTCCTCAATCTTACAACTTTCTCTTCCAGTCTTGTGGTTTCACTGTGCTTATTAAGTCCTATCAGTTGGCATTATTTAGTACTTCATGACAATGCAGAAAGGCACAGCAGCACTTCTGTGGTCACAAACTCAGCCACACGACCTTCCTGTGAATGCATTATTAGAGGCTGCAACAGCAGGTGCAGGCAGCATCTCCAGGCATATGAATTCATGCTTTGCTTAAATTTCCTTACTTGGGATATCTATTTCATGCTACCACTGAGAGCTATTTGTTTCTCTTTCCCCTGGTTTTGGAAAGGGGTTCCAAGTGAAACCCATGCTGACACCTCCCTTTCCTAATGAACATGAGCAGCCTCTTCAGTCAGGTCAGAGGTTTGATCTGAGTCCCCTGCTATCCCCTCACTACCACAAAAGAAATGAAAAGAAACACAAAGTTTGTGTGAGATGAGATCCATCCCTCAGGGATGCGGGATCCTCAGCTGGTTTATGTAAATCATGAAGATATGGATATTCTCACACTTTAGACCAGAGGCTGTAAGAAATGCAACCATCTCCCTCAGTTTTCAAAGTCAGTGAAAGTTGAAAAAAATACTAAAAATCAACAGGATCTTGGCAAGGGAAGATATTTATGTCAGTATTTTTACAAATTCTGAGTTGAAATCACCTCATGTCTGGGAAAAAAGTTTCTCTTTTTGTTTGGTGGCTTTTGGGATTTTTTTTAGTTGCAGTGCCACCAAGTTTAACTAGAAGTTGCACAAGAAAAGCCAAGAACACCCAGCCTGCTTGCTGTCAAAGAAAGAATAAAAATTATTTGTCTGGATCTACCACTGAGTTTAGGTCCTCTTAGGCTTTAAGGAAATGCCTCTAAAAATGCAGACATATTTCATCTTGCTTAGCCCTTTAAGAAAGGCTCCAATTGCTCTTTTAATATCCCCATATTTCACTTTGGCTTTAAAACCCTGCAGATTTATCACTGCCTTTTTCTTGCACTCCCAGGAACTGCACACCGAGCAGAATTTGCTTCCAGGACCTTAATTTGACTTTTTAGGGCTACAGGTAACTAGCTCCCCAAACTCCTGGAGGAACATTGGTCAGGGCAGTGCAAACTGCCCCCAGGACTGGGACCATGCAGTGAAGAAAAGCCCATCCCCTCATCAAGAGTGGAACAGTCAAACTCAGGGTTTGCTCTATTATCAACTTGGCACACTCAGGGGAAGTTGTGGAAGTCTGTTGTTCAAGTAATTTAAAATTAGACTATTTAAAAGAAAGAACAGGAGGAATAAGCCCTTAGCTGTCTAGATTATGTTTCCTATAATTTTGCAAGAAAATTAAACAAATATCCACAGATTTCTTTTTGTGCCAGGGTAATAAGCTCGTGGGATGTAAATTACCATAATGTTTGATGTTTAGGTGTTTGAAGTGCAGTATTTGTCACACTCTCCATGAATGTTCTCAGAGCTCTTGGTTGGGTGCCTGACAAAATACATTTATCTCACTGAGTGCACAGGTCAGCACCTGAGACTTCTCATGAGTGTTCCAAGACATTCCCTCTCAAGCCCTCTTCCACACAACCATGGAGCAGGAAAAAAGACAACCTTTATCCTGTTTCTTTTGGAATCCTGACACAGGGAACATACAGTATCTGTGCCAACTCGTGGAAATGTTTCCAGGCAGGAATTTCAGATGGAGAGGTAGAGGTAAGCACAGAAGAAGAAAAAAAAAGCCAGCATACAAAGGAGACAATTTCACAGCCCATCTGTAGTGACAAACAATACATTGAGTGTATTGTAATTTTCAAAAGATCAAGCTTTAGGTTCTGGCTCCTGCTCTGTTTTAAGTGTCACCATTTAAGGGTTCAGAGCAACACTTCAGAAGCTTCCATACTTCATTTACACTGGGGAGTTTCTCTTAACAAAAGCAAAAGGTGTGAGCTACCAATATGGCTCTGAATCAAAAATATGGTCAAAAATCTAATTTCCACAAATTACTTTTATTCAGCTTGAAAACCTATCTGACTTACCATCTCCAGCTAGCAAGCTGCACAAAGAGCAGAGCTCCAGAGCATGCCTATTCTCCTGCAGTATGTTTTGTTCAGGAAAATGTAAACCATCTGTGAGGTTCTGTCTTTCATGGGGTGAAGTTGCACCACAAAGCAGCTAAAGATATCACAGTTATTACACGTTTGCAATGAGGCAGCTAATTAAACCTTGCCTAAGCAGGCAGAAAGCAACCATAGCTTCAACAACTACCATTTCTACAACAGTTTTTCATCTTTCTTTCCAGAGCCAAAATACACAGTCCTTCCCATTCTCTAAAGGGTTATGACTCAGCCAGACAACCCAGCTTAGATTGTACTTTTTCAGATCACCAGGGATTTTCATGTGGCATCATTAAACCTGAGTTAAACAGGTAATAAGTGCACCTAAGATCCAGAAGGGAGAAGTTTTAGAGAAACAGAAGACAAGTTTAGTTGGAAACAATTCTGGGGCCAGGAGAGCACATACTGTCCTCACTATAACATTTATTTACTTTTCAAAGCAGTAAGATGAGAGATTACTGAAAAAGTGCTGGACAAGATAAAGCAACAACTAATTTCAATTACTGTCGTTCAGTTTGTGTTCAGTCTCAAGTCTTTAATCCCCACTTGGCCAGCTTGCCACCATTTTAAAGGAAAGCTGCAGCAGCCTCCACAAAGCCTTTATTATGTGAGATCTATTTGATTGCAACACAAAATTTGTCCATTTCCAAGCAATCCTTGAATTCTCAGCTGAGACTGCTGTCAAAGCAAGCTGCTCCAGCATTTTTGCTCCCTTACTTCAGTGTTCCTCTAGAACAAGAGCACATATCCTGCTGGCTAAGCTCCTGCTTTTCAGTTTTGCACTCCAGGGAAATCGATGCATTTCAATTATGCACATTTACGTCACCACCCACCAACCAAGGCAGGACAGGCAGAGTTCAGCTCATCCATCAAACTATGAGCTCTTTGGCAGCAAGTCAAAGAGATGCAGGTGTAAAGCAGGAATCTCATCTGTGTTTTGAAGGGTAGATCAGGTAAAACTGTGATTGCAGTGAGCCACGAGACTCTGAGCTGAAGTTCTTAGAGCACACACAGACTCTTCAGCAAAACCTGAGTACTTTTGTTCTCCCCCTCATACACACACAGGGGTGGTGGGCAGACAACCCTGGTGATGTGGCAGCTGGTTTTCTCTTCTCTCCCTAAAGCAGATGATTTCATGTCACAGTATATGTTTTGATTTCAGTCAAAGAAAATAACCCAGAACTGTCATAAACTTTTTAGAAAAAAGATTTCTGACCACAGTGTGGCAAGACTGGGATAGAAAGGGAAAAGAAGAAAAAGCAATTTTCTTTTGAGACCTATTTTAAGTTCACATCTCCAGGCTTTTAGCATAGCTATTCTCAGTAACCAGCTTTAGGGTCAGTTCCTTTCATTTGTTGTTTGTTCCCTAAGGAATAGCCAGGTTTGCACGAATAGAGCTGTCTGGCTTGGCTTACCCATGCATGTGGGGGGAGGTGGAGAGAGGCAGCAGTGGGCTGGAGAAGGCACCAAGAAAACTGCAGTGCAAACCCTGTTTCCAAACGCTGCAGCACACTCAGACAAACCACCAAATGCAGCCCCGAACACGTGGGACCATCTCATCCTTCACTCCAAGGGTGGCTGGAAGGACAAGGATGTTCCATGCAAAGCTCCTGAGAGGACAACACAGCAGTCCAGTTTTCCCAAGGAACCAAGCACTTGGCTGCTGACTGCAGGAAAGGAAAGGCAGCCCCAGTGTGACCACAGCACCTCTGATGGGCAGTATATACAAGTAACAGCTACATGGGACTCTGAAAAAGCCACTGCAACCAAAAAAGCAGTACCAGACAAATGTGACTCAAGTCAGAAGGAACTCAAGGACTGCCTATTCTGACCATGAAAGCACAGCTTCACTGGGGCCTAGCCTGCCCAGCAATGCTACCATTATGGGTTTCTATTTTTATCTGGACAGTGAAAATGTAGATGATGTAGTCAGAAGCTTCTCACCACTTTACTGACTACTTTTTCTTATTTGAAGTTCATGAGGGAATGTATAAACACTCCATTTATCAGCTGTAGGGGCACAAATGCTCAATGCCTGTTACTCCCTGTATGCCTCCTTCATTTTCTTGGACTATCATTGACACCTGCTTAATTCTTAGTCTCCAAGTTTATTTGCAAGTACCATTTATGGTTGTTTTGCAGAAACCCATGCCCTAAGAGCCTGACAGATTGCCAGCTCACTTCATTAAAAAACCTTGTGTGGCAACAGCTTTCTTCCAGTGCTGACCAAGGCTGTGTTTGAACTGCTGACCCCAAACTGAAGTGCTCCACATGTTGACTACTGGCTATGCCAAGTCAGCCTGTAATCCCTGAATATGGGGAATTCTTGAAACAGAACCTTCTCTAACTGTGGCAGCTGTTACTCCCCTAGAAAAACAGAAGAGCTAGTAAATATGGTTTTACAGTCATCTTTTAGCCTCTAGAAATTACTCGCCTTTCTTCATCTTGACACACCTTTTCTTCTCTTGAATATTCAGAATTTTCTATTACCCTAACCCATTTTAGATTACATTCTTCAATTCCTTTGTTGATTGACAACTTCACTTAAGATTTTATCTTCAGGCTCTTGGGAATACTTACATGGTCAAACTCTGCTCTTCAAATAGCTTGTAAAGTCAGGATTGAACAATAAGGGGTGGGAGAACTGAATTTAGCATCAGACAGACAGAACAATTCTGGCTCCAAGGGTTGGGCAAGCCTTGGAAAAGACTACAAGACTTCTTGTCACCATACTGCAGATCACCTAAAAAACAGTAACAAAAAACCCCACAGAATGTAACAAAAAACCTCCCCCAACAACTAAAAAGCCCACAAAACCCCCCAACACTTTCAGATCCAGTTCCAACCTGAAATGCAAAGGAACAGGCAACACCACAGAGCTGATAGCCCCCACCCTTGCTACAGCAACACAGCCTGCCAAGCAGACATTTATCAAGACTCCACAGCCACATGAACTGGAAAACACTCCTTTTCAGACTCTTGCCAACTGCCCCAGCTCAGGTGAATACCCAAAGCCCAGTGTGTCACCCAGAACCTGTGACCAGCTTCACTACATCGAGAACGCGACTGAAAAGGTGCTGCTTCAACACCTCAGCTTAGCAGTGCTGTTAGGTCTAATATTACAAGTCCACTAGTGGTAACTGCTTTCATTAGCCTTTAAATGGTTTTTCCATGGCAGCATCTCTGACTCCTCCCTCACAATCCCCAAGCACAGAGGTACACAGCTGCCTCACTATTTTCTGAACATGGCATGGGGACAAAGACCAAGGACAATTCAAAAAAACCCAATAAACCACAGCTCAAAAATCCAAAAGGTTCTGTCAGGTTGTTAAGAACACCCAAGTGTCAGACAGTGTGTGCACTCTGCTGTTCTGCAGGCTGAGCTTTGTGCCACAGTGGCTGGTAAAGGCAGGCCCTTCCCTGGCAGTGCCAAGCACAACCAGACCTGCATCCACCACAGGGCTCCCAGAGGTCACCACAAGACAAGCCTCCTCCTCTGCTGCTGCACCTTAGACACTCAGAGATGGTGAGCCCTGGGTGTTATAAAGAGAGCAAGCTACAATTACCTTCATTTTCCTGTATTGAAGCTCTTACACTGAATCCCATGGCACGAGCACCTTTGGAACTGCTCTGATGAGAGGCCTGTGCTCACACAGGGACCTGCTCCCCCCAAAGGTGCTGTGCTACAAACCTTGCACTTCTTCCCTCCACACCTCATGTGTTACTAACTTTGACAGGAGAAAACAAAATGAGGGAAACACACGAGCCTTTCAAGTCTAATTTCTGAAGTCATTTAGACACTGAGAACAAAACTGTTTGATCAGCACACAGCAACGTGACAGGAATGGCTTGGTCCTAAAAAGATTCTGAACAGAAAGCACAGCACTTGTTTCACTATTGCTGCCTCAAGGACCTAAAGATAAATTTTGTACTACCTTACATGCCCTCTAGACCAATTCTTGACCCAGAAAAAAAAAAGACCTCAAGGAACAGGGAGGAAACTACATGAATATTTATGGTCTTTAAGAACAATAATATGTGTGTTGGAATATGCAAAATGTAAACAGTTTACTAAGGGTCAGATTTTGAGGGCTCCATTGTCCAGTCAAAATTTTTTCTTTATAAACTACTACACAAATCATCTTTTAAAAAACCTGTCAGCCTCCTGCTGAAAATAAACAAAGTATTAGTCCTTGAAATCTTGCACAAGCAGTAATTATTTTTAAACTAAAAGATACTAAGTGAAGGTTATGAGGAGAGCAATGTCATTTGTAAATAAGCTCTCTGAAGCAGGAAACATCTGAATTTGGGCCTGCTGCTGTTCAAAACAAGTTATCTAGCATTCCTTGCCAAAGGCATGTTTGACACACCAAAGGTGCTGGTTGCTAGAAACAAGATACATCTGCCACTCTGGGGCACCTGTGAGATGCTGAGACTGCAGAATAAAATACAGTGACAGAAGACAAACCCTTCTCCCACCCAATTTGAACTTAAGAGCAGTTTGGGTGCTTTGAAGAGGGAAAGGGAACGGAGGCTACACAGAGTGAGAGGAAGGCAAAGGAGGGATGGCACAGGCAGGTACAGGCCCAATTTCCATTCCTGTAACACAAGGATCCCATGAGCTCCCCCAATACAGCCCCCAGCACAGCCTGGCAGGGCAGGAGGAGTGTGGCATCACAAGGTTACACTGGACACAGCCACTCCTCTCCCAGACACCCTGCAGGGAGCAGTGCCCTGCCTCCCACCAGGGCAGGAGCAGTGAGTCCCTGCAGTGGGGACCCCAGTGAGACCCGAGGTAAGGAGAGGACTAGCCCTGCTGTGGTATGGGCAGCTGGAGATCCAGGGGGAAATACTGTTCTCTCCCAGCCTCCCAATGAGATTTCAGCACAGGAAAAAAACACTGGCCTGCATACTCCACATTTTTGCAACAGCAAGGAAGAACAGGTTAGTACAAGTGCCTCTTGAAAATATCTTGTCAGAAACTTCCCTGTCAGGTCATATTTCTGGGCCTGTTCTCATCCCTGACAAAGCTATTCCACATAACTATGTTCACCTCACCAAAACAACTTTTTGGGAGTATGACTATCACAAGTATTTTTAATGGGTAGGTGGATTTCCACACACTCCCCCATGTATATTTATTTTGCAGATTATGAGACACATAAGCTTTTGGATACTTCATATTCAAAGGCAGTTATTTGTTTATGTAAAGTTCCAGCCTTTTTTATTACTGTTATTGTTCCCCACATATACTCCTTACACTGACTACTTAGAAGACTAAATACCAAAAGCAGCAGCAATTCCAAGACTCAAGACCTTGCCAGATCAGAGTTCTTCATGCTTTACCCTCCACTATGTCCCTCAAATAAGCAAGTTACAACCAGCTGCATTATTCTTTTAAACAATTATTATTTAAGAATAAAACTTAATATTTGATGCTGTGTCTTGAGAAAGGCACCACATTTCCAGTCATTGCTCATTTGAGATGAATCCAACTTCTAGAGCTGAGGTTGGTACACAGGCACCATGAAACTCCTGAAAGGCAACAGCTCTACCACATGACTTTAAGAAGCAGCTTAAATCTCTTCCCATCATTTATGAGTATTTGTATTTATGGCTCAATATTTTCTTCAGTATGTTATCTCCAGGCTGTAGTAGATGAGTTCTAGACTAACTACATTAGAGCTGGAACCAAACATTTCAGTCTTACATATACTCTCAAACAATCCAAAGATTAACAGATTTTAATCTGTTTCTTTCCATTCTAGAACAGTCTGAAATGACTACCTTGAAACCAAGACCAAATTTCTGAACCATCCAGAAGTCTCAAAGTTAATACACTTAGGTAGAAAAGATGTGGATTTTTTAAATTAATTTCTTCAACAAGAGAGTTGTCATGGCTTACAAATCTTTGTACCAGCCAGCAAGATGGACAGAACCTTGACAAATGTTAGAGTAATACTGTTAGAAAAAACATGGAATCATTTGGGTTGGAAGGGACCTTAAAGATCATCTAGTTCCAAACCCCTGCTATCAGCAAGGACACCTTTCACTAGACCAGGTTCTTCAGAGCTCCATCCACCCTGGCTTTGAACACTGCCAGGGATGAGGAATCCACAACTTCTCTGCACAACCTGTTCCAGTGCCTTACCACTCTCACCGTGAATTGAAGATTCCCTAATATAACCCCAAATTAGACAGGAAAGCAAAGGAAAAGCAAGCTCTACAGCCACTCCCCTCCATGAGCCTGAGCCCTCTCTGGTGGGGAAGGAGAAGGAGCCAGTGACCAGCAGACCTGGAGCCAAGCTGTCCTACAAGAGCTGTGCTGGTGTGCAGCTGCCACGTACCCTCTGGTCTGTGCTGGTGCTTCGGGGGGGTTGGAACCAGATGATCTTTAAGGTCACTTCCAATGCAAACCATTCTGGGACTCTGTGAATCACTGCAACTCCCAAACATTGCTCTCAATTAAGAAGCACCACAAGCACTTAGAAACCACACAGTGAATATGGAGCAAACCTGCTGCTCTCCTACACAACAACCACACTGTGCCCTGAACCTGACAGAGTCCTTCTGGCAGCGTTCCTGAATCCAGAAGGAAGGCTTTACAGTAAGCACTAAATAAACATGCAACTAGGGGTGCTTTTAAGAGTCCACTTCACTTGATAAAGTGATAGAAATGACACTGATAACATCTCAGAAGGATGAAGTCCCAGCTTATCTTAACAGCACAAGTGGCAGTACAGTCTTTCCCACATTTCTACCTGCTTTAAGGACAGGGCAGGTGGGGGAGGCAGTAACTCAAACTCTTCCTGAACTGAAGTACAGAAAGATAATCCCTCTTCAGGATCACAAACCAACTACTTACAACCTTCAAAGAACTCTTAGCCAAAGAGTCAACCAGAGGAGTGATGTGTCCAGAAGTGGCCTTGGCAATGAGTAGATAAGGGATTTGCAAACCTGCTTCATTATGTACTGAGTCACTTACATAGTTTTATATCAAGATGATCATAGAATTCACAGTTAGCAGGCCAGTTCCAAGGGGAGACTTCAACCTCCATCCTAAAAATCTCCATCAAGCTATGGCTGTATGACACAAAGGTATCCAAATTTTAAAAACTGACACCTTGGGTTTATGGTACTTTACTCTTTAGTACTTTTAAAACAGCCAAAGATTTTTAGTTAGTTTTTCAAAAATGTACATCTGACTGCTAACCATTTGTTTTGAGATTATAGGCCTATAATGGTCTATCAGATAAGCTCTTTTCAGAAGAGCTTAAAATATCTGCACATCCAAATCCCACCCAGCCTTACCAGGGTTTGGATCCTGTTTTCCTCAGCTCCTCTAGGAAGCCCTACAAGAAGCATGCCGTGCCACAAAAAGCCAGCTGTTCCTGCAGGAACTGTTCCTAATTCTGGAAAGGCTTCCCCAGGCACTGGGAGCACAGAACATGACGTCCTCACTACTTAGGATGGCAGCAATACCCCTGATAGGTGCAAGAACAGCTTCCATTCATATACGTATCCACATTGCCACAAACCTTCACACTAAAAACCATAACCAAGGGCACTTGCCACAAACCCCAAAGCAAAGAACACCCTCAGCCAAGTTCTGCTCTGCACTGTGCCCATCAGGCTCAGCCCGAGCCATCAACCTTCCTTTTCGGTGCCGATGCCAGGCCAGCCGTTCGCAGCAGCAGCTGAACAGCGAGGACACACCCACACAACCCCGATGTGTGCACACAGCTCCCCCGGCCAGTCTGCAGCACTTCCACACAGGGACACAAAGATCTGCCTCCTCAAGAGCACTATCAGTCCTGTAACAAAGTCCAGGGCAAGCTGACAGCAGCTGCTGATACAGCCAGGCCCTTTCCCAAAAACATCAACTCTACAGTTATCTTCCTTGCACAGAGTGCTTTGTGCTCCTCCAAACATGGAGCTTTCCTGACACAGAGCAAAAAGGCTGAGAGAGCAAGAGGCAAAGAGGCTGTTCTGGTTTATGGGCTGTGGCCCAGGAAAGCAGATAGCCCTGGCACACGAGATAACACTGCTAACATTAGAGCCTTCCTTGGAAACAGAGTGGGAAAAGGTTTGTTACTTGCACAGTCAGCGAGATGCTGCATTTCTGTATCTCACTGCAAACTAGAGAAAGCAGTTGTGCCCTTCCCATTTAGGGGGATGGCTGCAGATTATGAGGTACCCAGAAGTTTTCTTTAGGATTGACCTGTTCCATCCATATAACATTCAAAACAATGCTTTCAGTGCATGCTTCAGACTTACCTCTCCTATTTGTAGCAAACAAGTTTTATATAGGTAGGATTTATGTTGCCCATTATTGCTGAAAGCAATACTTAAAACCATTTTTTAAAGAACAGACTAGAATAGGGCATCTGTGTTGAAATTGGGTTAATGTCAACAGGCCTGTCTTCATCCAAGGGGCACAGTAATCCCACCAAGTCAAATGTGACTATTTGGTGCCTCTGCTTCTGTTTCCTAGGAGGAAAACAGCACTGCAATAAATGCAGGTTTGTGACATGAAGAGCTCTCTTCAGCTGCAAAGTCTGAACTCCATCAATTGAAGAGAACAACATCTCTACAAACCAGATTGCATGCAGGCCTCAATACCTACTAAATTTCTTCAAATCCAGTGTGTTCTCTTGTTCTAGTAATGTTTATAAATGACTTTTCAGCACAAGAGAAAACCAGCCATGCAACAGAAAACCTGAACACAACACACTGCCAAGCTGACAAAAATAAAACCAGAATTTCCCGTGCTCTGTTAGCATGGTACACACTTGAGTTGAAACCTCTAAGTAGTAGAGCATTTTCAAGGAAAAAACATAGTCAAGGGCATTTCTTCAACGTGCTGAAATGAATCTCCACTGCTAAACCATAACACAAGCTGTGAGCATAAGCCCAGAAAAGAGTGAAGTAATTACAGCTCAAACCATAACTGTTCTGCAAACATGAAACACAACTCCAAACCTTCACTAATGCACACTGCAAGCACTGGGTAGTGCTGCTCTAGACTATGCAACAGTAGTAGGAAATGGAGGTATCTTGCCTTCTCCAGTCAAACACAAAACACACAAAACAAGAACATATTGTGAACACCAACCATCTCTGCAAGCAGCCACTCTTCCACAGAAAGGCAGAGGACATTTTCAACTCTGACAAAACCTCTACAGCTGTTTCACTAAGTGCCTTTCCTCTCACAGTCCAGCTCTGAGCTTCTGCTTCCCCCGGCACCTCCTGGAAAAGCACAAAGTAAATGATTCACTTTCTCTCTGATATCCATGCCACACAAAGGAAGCTGTCTGGTATTTAAAAGATTATGGTGGGGCTTTTCCTTCCCATGAACTACCCTTCCTTATTGTCTCTGTATCCTCGGGTCTGACACTTCCCCCAGATCAGAGCCCTGGATTTGTGACCATGAGCCTTGTTTTCCTGTGCAGTGTAGGGAATTCACAGAGCACTGTGGTACCAGAGAAGGCACACAGCTGACATCTGCCTCAGATCCCACAATAGCTCCAGTGGATCACCTGAATCCAGGTGTGCAGGGAAGGCCACTGGGAAAGAGACAACTACTGCCAGTCTGGTATAATGACACTTACCCTGAAGGGCAGCCCAGAAGGAACCTTTTGCCCACAGGTTCTGGTTGCAGCATTGCCTGGCCTTAGAGGTGACTTCTCTAACACTCCTGGGTCAGGAAGCTCTAAGGAATGACAGCAAAGGAACAAGAGCCCAGCAAAGAGGGATACAGCAGATTCTCACTACAACTACAACAGAGCAGAAGAGAATTGGGAAGAGGTGCCTTTCATTTGTCCCTAACCAGAGGTCTGGAATGCACAGTGGGGCTGAAGACACAGCTCAATCCCAGAACAAATAGCTCCTAGGCCTCCAGTCAGGACACGTAGTTCCAGCTTGGATGTGTGAACTCTGCTCTAACTGCCAAGGAAAGAGAAGATTTCTGTCTTTAGGAGAGAAGTTACAGACGGCAGTTTATAGCAGCCAGGGCACACAACTTAATTATTATTTTTTATTACTGCTGTTTACCAACAAAACAGCCCAAGTTGTGCCTTCACATCCAGCAAGTCAGCCATTGAAAACACCCCTCCTCAGAACCTGTGAATGTATCTCAGATGAGGCTGGGAAAGAACCAGGGAAAGAAGCAAGTCATTTGCTCATTTAAGTTGTTTAAAAAGTCAGAACTGAGCCAAAAACAGAAACCATACACACTTTCTTCAGCTGGCAAACCACACAGTCTCATATTTGTCCCTTATGCTCTTAAGTAAGAGAAGGAAATACAGCAAATAATCTAGGGGTTGTTTTGATTTCTTTTCATGCCTCATCACCAGTACCAATACTAGTCTAGGAATCATTCACCAATTATCCCTGTACAAAACCACAAGTGTTTCTACATATATAGGAGAACCTCCCTCTCTCAACTGGAAGTGCTAAAAACAGTTGTAAAAATCCAGAGTCTTTCAAAAGTCCAATAAAAATCCAAGTCAAGTTTTCTATAGTGAATTATCTGGCATAAGAAGACAGAAGCCACATATAGCTGCTCTGCTTACTTCTCCCTTCTGAAGTCATTAGTACTAATTATATTTTTTCCTTGTTACTCTGCCATTTCATCCCTATTAATATGCCAAGCAGGAACAGGAAGAGTTCCACAAGTTTCCATACATTAGCCCTGGCAAACTTGAGCTCCCTCTTTTCTACAGTAACTTGAAGCACACAGAGAAAGGTCTCTGAGACACTGCCTGACAGCTTGTGAAATTCATTTCCATAAATTAATTTACAAGCAAATAACTTGTTGTGACCAGGAAAACAAAAAAGGAACAACCAGGGAAGAAAGCATTTGCAGTCATATTGGCTGATATTAAAAAAGTACACCTGAGGGCACAGTGATTTTGAGGGAGGAAATCCACCCACTGGGAAACATCAGAACTAGATGCAGCACACACTGGCTCATACCAGCAGCATAATGTTACATATTCCAATAGGAACAACTGGTTCACTCACTGAATTGCAAAAAGGGTGAGTGTGTGCATATTGATCCTCAGCTATCAACTCCAACCCAGTTCAAGCCTGGAATTCCTGTTATTGCACTGCCTATTCATCCACTTGTTTCCACTGTATGAAATGGTTTGTGCATCGATTTTCGCTGCCTCCATTTTTTTTCCACCTGTTGCAGCAGGAAACCTTCAGAAAGCAGCAGGTGTGAGTGCTGCCAGACCCAGAATTATGCCAAAAATTGTGGTACTGCACATTTCAGAACCTCTCCCAGGACCAGCCACATTACATGAAGGTCAGGCACTGAGTAGTCATACAGTTAACATTTTTGACAAGGCAGTATCATGGATGTTTGCAGGGAAGAATCACAGTGTAGTCCATACTCAACACCTGTGTTCATTACACTGATAAAGCCACTGATAAACGTTGCTGGGTTTATTTCTTGGTTTTCTGACAAAGAGCACTTAACGTTCCAAAATTACAAAAAGGCCTGGCTAATTAAGAACTTGGCACTGCCCTGAAGAATAGAAGGCTTCACAGGTACAGTTATAAGCATAAACAATAGAGACACTCAGACAAAAATAACCAAATACACACTGAAACAACAGTTTCAAAAAAGATACTATGAATGCTAAAAGCAAAACAGGCTGTTTCCAGTAAGTCAATCCTCTGAACAGGCCTTTTAAAAACAAGAGTACCGAGAAAGGGATTGGTAACAGAGCAGAACACCGTTCCTATTTCTCAAGTTATCCAGACCATGCAGTAAAATCATAGAATTTGTCCCTGTTCCCTCCTGTGAATCAGCATTCTTTCAATATGTAAATCAGAATGATAATTCTAGCAACAGAAATATTTCAAAATCAAATACTGAGGCTCTCGTTACAAAATGATCTTGTTAAAGAAGGGGTTCCTGGGGACCATCAGGTATGACAGAAATTTCAGAAACCCTTCAGGTATAAAGGAAAGGCTTCAGTAACACTGCAGGCTGGCAAATAAAACAACACTATTAATTTCAGAAACATTCTCATAACTAAGTCCCAAATTTCAGCAGATCAGAACTTACACCAATCTCTTAAAAACAAGCAGGCACAGAGAGAAGGGGCATCTCTGTCACAGAATGGACACCTCCCAACATGCAGTCCAATCAAACTGCCAACTTCACCAGCAGCCACCCAAACTAAAAATTGCAGAGTATGTTAAAAGGGGTTGTGAGGTTCACCCTAACACCATTTGCTTTCCCTGTAGCATTACTACTTCGGGATGTAAACAGTGTCACACTACAGTGGTTCCCATTCAAAAAGTACAATTAATATTTTCAGCAAGTAGCAGATAAAAACGCCCTAGGGTTCACAACTCTTTTGGGAAGGGAAGAGAGGGTACAAACTCTTATTTTGCCTTTCAATACTGTTCTGCAAGCACACATTTGTACACACTGTATGTGCCAAGTGGCACAGTTACAAGCTATCACAACTTTCCCAGGCCTGCATCTATTCACACCCACACTGGTATCTTACAAGTCCATACCCATATGCATATGTAAAAACAGATGTAAGACTTCATTAGTACATGCATAAATATTCAGTAGTTGCTATTCATGCCCACAAATATGTATATCACATCTGCAAGATGGCAAAAAGTTCCCTCTTCCTGGGATCAGCATATTAAGAGACCCAGATTCTTATCCTGCTCATGAAGGTCATAATGCTGCATTTCATTCATCTTCCTTAAAAACTGAAAAACACAGCCAGAAAGGCTGTGCAAAATGGCCAGAACTCCTAGGGATGACAGAATTCCAATGTAATGGTAGATCAATAGTATTTCCACCGGTTTAAAAGGTAACACTGCTTTCCTAGATAAGGACAGACTACAGACAAAGCCCTGTAATGCTGCAAATGCCTCTCTCACCCAGAGAGCATGTACAGGAGCCAGAAAAGCAACTACCAACATCACACTCCTGAGCACTCTGCCCTGGTTCCTGTGTCAGTTGTGTGGCACGGGAAAGAAAGTTGCACTCCTTCCACTTCCACTTCCCTTCAGTATCTCTGTAGAGCTGAGTAACCTTCGGATCCCCCAGGGTTAGACATTCTGGTTTTCCTCCAGCATTTATTGTAAGCCTGCCCTGCCCGTGCCCTCCCAGAGCAGGCAGGGCATCTCCCTCTAAGTGTCTCTGCACAGGGAACAAACTCCAGTGCTGAGAGTGGCTGCTCATCCTGGAGCAGTGACACAAGTCACCTCCTGTCATTCTCCACCTTCAGTGAGGACTGAAGTCAATTCTACCCCACTGTTCTACAAACAAGTCCTGACATACAGTTTGCTCACTCCTACTTCTTTTTACATGAAATCACCGTCCCAAGGCCATGCTATGGGTAAAAGGTGCCCTCCTGAATCAGTGCCAAGCCCTTTGAAGGAACCATGAAAAGGAACTACATGGTGAGAAACATCTCAGCTTAACACAAATGGGTAGTTTAAATATCCACCTGAAAACTGACTTTAACCAAAAAAAAAAAAAATCAACACAGCTTTTTAGTGTTCCAACATTTCACCAAACTGCTCCTACTTGCCAATTAAGAGGGAAATGCAGTCATGTCTACAGTTATTAAAGCTACAACTTTTCACATATTCAGCAGTAATTAAGAATGAGCAAGTAGCATACATTTTGCTAGTACAAATATTATGAGGTCATGTACAGGAAGAGGCAAATTTTGTTACAAAAACAGTTGGTATAGGCATGAGTGCCCATGTGCACAAGTGCCCAAGCACACCTGAAGAAGTTGGCTGAAGTTGGAGCAGAGGGAAGGCAGAGAGCAGCTAACAGAGCAACTACATTAAGCACTGCTCCTTCTGATTCTCAGCTGGGGCCCTGGAGACACAGAGCATGGTCGGAACACAAGCCTAGGAACCAAAACCTCACATTGCAAAGGAATAATGGTTCAACAGAAATGGTGATTTTGTGGCACCTTATCTAACCACTGGCTGTATTTTCCCTCCTTTAATTATTTGCATCTGTTGCCTCTTACTTTCATAGAAGCTGCAGCCTTCTAACAATTCTCTTGGAAATGCTGCTCCCTTTTCTCCACAGATACCGAGTGTGTCTCCCAAATACAAGACCATCAAGAAAGAACTGTTCTTTGTCATTCACTGTGCTTCCCCCAGGTAGCCCCGGCAGCATCTTCACCACTAAACCCGACCAGTTTCTCCATCTTTTATTCCAGCAAGGCTATTTTTAAACCCGGATCAGTTTTCTGATAAGGCTCAGTGCACACTCACACAACTGTGCTGCATGGCAAGAGCAGGAGGAGGACACAGAAGCCCACGATTTAAGAAAAAAAAAGGCAACTGGAGGCAGGGGCACTGCCCAAGACACTCCTAAAGATCCTGCCTCTGTAATTGTTCTTCCTTTTGTATTTAGCTTTAATGATTGCTTCTGTAGTTCCAGATCTGAAGAACCTGAGGGCCTTAAAGCCTGTCTATTTACTGAAAAGGAATGCTCTTCACTGCACAACGTAGTCATAGGAAAGCTGCATCTAAAGTCTGTTTAGAAAACAATGAACAATAGTCTTGATTTAGTATCTTCTGATATATATCTTTGCTAATATCAATATTTAAACCAAGGGTGAAAAACAACCCTTATAGCAAGGACTATATTCACTTTATCCCACTGGCTCTGCAGTAACAGGGCTTAGCTGAGACAAGTCCTGGTTTTAATAACGCTGCCCCTATCAGAAAAAGCACGGAAATTGTTTTTATAAGGGAAAAGCAGAAGTACAACAAGAAAGGAATTTTATTTGTTTGTTTCTAGAGTTGCCTTTTTATTTAAGAAAACACAATGGAAAGCATAAAAATCTCAGCAGAATGAAGCAGACAACAGTGCCCTAAGGGAAAGAACACAGACACTGTGCTCCAACAGCAGGCAAGAATTATTGGACTGGAGATTGCTAAGTGGTGCAGAACCAAAGCCCCCCAAACCAAAAGTATATATTTATTATACATGGACTGGCTTTTCAAAAGTTGCTGTGCTACAGTACACCTGCTAAGCATCTATTTCATCCTGTCTGTAGGGTCTTCCAAAGTCAACTTAACACCCACAAAAGAGATCCAGCACATCTTTCACGAGCCTGGGGATAACAGCATTACAACATCACACACAAAAGGTGACAAGCAGCAGCTATTACACTTCCATTGAAAAATCAAAACAGATCTCTGAACAGATGCAAAGATTTAAACTGTTTCTCCCCTAACAAAAGGGCCTCCCAGAAAATATTTTCCTAAATACCAGTCACACATGGATTGTTTCACTGGAGCACACATTCAAGGTCACTCAATCCCCCAAATCCTACTTTTCCCTCTAGCTGGTTTCTGTGGCTCCTCAGATACAGGACCCTTAAAAGCTTTTTCTCTCTTCATAGCATCATGTCTAAGCACTAGCAAAGCCTGCTATGTTTTGCAGACTCCAGCATTAACCAGTGCTTCATCCTACATGACCCAAACTCTCTCTAACAGCACGGCTATTTAATGCATTTCCCCACCAGTCTTGGAAAAACCCGTGCCACGTACCACATGTGCACTCACCCAGAAGCTTGCAGCCTGCCACCAGGGGGAAAAAAGGTGGGCAACGGCTCTTAATTCTTCCGCGTGTGGCTGAACAGCGTCCTCCCTCCTGCGTGCTGCATTCTGTAGAGCCACTGCAGTGCTCCGAGCCACCCTCCTCGCAGGAGCAGCTGGAAAACAGCCGTGCCTCTGCCGAGCTGGACGGACGTGTCCATCCCACGCCGCGGGTGGGTCCTGCACAGCAAACCTATGGCCCGCAGCCCCCGACCACAGCGTGCCTCACACTGACCAGTGGCCATCGGAAGGTGATAACTAGGGCAAGAGAGAATAATACAGCCAGAACCGCCCGCGTGTGCGTAGGAAGGGAAAAGAATAAGTGGAGCAAATAATGAGTGAAAGAATGGAGTCAGTATGCAAAGAAAATTATTTACTGAACAGACTATTCGTGCCGCTGACCTCAGTTCATTCCTCTCCAAGTTTTAACTCCTTGCAGCCAGGGAGAGAAGGTCCCAGCTCACCTCCTGCCACAGCCATTCTAGGATGTAACAACCACATCCTGCAATGAGGACACTCCAGCCAGGTGCTGCTGCTCTGCTTCACAGCTCCAGTCATTTCTCATAAATTAAAACACACAAACCAAAGGCTTGGTCGGTCATGGTCTTCTCCCTATACCCCTCAAGAAAAGCCCCTTGAACCCAGAGCAGAAGAGGGTGGTTAGGATTCGTATTTCCACCATTTTCAAGACCCTCACAGAAAGGAGAATTTTTCTGCAGTACACGAATATTATCAGGTTATAAAAAGTCTACGCCTGCCTAAAACATTCTTTTCCACAACAAAGACTGCTGTATGCAGGTTAATCCCACACTTGTTCTTCCCACCTAAAGATTTTGCTGTCATAAATGAAGCTCCATAGATGCTGCACACATTTAACTGTGGCATGAACTCCAATATGTCACAGCAATTTGTATTTCTCACAGCAGGAGCTATCCCATCAAATGGGAATACTAATATCTTTTGCATTTCTACCTGGGGAAAGAGAACACTATGGATTTTTATAACTGAGAAATTATTATATTTTAATTATTACTGCGTTTGAGAACAGGCTCACAGAATCCACTTGCTCTCAGATTCCCTGATACTTACTATGGATATTATCTCCACATTGGAGCCTATGTAATGAAGTAATCAGACACCCCAGTAAAATCCTGCAACACGCAGCGTAACGACCCAGCATTTAATTCCAGCTCTGGCAACACATTCTAGCCCACACCACCGTAAAGAAACTTCTCTAAATACAAAACAAAGCACCTGACTTTGTAGACAGGCTGAAGGCTCCCATTTTAGGTCATCTGTCAGAGGACTCCATTCAGTCAAGCCTGGAATTAACGCTGAGCATTTGCAATTGCCATTGTAGCAAACGAAGCACAATTGGAGTACAGAAGCCAACCTAACTTAAGCTCAGACAGCTGTTAGAAGAACCAGGCTCAGCTACCCACTCTTGTGAATCATTTCCTGAATTGCCGTAATTAGCACAGCATTGTAAGGCAATTCAGCCTCAAATCCAACCGAAGAAGTTAACGCTCAATTTACTGTGTTAATCCCAGAGCACTTTATTCCCAGTCTTCCCTTCAAGACACACCCCTGTTGTGACACCAAAGGAAGAAGTGAGACCAGTGCGCAGCAGGCGCTGGGCTGGGTCAAGTCCGACTTGAACTACTTGGCCATCTTGTCCTTTCCCCTCTTTCAGCTTTGTTGCACTTCATGTTTCTGAAATTCTTTGCTTTCTCAAAGTGCAGAATGAAAGCGCTCTGCTCGAGAGTTGATGACTGTAAAAAGCACCGTGCCTCTAAGTCATCACCATTTTCATGGATGCCTACGAAGGGTTCACCCCCATTTGCCACTACCATCAAAAAAGTCTAAACTGCCTGGGATGTCCAGTGTGCTCAGGGATCCCTGCAGCTTTATGAAAACCGTGAGCTTCTCTCACACTTGGAGACCCAGGCTTCCGATATTATAAACCTTGAGCTCATTAAAAGTTTGATGAAGCATAAAATAAGCATAGTTTAACAGTCAAATGAACAACAAAGGGCCTTTTGTGATAGCTGGAGATTACAGGAATGGAGTGGCAAAGGAATGAGGACTTGGAAAAGACAGCCCCTTATATCTGGAGGTGACATTCTGCAACTTGATTAATTAGTGACACGGTAGGATTTCAAATTAATACAATAGCTAAGTGTAATTGTTGCCCTGACACAACCCATCTGAAGACTTTAGGTCAAGAAAGAAAATTATACCAACTAGAAAGGCTACAATGCTGGAGGAATACAACGTGATAAGGAAACCTGATCTCTTGAAAAACATCTTCTTTGAAATTTTTTGGCTGAGGGTAAACAGTCAAGTCCCCAGGTTTTTGGCACAAGGAAGACTTACCAAATGCTCCTCCTTAGAAAAGTTATTTTTTTTGTATAATAGTATCTTATTGCTCCATGGGAGCTACAGTTCCAAGGTAACCATCTCAAGATGCAGCCCACCTTCAGATGGTAGAATTCATCTGAAAACAAGATGAAAACCAGGCATCTTTTTAGATCAGAGAATGAAGGACAGTGCACAGCAGCCCCTGAAATTAAACATTTGGGTTTGGCAATATTTCAGTTTGGGAACTTACACAATTTAAACTAGAGTAGAGGAATTCTGAGGAAGAAAAGTATGAAGTAAACAAGTCATCTTCTAAAACAGTTTCAGGTAGCCTTAGAAAATAGAAGATACAAATGTACTTTTTCAACCTACCCTTTCAGAAGATCACTAAAACATTTTAATTCCTTCTAACACTGTAGCATTTTAGAAGACTGTTGCTTCAGTAACTATTTAAAAATAAACTCTGCAGAGAGCAGAGAGCACTAAAAACAAGCCTCTCCAGACTGATGAGACATCTAGACAATGGTCCACAAAAGGGCACATTAGCAGAAGAATTCTCCAAAGGAGGAAGCAAACATCTCAAGTGACACTCTGCAAGCAATTTAGCTGGTTTAGATCCCAGCTGATACTACACCATTTCTACATTAGCATTAACCAATTCCACTCCAAGAAAGTAACACAGCAAACTGCACAGCCAGTGCAGCCCACGAGACATGCCCTGGACATATTTTACATCCCTACTGGTTCTCCCTGTTAGCAACAGGCTTATGGCTATTGTTACTATTGTTTCTCCTTCACACACCAAAAAAGTGTAAGGCAGTAAAGAGCCAGGAGGGGGAAAAATATTTGTGGGAAACATGAAATAAAGAGGGCAGTGGATTAAAGGAAAGAAAACACGTAGGTGAAGGAAACAAGAAGCAACACCAAATAATGAACCTTAACAGTGCACTCTGAGGGCACCCAAAAAGCCAGTCTTCCTTTGGCACCATTTCCTGAGGTGCAAGAACAAAATATCAGAAGCACAGTCCACCACCATTTATTGATAATCTGGACGAGGGGATTGAGTCCCCCATTAGTAAATCTGCAGCTGACACCAAATTGGGAGGCAGTGTGGATCTGTTACAGGGTAGGAGGGCTCTGCAGAGGGACCTGGACAGGCTGGAGCCGTGGGCTGATTCCAACGGGATGAGATTGAACAAGTCCAAGTGCCGGGCCCTGCCCTTTGGCCACAACCACCCCCTGCAGAGCTATAGGCTGGGACAGAGGGGCTGCAGAGCACCGGGCACAAAGGGACCTGGGGGTGCTGAGGGACAGGGACCTGGACATGAGCCACAGGGGGGCAACGAGGCCAAGGGCATCCTGGCCTGGGTCAGGAACAGTGTGGCAGCAGGAGCAGGGAAGGGATTCTGCCCCTGTCCTGGGCTCTGGTGAGGCCACACCTCGAGTGCTGTGTCCAGTTCTGGGCCCCTCAATTTAAGAAAGATGTTGAGATGCTCGAACGTGTCCAGAGAAAGGCAACGAGGCTGATGAGAGATCTGGAACACAAGCCCTGTGGAGACCAGCTGAGGGACCTGGGCTTGTTGAACCTGGAGAAGAGGAGGCCCAGGGGAGACCTTATTGCTCTCTACAACTCCCTGACAGGAGAGTGTAGCCAGGCAAGGGTTGGTCTCTTCTCCCAGGCTAGCAGTGACAAAACAAGAGGACAGTCTTGGGCTGTGCCGGGGGGGTTTAGGTTGGATAGAAGGAAAAAATTTTTTACTGAAAGGGGGACTGGCCATTGGAATGGGCTGCCCAGGGAGGTGGTGGAGTCACCATCCCTGGAAGTGTTTAAAAAGAGACTGGATGTGGCACTGAGTGCCAGGGTTTAGGGACGTGATGGTGTGGGGTAATAGGTTGGTAAGAGGTGAGGTCATGGGTTGGACTTGATGATCTCAAAGGTCTTTTCCAATCTTGTTAATTCTGTGATCACTGGGATGCCAGACTCCCTCCCAGTGCTACTGAAGTTCAACAGCCAGAAGGTTCTGCACCTTGGGGAGGCACTCAGTAGGAAGGGTACAGAAAGAGGGGGGAGGCAGAAGTACAGTCCCAGCCAAACAAGAGGATAGAGAGGGGCTAAATGTTGTACACACATCGTGCTCCTCAACAAAGACTTCCCCCCCTTGCCAGAGTGAACATGAACCACACCATGGTCATTATTATATCAGCACACTGTGGAATTGGCCCAACAGACAAGTTGGCCACCTGGAATGCCTTATCCCCCTTCTTGGTGGTACTAAGTCCCATCACTGTCTGGGTAGGAGCTGAGACCAGGGAAATGGGAACAAGTGTGGAATGAGTGCAGAGAGGCATCTAAGGGACAGTTCAGAAACAAGCCCACTCAGTGTCATGAGGCCTGACCACACTCAGTAGAGCTAGAGGTGTGGCAAGGTGTGCAGGGGCATTCGGCCTGCAGGAAAAGTGGTCATTCCAAGACAAAGTTCCCAGATGACACAAGTGTATGTCTCACAGACACAGACCTCCTCATAAGCCCATGGAGTTTTTGTTTTGCAGCTTTATAAGTATCCCACAATGATTTGAAGGTTGGTTCACATCCTGAAATAAATTCTCTGTCAAACAATATTCTGCTCAATCTGCTGAGCTCAGAGCTTCCCAGCATTTGCTCTTCTCAACAGCAATAGAAAAATCATAGCTGCTTTCTTCCCCTCCCATTTGCTTTATTTAAGAAAAAAAACAAAACAACTTAGAGCAGGGACTCCTTTACTATGTTTTAATGCAATATTTGGCACAGCAGAGTGCTGGGTGGGCCTCCAGGCACGTGTAATGCAACAAGCATTGAATGTAGTGCAGAAGAAACAAGAGAAGGATAAGGTAGAGCAATGGGCTCAGCTACAGCCCACCTGCCTTTTCTCTGGGAGGGAACACTGAATACCATCACTGGAGAACCATTATTAGTGGAGATCTGCTCCTGATGCTGTCATCTTGTGGATAACACTCCAGTTTCATTTGCACAAAGCCCCGTCTTTCTGAAGTACTGGAAGCAGACGAGGTATCACTGCCACCCAACCTCCTGGATGTGTAAGCAATCCTGCTCTCCCTGGAAAGTCCACAGTATGTTTAGATTCTGCTTATAAGCAGCGAGACAAATGACACAAGATCTGGAAGAAACTGAAAGTACCAGGCACAAGGCACTGGCTCACCGAGGACACTTCACACAAAGGCTGACTCCAAACCAGCCTTTCTTTACAAACAGCACAGCTCTAGAGAATTCTGAATGGCAGCCTTGCCTAATTAGTGAAGCAAAGTGAATCATCAAAAGCATGTCACATTCCTCAAAACTGTTTACCCCTCCTGACATAGAAAAAAAAACATATTAGACTTTCTCAATCTGAGCACAACTCTATAGCAGATGGAGTACCATACACCACACACACACATTGCTATTAAAGAAATTACTTTCTCCCATCCAAAACCAGACTAGTACAGATTTGACTGTTTAAAGCAAGACTCCTGGGCAAACACCTGCCTCCTTTCCTCATTTCTGTGCACATCACCACAGAACAGAGGAGATGAGAAAGTCTACTGGCCTCCCCTTTATTCCTTCACTTGCAAGTGTTGGAGGGCACTCCTCAACAGGAGATCCAGAATAATCCATTACATGGTTCCACTGGACTGATGTCAGTTGGGTTTGCACTCTAACTGGGCTACAGTTAAATTTGCTTTCTGTTTGCCTTTACATTCAATTCTTTAATGAAACTTTAAAAATGTAAGCAAATGTTAAATGGTGCAAATCACTACAAGCTGCAATACCTCACAAAAACAGAGCAGACTTTATATTGTCCTTTTCATAGGACCTGACACGAGAAGCCCTTTTTAACAGTTGTTTAAGTTTACAAAACATATTTAGAAACAAAGAGAAGGGCAAGAAGGGCCTCCCAACCACTCCATTAAACCAAGGTGGTTCCATCAATGCCATACAGAGATAGAAATGTTAGATAGGACTCATGTGGCCACAAGCACTTTTACTTGCATGGCAGAGATAACAGGATATGATCCCACAAAAATGCTGCTGTTCTGCCTACATTTTAACTTCCAGTGAGAACTCTCCCCACAAACTCAAGGTCCCAGTAATTTAAAGGGAGGTCACTAAAAAAGTTATGCTATCCATCGTTGCTTTAGTTCAAAATTTACTTAGAAGAGTAGATTATACCTTTAGACTTCCTCAGATACGTCACCCAAAGTTCATTCCAAAGCAACTTGCAGCCATGGAAAAAAGCATCTAACTCAGTAAAGTCTGAAAGACAGATTTATTAGAAGCCTTCAGTGCACTGCAATGTCCTCTTCTGTCAACCACATCAGCTCCCAGCAAGCCTTGCCTCACTTCAAAGCACTGCATTTTCAGAGGAATTATTTCCAAACAGCAGGGCAGAAAGCAGCAATACAGAACAATTTTCCTGCTGGCCAAAGAGGAAGTTGATTCAGTAAGTGGGCTATTTCCCAGATTTTAATTAAGCTGTACAACTGGAATTCCAATGCAGGCAGACACAGCAAAAAATCCATAACATAAGACAAATATTCCTGGACTGAGGTTGGAAACAGTCAGCACAGAAAACTGAAAACTGCAAGATTTTACCTTTATTGTGTATCCTACAACAACATCTGAGATCATCAGTCTAAAGCAGAACTCCAAAATGTAATATGCTCCATAGGAGCAGAACAAGAAAACACATCTCTTGCACAGAGAGACTCCAGCCCAAGGGATGAGATGGTGGCTGGACAAGAAGATCCAAAGAAAGAGGGGAACACAGCAAGAAGGCAAAAGGCCTATTCAGTCCACTGCCAAGCTGTTCTGGCTCAGTCAGCTCTTGGCAGGGGACAGCATTAACAACTCTGAAGGCAGAAGGTGAGGCAGCTTCACAGATGTTCATGGGACTCTTCTCCATGATGGCTGAAAAGCATCCATCTGCCTTCCTCTTTCAGGATGAACAAGGTTTTAGTCATGCCTAAAAGTTAGCAGCATTAACAGGCAGGACTACATGTCAAATTCTCCACAACTGCTCCAGGTGACAGTCAAAAAGGGCCAAGAAAATCAGCTTATGTCTGTAGTTGTAGAACCCCACACAGAAAAGATTTTCAGTAAAAATGGTCATTGTTTTGAACAGTTGAGTGTCAACAAGAAATCCAGACAAAGCAAGGACAGCCTAGACTGGTTTTAACCATGTGGCTAGACACAAAAGATTGTATCTCAAAGACACTGTGCAGAAAGAATGAAAAAGGTTAACATATAACAAGGATAAACATCTTGGAAGAAAGCAGAGATGACAGGCCAAGAGAGATAGGAATGTAGTAAAAAGGTTTTCCTCACAATTTCCATAACTTTCTTCAGTGCCTCTTCTCAAAAAAATGAAATGCAGTTTCTCGTTTTGTCTACTGCAAAACCAACAGTTTCAGAACAGTTCATCTCTACTGGACAATCAAGTTTCTGTCTTCAGCAAGAAGCCACTGCCCACCTTAACACAAAAGTTATGAACCCTCCTTAGGAAGTGTGGGAGGAAATACATTCCTCTTTCCTGAAACTGAAACGATTCTATAGTTCATTTACTTCTGTCTAGAAATAACAAGAACTTGCATTTCCTTTCCTAGTCTTACTGAATATTTTTGAATGGAATAAATTTCAATCCCTAAAAAAAAAAAAATCCTTCAGTTTCCTTTTGCTACCAAGCCAAATAATTGCTGCTTGATTAAACTTTCAAAAGAAGAAAAAAAAAGAGGGGGGCAGTATCAGAAGAGAGACTTCCCACACAGGTGAACAACCTGCCCTTCCTTACATTCTTTCCCATACGTGGGCACTCCATTTCTATTCCAGGCCACTCCACACACAAGAGTATCTTCAAACCAAGGTACAACACAGGCAGAATGAGAAGAGCCATGTCAGCTTACGGTTTACACAAAGACAGCAAATGCTGTTAAAGCCCTATCAAATCGTCAACTATATATTCCAGCTACCTCAACATTAGGAGGAATCACAGGGACAGGCAACAAAATAATTCATTGAAACTGAATTCATTGTGTGTCCCAAACACTCAGTTGAAATCCAGATGTTTTCATACCATTCACAAACACCACCTATGTGCAGATCTCATTCCTTGGAGTGTATGTTCCTGGGTTCCCCTAGATGCACTTTTCCCTTTCTCCCTCTCCCTTGTGCAATTACAACAAGAGAAAAAGGAAGGAAAGGGTGGTGATTTGATGTTCCTATGCTAGCTTACCTCTTGCTTTGTCTCCAGGGTTTTGGGCTCCCCTCCCAGTAAATAAACAGTGCCTGCCCCTTGTATCTTATCACATCACTTCCAAATAGCAGGATGGGCACCAGTGGGGTATCATTGCTACTTTATTCCCACCATCAAATTACAAACAGCATCTCTACAGCTGACATTTGCATTACATGCTGACAGTTTGCAAGGGTCAGGTCAGGTCAGTTCTAGACTCCGGTACTGCTGGGAGACCCACGAAAATACCCAAAAGCAAGCACAGCTCCCCAGTGGAGCTCGTGTAAAATGCCCTTCCTGGATCGGCCAGCGGCAACTTCCCCCTCTTCCCCTTTTTAGATGAAAGGTGAGATAATCCTTAGGATCTGCTGCAGGGAGAGCACTCTCCCAGGAAACCTCTCTAGGATCACATTTGCCCTAGGAATATCTCAGCAGCACGGGCACAGTGTAAGAGCAGCCCCGATGGCAGGTGCTTGCCCTGCTCCTGTCTCTGTGTCTGTGCAAGGACCCTGCACTCAACAGGTGACACCCCAGGAACAACTACAGAGGCAAGACTTGAGCTTCAGCCATAAGCAAAGGATGCTTCCACTCCAGGTTTTTAAGATGTAGATCACCTGGCAGAGAAGAGAGTCCTAAAGCATTGAGCTGTAGCACCAAAGAAAGTCCACGTGCAGGCTCTGCTGTTGCCCTCACAGGCCATTTCCTGTGACACACAGCCTCAGGTTTTCTGTCTCTGCCAAGCAGCAGCACAGACAGTTCTCCCTTTACCTGGAGCTACCCTGAATACTGAGATGGCACAGGCAAGGCAGCCCTTGTGTTTGCAAAAGGGAAAAAAAACCCTCTAATCCATTCATGGATTACTTAAGTGACTGAGAAGTCATTTTTAAATCCTGCAGGAAGAGAGGAACACGTCAAGCTAAGGACCAGTTCTACCTCAGTTTTCTCTGACACCAGTGTGTCATCATGTGTACAACAGTAATTGAAGTGCTCTCTGGAAAAGTAACAGTGCCACAGCCTTTATCAAGAGATTTGCACCTGCAAAACATCTGAGATTTCTCATGTGAAGCATGTTTGTAGGATATTTGAAACCCAGAGAGGCAAGAAAGCTTAGAATAAAATGTCATCCTGACCTCAACCAGCTGTGTTTAGGCTTAGTCCACGAGTATACACTCACATACTATTTACAGACCATTTCTTAATACATAGGATAGTCTGGAACAGGATTTGTATTCAAATTTACTGAATATTTAAATTCAGATACATGTCTTTCATAATCAGCATAAGTTATTTCTTCTGCACAAATGTTTAAAAATAATTAGCAAAAGAAAAATATTTATGGTTGTCTTGTAACATTTAAAGGGACTTCTCCTGTCCATTAATCTAGTAAGTACAGGATTGCCACTGTTACCAATTAGCTATAAGGTGTGCCATAAGCTATAATTTAGGATATGAATGAATACAAGTTAGCTTATCTAAATAACCCATCTACTCACACACAAGTACTTTAGCAAGCTAAATACAAACATATCTATTTCCTTAATTGCAGCGTGACTTTTGCAGCTGCATATGAATGTGCAGTGGACTTTTGGCTGGTTTAAAGGGGCACTGCCAACCTCAATCTAACTTTAGTTTTGTGCAAGTAAACTTTCACAGACTGTCAGACCAGTAGAAATATTCCCATGGCTGAAGAAGTTAATTCCCATGCAGAGTTATTTTTACTGAACACATCCCTGCAGTACAACCAACCCAAACACAAGTACCGAAAACGTGACAGTGAGAAATAAGTAGAATAAGCACATTCTCTAAAATAAATACAGAGGGAGGTATTAGCATAACCATTGGGAAAAGTAGTCTATTTCAAGCAAGTTTTTAGTTATACACAGAAATCTTGTTTATTGGGGTCTTTTAAACTGGATTAATTTGTAGCTTTCCAAGTTTGTAACTAAAAAGAGCCCTAATGGATAGTTAGTTTCTGTACATCCAGCTTATCCAGTGAGAGGCCAATTATCTGCTCAGCTTCCACTAAGCCCCCTACACTGTCCATTTGAAGTGCAGAATAACCAAGAACACCAATTTTAAGTCTAACACTCAAACAGATTTTCCCCAGATTTTTTCATTTTGTTAAACTTTCAAGGCAGCCTAACAGGATGAACAAAGGCAACAGGAATTTTTGTCGTGTCAGACCTGACGGTAACTTTTATCGAGATGGAGGAATCCTTTCCAGCTGCTCCGGAGCACTAACCTCAAATGGATGACCGCACGAGGTAGGGGAGGACTTCTTCAGAATATGGAATGAAGTCATTGCAGTGAATGGATAAGCAGGTTTTTATCATGAGAAGGAAACCTACGTCCCGAAGCACCTACCCTTGTTAAGTATTAAACACATCTTAGGACAAGAGCCTGCAGAGATTAAGCGTGTACCATAACACAACAAATAAATTACAGGACCAGAGACGCAAGTACTATCACCCCTCGTACCGAGCTCCTCTCGGACGGCAGCGGAAGGCGAGACGAGCAGGCGGTACGAGCTGCGGGCAGTGCCTGCGCTGCCACCAGCCCCAGCAGCGCTCCGCGGCCCCGTGTCACGGCGCTTCCCGCCCGTGCGAGGCACCGCACGGCGCTCCCGGCGATAAGGCCGCCCGTTAC